>OW240922.1:85599988-85612781 GCA_933207985.1 Pelobates cultripes
TCCTATATTCCTCAGACCAATCAGCACACATGATATTCAGAATCACCTTATATGGGCAGACCACATGGCTTGTTGAAGACAAAGGAGTTTATTACCCACTTCCACACATGCTCAATATACTGACGACCCATCCAACTGTTTGTAATGAGATACTAATTAGCATATGCCATGTGGAGATTTTGGCCTACGAAATTTTGACCATGCTGGAATCCCATCACATAATAACACTGAGTATCTATACGCTGATAATAAACATGTCGCTCTGTATAATAATGCTGAGTAGGTATACGCTGATAATAAACATGTCGCTCTGTATAATAATACAGAGTATCTATACGCTGATAATAAAAATGTCGCTCTGTATAATAATACCGAGTATCTATACGCTGATAATAAACATGTCACTCTTTATAATAATACCGAGTATCTATACGCTGATAATAAACATGTCGCTCTGTATAATAATACTGAGTATCTATACACTGATAATAAACATGTTGCTCTGTAGAATAATACTGAGTATCTATACACTGATAAACATGTCGCTCTGTATAATGATACTGAGTATCTATACCCTGATAATAAACATGTCGCTCTGTATAATAATACTGAGTATATATACACTTATAATAAACATGTCACTCTGTATAACAGGGCCGGACTGGGAAAAAAATTAGGCCCGGGCATTTTTCAATTAGAGCGGCCCCCCAAGAAGGGGGCGGGGCCAGAGAGGGTGTGTTTTGTCATCACTAATGACAAGTACACCCCCTCTGAAAGTGAGCATGTTGGTTTAATGCGCAGAGCCCCGCTGAAGAGCTCTAGCATTAGAAAAAGGCCCTGTATTTGTTCTGCGCAGCGCAAGCAAATGTAATAACATGCTTGCGCTGTGTTTGCTTTTAAATTGTCTCTGGTTTTTCCACAAGTGGGATACCAGAGGACAAAAGGGCCAGGAAAGTGTATGGTGCATGTGTTTGGCGCATGCTTGTGGGATTGCCTGTGTGTAGAGTGTGGTGTGGTATTCTGTAAATAGGTCAATTTTGGGGTGTAATATGTGTGGCTAGGAGCTGTAGAGAGTGCGTGTATAGGGGCATAGTGTTATAGGGGCAGTAGTGTGTGTGTATAGGTGACATAGTGTGTGTAGGGGTTGTAGAGAGGGTGTGTTTAAAGAATGTTGTATGTGTTTGCTTACAAGGAATGTAGTATGTGTGTAGGTGGTGCAGTGTGAGTAAGAGATCTAGTGTGTAAAGGACCCAGAGTGTGTATAGAAGATTGTGTGTGTGTGTGTAGAGGATTAAGAGTGCATATAGGATAAGGGATCTAGCTTGTATCTAGAGCGAAATGTGTGTAGTGGTGCAGTGTGAGGGGTGCTGTAGTGTGTGTGTGTGTATATATATATATATATATATATATATATATATATTTGGACGTATTGTATGTGTGAGGTGCGCAGTGTGTTTGTGTAAGAGGAGTGCTGTGTGTGAGGGTGTTTTTATCTGCCGTCACATTCTGGGTTTCTAATTTTATTTGTCTGTTAACTCACTGAGGGTTATTTTAAATAATATATATGTGCTGTATATGTGTGGGAGTGAGGGTGCTGTCTGTCTGGGAGTGCTGTGTGTGTCTGTGGGGTGCTGTGTGTATCTGGGGGTGCTGTGTGTGTGTGTCTGGGGCTGTGTGTGTGTCGGGGTGCGCTGTGTGTGTCGGGGTGTGCTGTGTGTGTCTGTCTGGGTGCTGTGTGTGTGTGAGTGGGGGCTGTGTGTGTGTGTCTGGGGGCTGTGTGTGTGTCTGGGGGCTGTGTGTGTGTCTGGGTGCTGTGTGTGTGTCTGGGGTGCTGTGTGTGTCTGGGCTGTTAGTGGCTGTTAGGAAATTATTTTAAATATATATATTTTTATTAATAATTAGTAAAAAAAAAAAAACTTATGTACCCCCCCTTCTTACTTTAAGCCTGGGAGGGGGGGAGCCGTGTTGCCATGTGGGGGAAATGCTGTCATGTGTGTGTGTCTGGTGGTGCTGTGTGTTTCTGGGGGTGCTGTGTGTGTCTGGGGGCTGTGTGTGTGTCTGGGGGTGCTGTGTGTGTGTCTGGGTGCTGTGTGTGTCTGGGAGCTGTGTGGGAAATTATTTTAAATGTATATATTTTTTATTAATAATTAATAATAAAAAAAAAAAGTTATGTACCCCCCCTTCTTACTTTAAGCCTGGGAGGGGGGGAGCCGTGTTGCCATGAGGGGGGAAATGCTGTCATGCTTCCCTGGTGGTCCAGTGGTGAGAGTGAACTCTAACCTGCGGGTTACAGATCACTCTCGCGAGATCTGAGCGTTGCCACGGTAACCGCGGCAACACTCAGAATCCCGCGAGAGGACCCGGTGGAGCTGCTTGTTAGAGCTCTGCCGGGTCCTCTCTCCTACCTCCCTCCCTCCCCAGCCAGCTGGCGGCCGCATCTCCATGTCTGTGGGCCGGTGAGGGAGATCTTTGATCTTCCCACCAGCCCATGGAGGCGCACAGCAGAGCCGGCACTCAGATAGCGCTGGTCCTGCAGGGGCTGGCAGGGGAGATCCTGTGATCTCCCCTGCCGGCCTCGGCCCGCGGCCATCGCGGCCCACCAGGCATGCTGTATAATAATACCGAGTATCTATACACTGATAATAAACATGTCACTCTGTATAATAATACTGAGTATCTATACACTGATAATAATCATGTCGCTCTGTAAAATAATACTGAGTATCTATACACTGATAATAAACATGTCACTCTGTATAATAATACTGAGTATCTATACACTGATGATAATCATGTCGCTCTGTAAAATAATACTGAGTATCTATACGCTGATAATAAACATGTCACTCTGTATAATAATACAGAGTATCTATACGCTGATAATAAACATGTCGCTCTGTATAATAATACTGAGTATCTATACACTGATAATAAACATGTCGCTCTGTATAATAATACTGAGTATCTATACACTGATAATAAACATGTCGCTCTGTATAATAATACCGAGTATCTATACGCTGATAATAAACATGTCCCTCTGTATAATAATACCGAGTATCTATACGCTGATAATAAACATGTCCCTCTGTATAATAATACCGAGTATCTATACGCTGATAATAAACATGTCGCTCTGTATAATAATACCGAGTATCTATACGCTGATAATAAACATGTCGCTCTGTATAATAATACTGAGTATCTATACGCTGATAATAAACATGTCACTCTGTGTTGTGGACAGAATATTTGCTAAAGTAAAATGCCTATTTACTCCATTTAGTTATACTCCGTATTATTCAATAAATTACTAAAATGACCACTAGATGCCACTCAGGAGTATCCCACCCATCGACTAAACACTCTCATTTACAAGATGGTGCTGGAATCCGGGGAAGAACTTCATGTCGACAATAATGACATAGGATGGCACACCCAGTAGGACATGCTCTGAATATAACACTTAATACCTAACCAATTAATGATGTATTATTTAATCTTATCTCTGACAATGCATATGATGTAATTCTGTTTTAAAAGGGACCTGCCGTCCCGTCTGAATAAACATTCCTAAGTTTTTCATCAACCAGATACTTGTGTCCAGTGTAAAATTACTTCAGGAGCGTGCACGCACTTCTTCTTCAATTTGGCCAGGGGCAGATCACAAGATAATTTATTGATTGATTTCCATTTCACTCTGTATAATAATACTGAATATCTATACACTGATAATAAACATGTCGCTCTGTATAATAACACTGAGTATCTATACACTGATAATAAACATGTCGCTCTGTATAATAATACTGAGTATCTATACACTGATAATAAACATGTCGCTCTGTATAATACTGAGTATCTATACGCTGATAATAAACATGTCGCTCTGTATAATAATACTGAGTATCTATACACTGATAATAAACATGTCGCTCTGTATACTAATATCGAGTATCTATACGCTGATAATAAACATGTCGCTCTGTATACTAATACCGAGTATCTATACGCTGATAATAAACATGTCGCTCTGTATAATAATACCGAGTATCTATACGCTGATAATAAACATGTCGCTCTGTATAATAATACTGAGTATCTATACACTGATAATAAACATGTCGCTCTGTATAATAATACTGAGTATCTATACGCTGATAATAAACATGTTGCTCTGTATAATAATTCTGAGTATCTATACACTGATTATAAACATGTCGTTCTGTATAATAATACTGAATATGTATACAATGAATAATAATCATGTCGCTCTGTATAATAATACTGAGTATCTATACGCTGATAATAAACATGTCGCTCTGTATAATAATACTGAGTATCTATACGCTGATAATAAACATGTCGCTCTGTATAATGATTACGAGTACCTGTTATGTTTGATGATAGCTGACTTACAATGACATACCGTCTATTAATCAGCCAGGATTTATTGATGACAAGTCACATATTATGTTCGATCCCTTTGTTGATATACACATTCCTGCTGTAACATACACCCAACATGGCCGAACTCCATACACACACTAGGAAGAGAGCAAATCTAGGGGGTGTATCCATCCCAGCATGCCTTGCACACTTACTACAGAAGCTGGTTAGAGAAAAACTGTGCATTGTGCAAAGCTTCCCTAGAGGTAATGTTGCGGAGCTGCAATTTTATAATCCCAGGATCTCTGCTGGTAGAATGCAATAACCAAGTACAAAGCTGGAAGCAGGCAATATTTCCAAATCCTCCCAAGAACCAGACGAAACACAGTCTGAGAGTCAACTGCCACTTTATTCAAAAAGACTGATATTTAAAGCAGGTCACTCAACTGTCACTTTATTCAAAATAACTGATATTTAAAGCAGGTCACTCAACAGGGGTTTCCAAAGATGGGCAGCAGGGGTTTTGGTTGAGGGGACTGGAGGGAGACTACCGTTTCCAGGTCCTCCTCCCAACAGCCCCTGCTGTAACATACAGTAATGAAAACCACGAGGACATAAACCGTTACCTTTCTACTTCAAAATATACAACTTAGTCAGTTTTAATAGCAATGCTAACGAATGGGGAGGATTCGAACAGACATACACAGTACAGCATAAATTAAACATAGCCGGAGACGCCACACTATACCGGCGCGCAGTACACAACAGAAAATAGGCACAACCATTCTATCTTAGGCAGTCTCAAGTGGCTAGGTTTGCCACAATGCTCCCCCAAAACCAAGCCGGCATACATAGTCTGATCCCAACGGATCGGCTTGGGGATGTCCGGGGGAGTGCTCACAGATCATTTCTCAAGTTCTGTCTGTCTGGAGAACCCATCGGCGTTACCATTCTGTTTTCCAGGGCGATAATGGATCGTGAAATCAAACGGCTGCAGCGCCAAACTCCAGCGCAAGAGCCGGGCATTGTCTCCTGACACCCTGTGTAGCCACACCAACGGGTTGTGATCTGTGAGCAAGGAGAATGGTTGTCCATACAAATAAGGTTGTAACTTTTTGAGGGCCCACACCACGGCCAGGCATTCCTTCTCGATGGCGGTGATGTAGAATTATTAAAATCTTTATTAGAACCTGTATTGAATTATTGTACTAACTCCATTTTGTTCACCTTACATGACAGAATTTCCTGACAGTATTCAGTATAATGAATAAGAGATTGTATTCTCTCTCTCTAAGGACATAACTAGCCCCGGAGTTAGCGGATCTCCGTTGACTTGCAACATAGTATAATCCAAGGCCAGGAGAACAGTGACAAAATGAAATGTTCTATTCATAAAAGAACCTTGGAACAGACCACGAGACTGACATCACTAACTACGTAAAATGACGCCCAAGCCCCCCTTTCCACCGAGTAAGCCTCGTGCTAAAGAGCAATGGCGACGACATCCCATGATGGGAGGGTGCCTCACTAGTCACTCAAATCTCTGAGCCAATTAATAATATTAATGGGTGGACACTGACATAGCCACTTAACATTTAACCCAATTAATGATGTTTATTTGTTATTATCTGATATTCAATGATGATGTCATTTTGCATATAAAAAGGCCTGCGTGCCCACTTTTTAACTAGATGCTAATAAATTTCCTGAAGTGTTTTTAACCTGAACTGCATGTGTCAGTGTGAACTTACTTCTGCGTATACGCAATTTATTCATCTCAGATTTGGACAGGAACAGATAGACTTTTAAACATTTTTGTTTATTTCTAAATTAATCTACATCATCTGGCGTCCATCCAACGTGGGGCATCGGGCTATGGCCTCCGCCGGTAAGCCGTCCAAAGGAAGACGCTGTTGGACGGAGGAATCAGGGGGGAAGGAAGAGAGACTGATCACCTCTGAGTACACGGTAGAGACTTCTGCAGGAGCCACCGGTATGTTCCAGCCCCTTTGATTGACCCGTCCACGTGTCTGTGACTGCTTCCCGGGAGGGCATCAAAGACAGGTAATATCTTGCCCGGTGTCTTGTTACCCATTTGTTTACCTGCATTTAGTCTATCTGTTGCCTGGGTGTGCTAGTGGTATATGTTTTGTTCTTTCCCTCTTTAGAGATAAAGGGGGGTGGACCCGTGGGTGGTTGCCTGGGGGTCTTCTGTTGCCTGTTTTTACCCCTTTTTAGGAGTCACTTGGCCCAGACTGTTGGGAAAAAAGGGGGGGTGGACCTGTGGGGATTTTCCAAAGGGGTCCTGTTTTCCTGTTTACTTCTTTTAGGTACTGTCTAGCTAACAGTAGTAAGGAAAAAGAAGGGTTGGGGGATTCTGTGGAGGGGACTTGCCTCCTGGGGTTTCCCGGTTACGTCACTTTGATATTCTAGCTAGCCTCATTGTGTACGTTGCTCTGCTTGCAGAGGTTATGGTACCCTCCAGCTTCGAGCGCTGAGGCTGGTGGCATTCCAATTTATTTGTGGTGTGTGGATTCGGGCAGGCATTGTTGTCTCCATCACCACGGGGTAGTGTGACTTGTGGGTGGGTCCATAGGGAGCACTACGGGAGTGAGGATAGAGGTGGCCACACTTAGTGGACTGCTGTAACGAGGGAGGCATATGGATTTCGGGCCGGTGTTAGTCGTTATCCTTGGCCGCTGGTAGTGAAACTTACGAAAGTTGTTCTCCGAGCGGGGACACTACGAGATTGAGGGAGGTGGTCTTGGTGGCCACAAGAGTAAAGGAAAGGGATTACTGTTGATGCATGCACTGTATTTCAATTGAAATGTTGTATTAAATGTTGTCTTAAGTGTGGAGTCATTCAAACTCCTGGGTCTGTCTCTACTTTCACTGTTTACTTTTCCTCTACTTCCTGTACTATTTACACTATCCACTCCTATTTCTCTTGAAAGAGAAGTGATTGGTCACACACTTCTCACCCCGCTCCAATCCGTGGTTACCATCGAGGGTACACGGATTCAGTGACTGGTCTACGTTTTGGGAAGACGCACTGGGAGGGACCCACCCTTCCTAGTGGCAGTCGAGCATTGTAGACGTTCTGTTTCATTTTCCTTTACCTATACTTGGGACGCTTTGTATAGGGGGATATGGGACAGGAAACGAGTAAGCCCGCTAGGGGCTGGCTCGCGTGTGATTTAGTTGAAGATAGAGAAGGTGAAGAACTGGTTAAAAATGTTGCAAAGATTGCTAAAGTGTGTAAAATTGCTGTGCCTTCATGTGGTAGATTACAGCCAGAAAGCTGGCGTAGATTACTGACAGAGAAGAAAGGCAAGCTTACAGATAATGATTTATTGCGTACTGCTGAAGCATGGTACAGAGTAGAAAGGCTATCCAGCAGGAGGGTTGGGTAGAGGAAGAGATAAATCATAAAGGGTTAAGAACTGTATGTATATCATAATAATTGTGTTACTGGGAAGTTATCCCAGCCAGTGCCCTGTCGGGGGTTCCAGGAGGTGACCACTTCCATCATCCTGTCAGTAATGACCGAAATGTAGCTGACCATGGTCACCATCCCACCCCAATCTTAAAACGCTGTGGGGTTTTTGTATTTTGTGTTAGCCATTACCCTGGTAGAGGGTGGGGGTTTAAATGAAATGCTGTGTTTTTGCTTTGTAATGTAATTGTCCTTCTGTCTTGTTACTGTACAGCGTTGACATGGTTAAATTCGTGCTGGCAGGCAGTCTCTCTCTTGTTCCACTCAAATCCCCCTCTGCTAAAACACCCCCCCTCCCCTCGCTTCTGTGAGACGCGGAGGGGGGTGGTGACATGCTTGCGATTTAGGTCTGTCTCTTCAGTGTTCTGTAGAGTTATTCAGAAGCTACTGATAAGATTTTAGCAATTAAATTTTTGCTAGAAAATATTCTAATTGTGTATTTTGTTATCTCAATAGAAATTGATAGGATGGTTAGGGAGTGAATCTGATGCAGGAATAGAAGTTATTAAGTTAGTATATGTTTCTAGAGACAGCTTTGTGGGCTGTTAGATGTATAATATTCACAACTGTCTTATTTAATCCGTCAAGTCTGTCCACAGTTCAGATTTTCATTTTGCCGAACAGAATGTTACTTCCCATGAAACCCACGCCTCCAGAGAGACTTAGTATGCCCTAAAGGAAAATGGCCCCTAGAACAAAAGAAGGTTGTCCTTAAGTGCCTTCACTCTGCCCTTAGTGAGGTCATATCTGCCCATATATCGTGTCAGTTCTGGCCATCCATGGCTGACGAGATCTACTCCTATCATGCTCATCTTATCTTAAGACATGCTGTCTTCCTTAATTCCCACATATTATGAAAAAGAAAGTTACAATTACTAGAATAATCCTGCTAATGTATCCCTATATCAGAAAAGTATCTGTGACAAGTGATGGTTAATATGTAGAAAGGATATATATATACCGATTCACGTGTTAAGTAACAATATGTTTTAACTTTGTGTACAAAAAATTGATAACATGCTAAAAGAAATTTCTAATAAACAAAGATTTCTTGAACAAATGGTAATACAATTAAAGATTGGTCTCAAGATGTTTTGATCTAATTGAAAAGAACCAGAAAACATTATGAGCCTAACTACTAACAAATGGATAAGGGGGGAGGGTGTTCCAATCTGTCTTTATTAGATAATGTTAACCACCAAGATTAAAGACTGACTAACATATTTTTTTAATGTAAGCCCAGATATTTTATTATTATATATGCATAGAAGTCGAGACTTTGGGCATTATAGTGTATTGATTCTAGATCTGTTACTAGCAGCAAGTGCTTAGCCTTATGCCTATCCCACGCATGCTTAAACACTCCTTTACTGTGTTAACCTCTATCACTTCAGCTGGAAGGCTATTCCATGTATCCACTACCCTCTCAGTAATGTAATACTTCCTGATAGTATTTTTTATTTAAACCTTTGTCCCTCTATTTTTGAGACTATGTCCTCTTGTTATGGTAGTTTTCCTTCTTTTAAATATAGACTCCACTTTAACTGTGTTGATTCCCTTTGTGTATTTAAATGCTTTTATCATATTTCCCCTGTCTCGTCTTTCCACTAGGCTATACATGATAAGATCCTTTAACCTTTCCTGGTAAATTTTATCCTACAATCCATGAACCAGTTTAGCAGCCCTTCTTTGAACTTTCTCTAAGGTATCCATGTCCTTCTAAGGATATGGTCTCCAGTACTGTATACAGTACTCCAAGTGAGGTCTCACCAGTGTTCTGTACAATGGCATGAGCACTTCCCTCTTCCTACTGCTAATACCTCTCCCTATACAACCAAGCATTCTGCTAGCTTTTCCTGCTGCTCTATTACATTGTACATTGTCATTAACAGCCAGAAACTGGAAACCTGAAAGGATAAATTAATGTATAGCTAAATGTAAAGCTTAACAAAACCTCCATTATCTTTTTCATTTATCTCGCAGAAAATCAATGTTATTTGTCTATTTTGTAAGTTTTAATACATTATCAGTGAAGAGTAAAATAAGTTTTATCCCTTTTGCGAGACATAAAATTGCGATAATGTATATTTGTGATGTAAGTAAGAGTTATATTTTATAATAGGTTGAAAAAAAAAAAGAGAGAGTCAAGGATAGCGTCTGTCTCTACGAGCAAAAGTCTGGTGTGGGAGATGTAGTGGACTAGCCACTGCGGGATACCCACAGAGTGAAGCGTTCGAGGCCTGTACAGACAGATGTGCTTGTTAGCCTTTTATTATTTTTCTCTAGGGAAAGCATAGGGCCAGTTAACAGTTGTTGTACATGTGCTATTTGCAGCCTCCATTGCATTTCTACTTAATTCTGATTTCTGATATATCCTCCACTGCTACATACCCACGCCATCGAAATGACTGGAGACCTGTCTGCTCCCTTACCTGCCCACCCCTGCCTACTCCTACTCCTCCTCCTACTCCACCTTCTCCTCCTTCTACTTCTCTCTCCTCCTCCTTCTCCTCCTCTTTCTCCTCTCCTCTACTCCACCTTCTCCTCCTCCTACTCCTCCCTCTACTTCACCTTCCACTCCTCCTATTCCTCCCTCCCACTCCACCTTCCCCTTCTCCTACTCCACCTTCTCCTCCTCCTACTCCTCCCTCTACTCCACCTTCTCCTCCTCCTACTCCTCCCTCTACTTCACCTTCTACTCCACCTTCTCCTCCCTCTACTCCACCTTCTCCTCCTCCTACTCCTCCTCCTACTCCACCTTCTCCTCCTTCTACTTCTCTCTCCTCCTCCTTCTCCTCCTCTTTCTCCTCTCCTCTACTCCACCTTCTCCTCCTCCTACTCTTCCCTCTACTTCACCTTCCACTCCTCCTATTCCTCCCTCCCTCCCACTCCACCTTCCCCTCCTCCTACTCCACCTTCTCCTCCTCCTACTCCTCCCTCCTCCTCTTATTCAATCCTACTCCTCCTATTCCTCCTTCTACTCCACCTTCTCCTCCCTCTACTCCACCTTCTCCTCCTTCTACTCCTCCCTCTACTTCACCTTCTACTCCACCTTCTCCTCCCTCTACTCCACCTTCTCCTCCTCCTACTCCTCCCTCTACTTCACCTTCTACTCCTCCTACTCCTTCCTCCTACTCCACCTTCTCCTCCTCCTACTCCTCTCTCTACTCCACCTTGTCCCCTACCTGACAACATTATATTTTGAAAAAAAAAAAAAGTTGCTCTGGCCCCTCTTCCGCCACTTCCCAGGGGGGAATACCACACTAACAAAAAAAATAAATAAATTATTATTCAGACTGTTTTGGGCACTCTCAAGGAAATAGTGCGGTCCTGACCCAGATTCCCATGGAAATAAGACACCTGTATCATCACTGGGAGGTGGCTGCCCCTCATGTTTTCTTCACTAAGTCCCCAGAAATCTCATAAAAGGAACCTGACTCAATAAAACATGAAACACTAAAAATCAATATCAGCTCTCTACAGAGGGGGGGGCAGCAAGACAATTGTAAATGGAAAGACAAATACCCTCAATCTCACACAGAAATAGGTGAGGATATCTCTTCTACTACTCCTCATGGTTGCTTTGAACAGATGAAAGAAGAAATAAGACACCTCTCAACAAGGTATGCAGTAGCTTTGCCAGATCCTGACTCCACTCTGTTTGCGGATGAAGAGGAAAGGTACCATACTGGATTTGCTGTTGCTACAGAAGATCAGGTACGTCAAGCATCTTTACTTTCCTCACCCACATCTGCTCAAGACACCAAATTGACAGCCTTCTCAGTGGCATGCAAATTGTTTGTTTCTGAAAGACAAGGCCATGCAACAGGAGTGCTCACTCAGGCCCATGGTCCTGGAGGCCGCCAAAGGCCTATTGGATTTTTTCTCCTGCCAACTGGATATTGTGGCCAGAGGACGTCCCTCTTGCCTTCGGGCCGTCTTTGCTGCCAGAGAGCTCATTGAAAGAACTGGAGATCTTGTCCTTGGCCACCCCCTGGTTGTCTTGGCCCCCCATGACATTTCTGCCATAGTCAACCAGGTCCAACTTAAGCATGTTACTCCTGCTAGACATCTTCGCCTTCAATGTCATCTTTTGTTGCCTGACAACATTACCCTCCAAAGATGTCAAGTTCTCAATCCGTCCACTCTTCTGCCACTCCCTGAGGGAGGTGTATACTACGGATTCATCACGGACGAAACTTATGTTTTTGTTTCTACGGATTCATCATGGACGAAACTTATGTTTTTCTTCTCACTGGCACCATCAAGAAGGAAATGCATCCCAACCTATCCTTTCATGATGGACAAGCACTCCTTCATGACGGAGCAGGATATGCCTTCTGTACCATGTGGTACAAATCAAACATCACTCCTGAAACCTGCTATGAAGATGAACTCTATCATCTGGTCGAAGTAAAACTCACTACACAAGACTTCTACTGTGATTCTGAAGGCAACAGTATGGTCTTGATTCATCTACCTCCGGAACTCAAGCATTTGTACCGTCATTGGGACACTGCCATTCCACATGTCCCTGTGACCAAGTTGAAAACAATATCATGGAATGATTTTGGGCCTATGGCAAAAGCATGGGCCACTATGGACGAATCACAGCTACAGGAAAATGGTGTTGTCAAATATCCAACAACTGACCACCTAAAAGCATGGCAGCGTCATTTCCTGGAGAATGAGTTCCAAGATTTAACCATAGTGAATGACTATGACCCAGATACACCTCATGACTGTTTTGAACAGATGAAAATGGAAACAACACATCTACCAACTGTGCATGAAGACCCATTGGTAGATCCCGATCTCACCCTGTTTGTGGACGGCTCAAGATATGCTGGTGAAGAAGGAAGATACCATACAGGATATGCCGTAACCACAACAGATGAAATTGTCAAA
>OW240922.1:85612881-85656880 GCA_933207985.1 Pelobates cultripes
CACCTTCTCCTCCCTCTACTCCACTTTCTCCTCCTCCTACTCCTCCCTCTACTTCACCTTCTACTCCACCTTCTCCTCCCTCTACTCCACCTTCTCCTCCTCCTACTCCTCCCTCTACTTCACCTTCTACTCCTCCTACTCCTCCCTCCTACTCCACCTTCTCCTCCTCCTACTCCTCTCTCTACTCCACCTTGTCCCCTACCTGACAACATTATATTTTGAAAAAAAAAAAAAAAAAAAAAAAAAAAAGTTGCTCTGGCCCCTCTTCCGCCACTTCCCAGGGGGGAATACCACACTAAAAAAAAAAAAAAATTATTATTCATACTGTTTTGGGCACTCTCAAGGAAATAGTGCGGTCCTGACCCAGATTCCCATGGAAGTAAGACACCTGTATCATCACTGGGAGGTGGCTGCCCCTCATGTTTTCTTCACTAAGTCCCCAGAAATCTCATAAAAGGAACCTGACTCAATAAAACATGAAACACTAAAAATCGATATCAGCTCTCTACAGAGGGGGGGGGCAGCAAGACAACTGTAAATGGAAAGACAAATACCCTCAATCTCACACAGAAATAGGTGAGGATATCTCTTCTACTACTCCTCATGGTTGCTTTGAACAGATGAAAGAAGAAATAAGACACCTCTCAACAAGGCATGCAGTAGCTTTGCCAGATCCTGACTCCACTCTGTTTGCGGATGAAGAGGAAAGGTACCATACTGGATTTGCTGTTGCTACAGAAGATCAGGTACGTCAAGCATCTTTACTTTCCTCACCCACATCTGCTCAAGACACCAAATTGACAGCCTTCTCAGTGGCATGCAAATTGTTTGTTTCTGAAAGACAAGGCCATGCAACAGGAGTGCTCACTCAGGCCCATGGTCCTGGAGGCCGCCAAGGGCCTATTGGATTTTTCTCCTGCCAACTGGATATTGTGGCCAGAGGACGTCCCTCTTGCCTTCGGGCCGTCTTTGCTGCCAGAGAGCTCATTGAAAGAACTGGAGATCTTGTCCTTGGCCACCCCCTGGTTGTCTTGGCCCCCCATGACATTTCTGCCATAGTCAACCAGGTCCAACTTAAGCATGTTACTCCTGCTAGGCATCTTCGCCTTCAATGTCATCTTTTGTTGCCTGACAACATTACCCTCCAAAGATGTCAAGTTCTCAATCCGTCCACTCTTCTGCCACTCCCTGAGGGGGGTGTATACTACGGATTCATCATGGACGAAACTTATGTTTTTCTTCTCACTGGCACCATCAAGAAGGAAATGCATCCCAACCTATCCTTTCATGATGGACAAGCACTCCTTCATGACGGAGCAGGATATGCCTTCTGTACCATGTGGTACAAATCAAACATCACTCCTGAAACCTGCTATGAAGATGAACTCTATCATCTGGTCGAAGTAAAACTCACTGCACAAGACTTCTACTGTGATTCTGAAGGCAACAGTATGGTCTTGATTCATCTACCTCCGGAACTCAAGCATTTGTACCGTCATTGGGACACTGCCATTCCACATGTCCCTGTGACCAAGTTGAAAACAATATCATGGAATGATCTTGGGCCTATGGCAAAAGCATGGGCCACTATGGACGAATTACAGCTACAGGAAAATGGTGTTGTCAAATATCCAACAACTGACCACCTAAAAGCATGGCAGCGTCATTTCCTGGAGAATGAGTTCCAAGATTTAACCATAGTGAATGACTACGACCCAGATACACCTCATGACTGTTTTGAACAGATGAAAATGGAAACAACACATCTACCAACTGTACATGAAGACCCATTGGTAGATCCCGATCTCACCCTGTTTGTGGGCGGCTCAAGATATGCTGATGAAGAAGGAAGATACCATACAGGATATGCCGTAACCACAACAGATGAAATTGTCAAATCATCATCTTTACCATCAACTATGTCTGCACAAGAAGCTGAATTGCAAGCCCTGACTTCAGCATGCAAGATCTCTGAAGGAAAGCGCGCCAATATCTACACGGATTCAAGATATGCACTGGGCGTGGCTCACGACTTCGGATTAATTTGGAAAACAATAGGATTTCTTACCACCGCCGGTACACCAATCAAGCACGGTTCCGCAATCAAGGAGCTGATGGACGCCCTCCTACTCCCAGAAGAAGTGGCTATTTTGAAGATAAAAGCACATGGGAAGTTGGACTCAGATGAAGCAAGGGGCAACCATCTAGCTGATCAGGCTTCAAAACAAGCTGCAAAAGAACCACAGGAAGTGGAAAGAAGAGTGTCCGGAAATGAAGAAACTCCCATATTTACTCTGCAGACTCTTCCAACTGACCTAAAAATCCTGCGGGAACAACAGGCTACAGTTGCCCCTGAAGAAATACAGAAGTGGAAACAGAAAGGGGCAGTTCTGAAGGATGGAGTGTACTCCAACAACCTCAAGTTCTGCCTCCCTAAGAATTTGTACCCAGCAGTCGTACAATGGGCACACGGACCTGCACATTTATCAAAGGATCTAATGAATGCTCTTGTACAAAAATACTACCTCATTGTCCCTATATGAGATTCTATTTGGGACTGCACCTAGGCTAGGTTGCTATTTTCCCCAACAACTACAACTTCAAACTGATGTCTTAGTAGATTATGTAACTGAACTCGCAAACGCCTTAAACAAAATCCATGCCCAAGTTTTCTCTTCAATTCCAGATCCTGATTCTGACACAGGCAACCACAGTCTGCTCCCCGATGACTGGGTTCTGGTCAAGAAATTTGTGCGAAAACAGTAAATGTCCGTTCCAAGTTCTCCTGATCTCCCCTACCTCTGTCAAATTGGCCGGAAGGCCTAACTGGATCCACGCTTCCCATTGCAAGAAGACACCTGCCCCAGAGGAAGCTAACTCTATGCAACCATGTGCCTCTGGTACATTATCTCCTTAGTTGGCCTCCTTAAAGCCCAGCAGGTGGCCATCACCAAAGATGCTAGTGGGTACACCTTCTGGTATAATTCATCATGTACCCGTGTGGCTACTTATACTTTTGACTACTGTGACATCGTAGAATGCCCATTCCCCACGTCACAGATTCAGAATATCTATAGAGATATCCCTCATTCAAAAGACCCCTATGTTTGTGTAGTTGACAAACAATGGGGGCACAACTGTAACCATTGGGGGGCGGCGGGATGGAATGCCGGGCCTGCCTGGGGTTACAAACCAAAAAGTGTCTTATCTAAAATTGATGATCACGGTAGGTCCCTCCTCCAGAGAATGACTCTGAGAAAGCCCGGAGGAGGCATACCTATGAAATTAATCTTAAACATTGAGCATCCCAGCCCAACGGATGCAGACCAGTATGTAATGGGAATGTACTGGAAGAAGGGTTCCTATAATAAATTAGGACATTTCCACCTTAAAGATATGTGCCACTCTCCTGAGTGGAAAGGGACCACCCACATGGTCTCAAATCCGTTGAAACCACACATCCAATCTTTTAAAGACATGATGGCCATTGCAAATCCAACATTTGAAGATACCATGACCGCTGAAACAGGTTTCAATGATGTTAATCTATGGTTAGAATGGATGAAATATAATGCCAACAAACATAACAGAACCGCATGCTATGTGTGTGGTGGTGCCCGGCCGCACCTGGGCACTGTGCCTTCAACTTTGCCAGTAGATATAGAAGAATGTGTTCTGAGTCTTTTTGCCTATCACTACAATTTCAATAGGTCCATATGTAAAGCATGGACAGTAGAGTATTCTCTTCTAGTCAAAGATTGCAAACCCCCAGATGGTGTTACCGTCTATAAAGGTAATTATACCTGTTATGCTAATTATGATGGAATTGGTAAATTTGTGGGTAACTTCTCTAAAGGTTATTGTGCCACCTACAGAACTGTCTCTATGAACCTCCTACAATTCCACACTAGATCATTGGGGGATATTTACTGGTTGTGTGGGGATCTACAGCTGAGATCAAGAATGGATAAAGAATGGTGGGGGGAGTGTACTCTGGCTAAAGCAATCATGCCCATACATATTATCTCTGACACACAACCCGATACTCATGAGTCCAAACACTCACCAACCAAGGTAAAGCGTGAAGCCCCAGTAAAAGGCAGTTTTGACCCTCATATTTACATTGATGCCATTGGGGTACCTAGGGGGGTGCCCAATGAGTTTAAAACCAGGGATGAAGTTGCTGCAGGATTTGAATCACTTTTTACCATAGTCACTGCAAACAAGAATTTAAATTGGATAAATTACATCTACTACAACCAACAACGGTTTGTTAATTACACCAGGGATGCCCTTCAGGGTTTGGCCGAACAGTTGCAGGCTACGTCCCAAATGTCATTCCAAAATAGAATGGCTTTAGATATGATTCTAGCAGAAAAAGGAGGGGTATGTAAAATTCTGCCTGACACCATGACATGTTGTACTTACATCCCAGAAAACACAGGCCCCAATGGTAAAGTAACCTTAGCTATAGGAAAATTGAAAGAGCTCTCTGAGGAGCTAAAGAGGAACTCTGGGATAAAAGATCCCTGGGAGAGATGGTTTGGTTGGATGACAGGATGGCAAAAAGCTTTGATGCATATTGGTATAGCAATACTAATTTTCCTTTTTATCTTTGCTCTTCTCGTTTGTTGTGTCCTCCCTTGTCTGAGAAAGCTCCTCTTGAAGACTGTAGACCAAGCGGCACCCACTTACGCACACCTCACAGTTGATGACCAAGATTTCCAAAAAGTCAACTCGCCCTGTATACCGCTACAATCTATCCCGTTTATTGATAAAGTGCAAGAGTTCTAGGAAGGGACCAGCTTAGGGACAGCATCTGTCTGTCTGGGAAGTCTACCGTGCGGAGATGTGGTGGGTTAGCCACCTCGGGATACCCATGGAGTGAAGTGTTCGAGTGCCCAGCGGACAGATGAGTTAGCCAATTAGGGACAGACGAAGGGACAGCTTTGCACTTTGCAATAACACCTAGCTAGCGGGTCACGGGGTTTCTGTGCCTTTGGGCTAACACGTCTTCTGATACTAACAAATAAAGATTATCTTTTAGAATCTAACATTTCATAGGGGGGACTGATGTAGAATTATTAAAATCTTTATTAGAACCTGTATTGAATTATTGTACTAACTCCATTTTGTTCACCTTACATGACAGAATTTCCTGACAGTATTCAGTATAATGAATAAGAGATTGTATTTTCTCTCTCTAAGGACATAACTAGCCCCGGAGTTAGCGGATCTCCGTTGACTTGCAACATAGTATAATCCAAGGCCAGGAGAACAGTGACAAAATGAAATGTTCTATTCATAAAAGAACCTTGGAACAGACCACGAGACTGACATCACTAACTATGTAAAATGACGCCCAAGCCCCCCTTTCCACCGAGTAAGCCTCGTGCTAAAGAGCAATGGCGACGACATCCCATGATGGGAGGGTGCCTCACTAGTCACTCAAATCTCTGAGCCAATTAATAATATTAATGGGTGGACACTGACATAGCCACTTAACATTTAACCCAATTAATGATGTTTATTTGTTATTATCTGATATTCAATGATGATGTCATTTTGCATATAAAAAGGCCTGCGTGCCCGCTTTTTAACTAGATGCTAATAAATTTCCTAAAGTGTTTTTAACCTGAACTGCATGTGTCAGTGTGAACTTACTTCTGCGTATACGCAATTTATTCATCTCAGATTTGGACAGGAACAGATAGACTTTTAAACATTTTTGTTTATTTCTAAATTAATCTTGTTCACACACATAGTTATATACTAGTACTGCCCCCTCAAAAAAGTATCCATAAGTAAAAGAAGGTGGGAATAAGAAAATATAAAGGTTTTATTACAAAGCCCACAAAGCCCACCAAGCAGAGTATAGGACACAAACATATAGGGGTAAAATGTATACATAGGGAGATACAGATATATCTATATGTGTAACAAAGCTGGTGCCAGAACAGCAACTAAGTATCACAAACAACAATATCTTTGCAAAAGAGAATCCTAAAACCCCATACTCCTGCCCTTATGAATAGTACATGCAACTCAGTAAAAGGAAAAACAGGAAACAAGTATATGGAATCCCTCTCTCTCTTGTAATCTTACTAGACTAAAGATAGGTTATGAAGAAAAAGCTTAAAGTATAGAGTGCATCATGTGCACTATATGTATATAAATTCAGGCAATATTGGGATGATGTAATTATAGGCTAGAATGCTCAGCACTTACATTAGATGTCAGTATACTTTTCACACACATACCTGGTAATGACTGATATAACTCAAAATATGTTATTATAGTGATTGATACAAACTTGCAAATGTTTAACTATTTACTTGCTGACATAAAAACAGTTGTTTATTGCAATCATAGTGAATTACATAAAAATACTAGAAAAATGGGTTAAACTATAGTCACCAGAACAACTACAGCTTATTGAATTTTTTCTGGTGAGTAGAATCATTACATTTAGGCTTTTTGCAGTAAACACTGTCTTTTCAGAGAAAATGCAGTGTTTAAATTACAGCCTAGTGATAACTTCACTGGCCACTCCTCAGATGGCTGTTAGAGATCCTTCCTGGGTCATGGCTGCTTAAAATGCATCCACACATTCAGTATCTCCTCCCTCTGCATGCAGACACTGAACTTTCCTCATATAGATTCATTGATTCAATTCATCTCTATGAGGGAATGCTGTTTGGCCAGGGCTGTGTTTGAATCGTGCTGGCTCTGCCCCTGATCTGCCTCCATATCAGTCTCAGCCAATCCTATGGGGAAGCATTGTGATTGGATCAGGCTACCACTTCTGATGATGTCAGCAGATTGTTTGTTTTTCTGAGTCTAACAGCAGGCAGAATTACAGTTTCATGCTTGAATACAGTAAGATTTTTACTATATTCATGGATGCATGAGGGATCCAGGGGGGGCTAGATGGTGGTTTTAACACTATAGGGTCAGGAATATATGTTTGTGTTCCTGACCCTATAGTGATCCATTAATACACTTGTAGAACTAGATTAAACTGGTTTATTATAGTACATGTATGTGCAAAGCACCATATTTTACCTCCTGCTTTGACGGGAATCTGGGAATAGATGTTTTAAACATGGTTATTATGGGTGACATATTATGAACACATATGCAAGGAAACATATTTAACCTGTTTCTGATAAGAATATGGGTATCATTGTTATAAATGGGGATTATGGATGAAACATCATGGTTACATATCCCAAAGAGCATATTTAATCTGATTGTTAATAGTATATGGTTATAATTTTTCTATATGGGGATTATGGATTGAATATCAAGGTTACACAGGCCAAGGAAGATATTTAACCTGTTTTTTAATAGTATATGATTATAATTATTTTTCTACATGGGGATTATGGATGGAATATCATGGTTAAACATGCCAAAAACCATTTAAACTGTTTCTGATAAAACCATTAGAATAATTATTTTCTATATTGGGATTATGGGTAGTATCATAATTAAACATGCTAAGGAACATATTGACTGTAAGCTCGTTTAAGCAGGGTCCTCTTCAACCTATCGTTCCTGTAAGTTTTCTTGTAATTGTCCTATATATAGTTAAATCCCCCCTCTTATAATGTAAAGTGCTACGGAATCTGTTGGCACTATATAAATGCCAATAATAATTATAATATTAATAATAATAATAATACTTGATGTGTTTCTAATGGAACCATGGGTATAATTATTTTTCTATATTGGGATTATGATTGGAATGTCAAGGTTACACATGCCAAGGAAGATATTTAGCCTGTTTCTAATGGAATCATGGGTATATATATTTTTATACATATCGATTATGGGTGAAACATCAAGGTTAGACATGCCATGGAACATATTATACCTATTTCTGATACAATCATAGGTATAATTATTTTATATTATCTATATGCCACTATTTTGAATGAACTTCACCACAGTCATATTGACTGCCCCTAGCATGCAGCATGCATTCTTGTGCCTGTTGCTGCACAAGGGACATTTTTCTTCAATCTATGTGCAATCAGGGACATCAGATAACATGAGCAGTGACAGTACAGGGTACAGGTCTTTCCTGCTACATGCTGAGCTTATGGATCAACAGCTTAGCTAATATTCTGGAAACTCTGCAATTTATTCTAGAATAGAGGGATGGCGAAGAAACAGGTACAGCAGTGCACGGGGTCTTTGTAGTGAGTGCAGGTGGAGCCAATATGGTTAAAGCTACGAGACTTTGGGATGTTATTGGCATGTGGTGTGCAGGCCATGTTTAATATCTGGTGGTAAGAAGTGCATTTCCAATTGGTGCAGATGGTGCAGATTGTGTAGCCTATCAGAGAGAGTATGAAAGACACAGTAACTAGTCAAAAGCTTCTCATCAGAACTTACTTTTATTCTACTACAAAGCTTTTTTATTACAGGTAAGATAAGTCATGTATTGGCAGGCCTCAGGTTGGTTGCACAAAAGACGCTGTCATGTGCACACACACGTGTTCAGAGTGAGAGAGTCTTCTCAGTTACTGGATGAATCCAAAAAAGCAAAAACCTGAACAAATATCAAGCAAAATGGAAATTCTTATCAAACACATCTTTAATCTAGTATAAAAGAAGCAAACACAATGGAGAATACAGATGCAGATCTACAAACGAAATAAGAAAACAAAAAGAACAAAATAGTGTAACTCTGTATGACTTAAATACTAAAATAGTAGTGCAAAATAAATAGTAAATAGTAGTGCAAAATAAAGTGGCACTCACAAGAGGAAGAGTGGTGATTTGCCTCAGGGTGCCTCCCCCGATAAAATGGGGGGCTAGACCAAAACGCCTTTCTCCTTTCCCAGTAGCGCTTGAAGAATAATGAGCTGGACTCATATATTCATAATGAAAGAAACTGCTGTTTACTATTAAAAATAGATGAACAAAATAAAATAAATGCAATAACAAATAACAGAATGATATAAATCATAGAAAAAAAAAACAAGCAGTATACATTCCCTTCCCTGAGTCCTACCTCAAATATGGCTTCTGTGTCTTCCTATTGGACTTGCAGCTAATGGTAATTCATTCTCGTTCGAGTTCCTTCCTTTTCCCGGTTTAAATTAATATTCCGGACCTTCTGACATCACCTCCAGAGCGTCTTTCGTTCCTGGCGTTATTTGATGACGTGCACATTCCACTTGGTATTAGGTATGTTCCACCTTCGATATATAGAGTATGTTCTCAATGTTTATAAGCTTTTCACGCAAAGAAAAAGCATATAATTAGTGCTGGCCAGCAAATCAATGCACTATTATAATCATCTTAGGGTGAATTATTAAGGACAATTCCCCCCTATGGAAAAGCTCGCCCTAATGGAAAAAAGGAGTTATTAATGGTAACATTAAGAGAGATTTACTATGGTGTCTAGATGTGATAGAATCCCTTTGGGAATTTTTGTCCAAACATAGACCCAAAAAACTTTATGTTATCATATATAAGGTATAAAACATGGAAACAGTCTACAATGACATATAAACAAAGGAAATATGTATGAAAATAAAATGTAAAAATAAATAGTCAATACAAATAATAATAAATAAAAATAAGAATAAAAGAATATAAATAAAAATAAATATAAAAATAAATATAAAAATAAATATAAATAATAAAAATAAATATGAATAGTAAATAATAAATAATGAAAATAAAATAAAACTAAAAAGAGACAAAAAATAAGAATGAAATAAAATGAAAATAAAAATACAAAAAAGAAAGAAAAAAGGAAAAATAAAAATAAAATAAATTTGAATATAAAAACACATAAAAATTAATTAAAATATAAATATAAAATGAAGATAAAGAAAATAAATAAACAAAAATATTCATGAATATAAGAAATAGTAGACTGTCTCAATTTACATTGTAAGAAACAAATAATAACGATATCGGCATTAAGACCTCCAAGCTTGAGGGTACCTAACTGGTGTATCTAGAAAGTCTCTTGTTGAGCTAATTTATCATCTCTATTTCCTCCTCTCTAGTGAGGTTTAATATGTTCTATGCTGATAAAACTAAATTGTTTCCAGTTGAAAACAGTACAATTGTTGCAATGTGTGGGAACTGTATGATTATTCTCTTTCTAGTGTTGTTATGATGTTCAAGAATCCTGATTTTAAGTTTTCTTTTAGTGTTTCCCACATATCACTTGCCACACGGACACTGCAACAAATATATTACATAGTCTGGGTGGCAATCTATAGTATCCTTAATTTTATATCTTTTGCCGGATACAGTGCTGACGATGCCACTTTGGATTCCTATTTTGTTAGCAACTGTTTTACCAGACAATTGTTATGTTGTGTGAATTTTATTATTGGGTTTAATACTGTAACTTGGGGCCAGGGAATTTTTAGATTTTTGTTTTTCTTAAAAGTTACAGAAGGAAGAAAAGGACCTAGGATCTTATCCTCTCTTAAAATCAGCCAATATTTCAGTAGCTTTGGTTATAAATGCATATTCAAATTTTTTATTACTTGTGTTATTCCTACAATTTGTTCCTTTTTGTTTATCGGTAAGCAAGTGATTTCTGTCAAAATCTGAGACTCTCCTTATTTCTTTTTCCAAGTGATTGTTATTATACCCTTTGGAGAGAAGTTTCTTTTTAACTACATTGGCTTGTAGTTAAAAATCTGTGAAGCTAGTGCAGTTACAATGGACGCTCGTGAATTGACTTCTAGCAATTCCACTGAGTCAGGGGTCGTAATGACAGCCTACTCTGTGTACGAAACTATTGCCATCTGTTTTTTAAGAAAAAAAACATTTAGAGCACACATTAGGTTTATTATTGGTAAGGGTCTCATCTAGAAAGTAAATTCTCTCTTTGTTCCATTCTGATGTAAATTTAGGTTGTATCTGTATTGATTTAAATATTTAGTGAAATCCCCAAATGCAACTTCTGATCCATGCCAAATAAGAAGTACGTCATCTATATAACGTGGCCAGAGGACCAGGTCTTCCCCCCAGTCATGCTTCGACCACACCATTAACTCCTCCCATCTTCTCATATAGATGTTGGCATAACTGGGGGCAAACCTGGTCCCCATGGTTGTCCCTGTGATCTGTAAATAATAATTATCATCAAACATAAAATAATTGTGCTCTAAAATAAAAGAAATTGTCTGTAAAATAAAATCACCCAGTGATTGTAATATGTTGGTATCTTTCTGCAGGTAATAAGATACTGCTTCAATGCTCAAATGATGTTTGATAACCGTGTATAATGACGATACATCTAGAGTGGCCCAACTGTAATAATTTTTCCACTCTATATTTTCAAGTTCTTGGAGAATTGCTTTTGTATCTTTTACATATGAAGTAGCTTTTTGAGCATAAATCTGAAGAAAGGAATCTATAAATGCTGAAAGGCCGGCTGTTATTGAATTAATTCCACTAATAATGGGACGGCCTGGTGGGATGGTGAGGGATTTGTGTATTTTCGGCAGAAAATAAAAAATTGGAATGACCGGATGTGAATTGTATAGATATTGATAATTTTTAACTGTAATTAAATCTTGCAGACCGAAGGGGCATCATAACAAAAGAAGCAGATAAGGGAGGATGATTGTTATCCTAACGAGAGAATACTACTTAACAGAAGCCCATAACATTTTAGGCAATAAAAATGCTTATGCTAAACTTAAACATTATTCCACAGAAAAGGTCAATAAAACATTAAATATTATTCGAAAGGAAACATTAAAACAAGATATTATTACTAATGTCCAGTAGCTTTCTAATGTATTTTTGACTGTATACAATCTTGTATCAAAGGTACCAATGCATCTGATTATAGATTGTTCAGGCCTCTGAGAGAAGACTTCAAAGCCAAAGGGTATCCAAATAAATGCCTAAAAGAGCTTATTTAAGAACCCTGTTAACTGAAAGATTAAATCCATTCAGAGAAGACCAAGACACTAGGCCTGAACAATCTTTAATTAGATGCATTGGCATCTTTGATGCCGAATGGTATACAGTTAAAAATACATTAGAAAGATACTGGCCATTCCTACATCAGGACCTGCACCTAATGGAAGTTTTAACACGTTTTGTCATTCCATATGATCCACCTCATCATTATCCAGTTGTGATTTACCATCATTCTACTGTGTACCAAAACCAGAGGGATAGCTTGCAAGTGGGGATTGTATACCACTGCAAGCTGTTTTACCTAGAGTTGATTATAACTCTACTATATGTGAGTTGACATATTATCTAAGTGTTGTTTGTCCTACCACATACTACTATATTGCTCTATTGGTTTGCCTTTGTCTTTGCTTCCTTTAGTTCAAGATAAAACAGTCTAGATGAAAATGCTTGTTCTTGGGTAGAACATTGGCTTAAAAATAGAGTACAAAGAGTTGTCGTTAATGGTAAATATTCAAGCTGGACAGAGGTGACAAGTGGTGTCCCTCAATGTTCTGTTCTGGGACACCTTTTATTTAACATGTTTATAAAAGATCTTGAGAAAAGCATTGAAAGTCATGTTTCAGTGTTTGCAGATGACACAAAACTCTGTAAAATAATACAATGTGAGCAAATTTAATGTTGAAAAATGCAAAGTTATGCACTTCGGCGTAAAGAATGCACAAGCAACGTATACCCTTAATGCGAATTAAGGATAGCAACACACGAAAAGGACTTGGTAATTGTTATAGACAAGAAACCATGCAACAATGTGCAATGTCAATCAGCAGTGGCTAGGACCAGTAAGGTATTGTCATGCATGAAAAAAGGCATTCATTCTCGATATGAGAATATCATTTTGCCTCTTTATAAATTTTATAATTTTATATATTTGTATAAACCTTATACAAATATATTCGGGGACAATAGAAACCATTGTGTGGAAATCTATTCACAAACCGGACTTTACATAGGACACGAGATCATGCGTTTAGACTGGAAGAAAGAAGATTTCGTCTAAGGCAAAGGAAAGGTTTTTTTACTGTAAGAACAATAAGGATGTGGAATTCTCTGCCTGAAGAAGTGGTTTTATCAGCGTCCATACAGATGTTCAAACAGCTACTAGATGCATACTTGCAAAACAGAATATTCAAGGATATAATCTTTCAATGTAGGGTAATAACTGCTTGATTCAAGAATCAAGAATGTCTGCCATTCTGGAGTCAAGAAGGAATTTTGTTCCCAGCTTGTTGCAAAATTGGAAGTGATTCAAACTGGTTTTTTTTTGCCTTCTTTTGGATCAACAGCAAAAAACAAATGTGAGGAAAGCTGAACTTGATGGATGCAAGTCTCTTTTCAGCTATGTAACTATGTAACTATTTAACTATGTACCAAGAAAGTCTCATATCAGGACTAGAAGATCTATTGCCACTTTTGAGACTGTGTCATACCATTTGGTATTTTTTATTCTTTCAAATTTTATTGTGGACTATTTTTATATCCTGTGGGTTTTGTATTGCTCTTATTGCTTTTATTGTTCTTCTTATTATATACTATTGTGTTTGGAGTATTTTTCTTGGAGCTACCTGTATATTGTTGTTTGACTTGTTCTAGTTTTCTTGGGGGTTGGAGGGATTCCCCTATTATCAGCTGTGCTGCCTCCCATCTTAGTGTTCTTAGCTGTTTAGCGCTGCTCTATTCCTTGTTCTATAATTTTAATGGTAGGTGTATTTTAACAGTGAGAGACATAATAACAAAAAAAAAAAAAATCCAGAAAAACACGTCAACAAAGTTATAAATTGGGGGGCAGGGTCTGGTAGCCAAGATTGCCGAACACGCCTTCATTTAGCTCCTGACAGTTAACTAGCAAACTATTTGTTTTAGGCGGACTTACCTGCAGACTACAGGAGGGTGACAATAAAGCCCAGCGCATCACTCCATTCCTGATTCGAAGTGCCCTGGTGCATGTGTTACGAGTGTGTGCCTGAGGCCTACTGTGCTTGGCACACCAACGCCTGGGGAAAGCGGCCGATCTCCCGGCATTAGGAGCGTGGCACGAAGCAGATCTGCGACAGCCCTGTACCCCCCCTGGACTGGTGGGGCTTATCCCGGTCCCCACTGGGCCCACTAATCTATCTAACTGCTGTTGTGTTTGGAGTACCTGTTGACTCATTAAAATTATAGACAGATAATTTCTTTGCCAGTGGGCAAACATTCAAAATCAGCAGGGGATCAAATACTTTTTTCCCTCACTGTAAATAGGTGCATTAAGTCTCAGAATGAAATATAATTTTGGGCACCAGTTCTGAAGAAGGATAATATGGAATTAGAAAAAATGCAGATGCGGGCTACAGAATTGATAAAAAGGAATGGATCATTTTAGTTATGAAGAGATGTTAAATTTAAATCTCTTTATATTTAAAAAATGATAGCATTATACAAATATATTTGGGGCCAATACAAACCATTGTCTGGAAATCTATTCATAAATAGGACTATACATAAGACATGAGGTCATGCATTGATACTTGAAGAAAGAAGATTTAGTCTAAAGCAAAGAAAGGGTTTTTTTACAGTAAGAACAGTAAGGATGTGGAATTCTCTGCCTGAAGACATGGTTTTATCAGAGTCTATAACAGCAGTTGGATAAATACTTGCAAAAACATAATATACAGGGATATACATTTTAATTAGTGGAGTAATAGCTTTTGGATCCAAGGAAAAATCTGACTGCCATCCTAGGGTCAGGAAGGAATTTTTCCCTAGTGTGTTGCACAATTGGAAGTGCTTCAGACTGGGGGTTTTTTGCCTTCTTTTGGATCAACAGCAAAAATTAAATGTGACGAAGGCTAAACTTTCTTTTCAGCTACAGTATGTAACTATGTAATGTAACTATATATCTTAACAATGAAGTCCAGGAAGAGCAAAATAACGTATATGAATATAAACAAAAGAGGATACAGCTGCAGATCTACAAAAGGAATATAAAACAGAGTAATAGTGTAACACTGTTTGGTAAGATGTAAGTGCACAATGTAGAGTATAACTCACAAGAAAGATTAATTAAAATCACCCAAAGGTGCCACCGCTGATTTAATTCATTTTAATTCATCTTTCTTGTGAGTTATACTCTACATTGCGCACTTACATCTTACCAAACAGTGTTACACTATTATTCTGTTTTATATTCCTTTTGTATTTTGTTTTCCATGGAGATAAGTGCTGTCCTTTCACTTTCCCATCACATTAAGTGATTATCTTTTTGTATATACAAAATAACACATAGTCTAAAACATAAAATACCCAAAGCTACCTACTAGAGCAAGGTAAAAAGCCGAGTGAGACAGGGAGGGGGAGATGTTAGATGGTAGTTACTATTAGCAGATAGTGCCCTCAGCTAATTTATTTGTGAGCTTACTATAACAATTAGAGGGAAATTGGCCTAACCCTACTAATAAATATACACAAATCCTAATACTACCTCAGTACATGATTAAAGAAGCATGTGCCTACACGACTGATAGAGGTGTACCTCTCAAAAAGGAGCAGAAAAAAAAAGAACTTATTCTTGTGTATTTGTATTCACTTTTGTATCACCCAGCCATGTTACAATGCTGCTACCCACCTCATGTGTTCCCTATTAAAGGTTACTAAGTATGTAGGGGTTTAGAAAAATTCCCCTCTCTGTGTCATTAGAGATTACTTTGCCTGAAGCTCAAGGAAGCAATGTGCATTGTTAGTGTAAAACCCACCTAAGAGATTTGCCTTTATGTGGCAGGTGGGCTTACATCTAATGGCCATTGGAGTTACTACAGAACCTCCATTTATTTAAATATGCACAGGGATTTGGGATAGTGTGCAGGTAATGCTTTTTTCTTTGCAAGTTAAAAAAACAAATTCCCACTACTTGAAAAAGAGAAAAAAATGAAATAGCATTCTCACTGCTTGAAAAGGAGAGAGTAACTGAAAACAAACACCCTCAAGCCTTATATTTAAAGGGACACTATAGTCACCTGAACAACTTTAGCTTAATGAAGCAGTTTTGGTGTATAGATCATGCCCCTGCAGCCTCACTGCTCAATCCTCTGCCATTTAGGAGTTAAATCCCTTTGTTTATGAACCCTAGTCACACCTCCATAAACACTTCCATAAACACTTCCTGTAAAGAGAGCCCTATTTAGGCTTTCTTTATTGCAAGTTCTGTTTAATTAAGATTTTCTTCTCCCCTGCTATGTTAATAGCTTGCTAGACCATGCAAGAGCCTCCTGTATGTGATTACAGTTCAATTTAGAGATTGAGATACAATTATTTAAGGTAAATTACATCTGTTTGAAAGTGAAACCAGTTTTTTTTTCATGCAGGCTCTGTCAATCATAGCCAGGGGAGGTGTGGCTAGGGCTGCATAAACAGAAACAAAGTGATTTAACTCCTAAATGACAGTGAATTGAGCAGTGAAATTGCAGGGGAATGATCTATACACTAAAACTGCTTTATTTAGCTAAAGTAATTTAGGTGACTATAGTGTTCCTTTAACCTGAGTCCTGAGAAGATTAGCTGCGTGTAATGAGGCCAATCACAGTGCTGTAGGAAAGGGAATAGTGATATCAATGATTCGTTACATAGTGATGTAATTATTTTATGAATAAACAATCAACTACTCCTATTCATACTCTATCAATCCAAAGTCTGCAAATGCAGGGATATCAGACAAGCACGAGTTAGATAGGCAAGCACCTAAGTCTTATAAAAAAAGTATGCCCATATGGGTGTGGAGTGGCATAGTGGGGAAGTCCCTGCCTGAAATTTGTACCTGTCAATGGACAGGCAGAGCAAATTCGCGAAAGGCTTAAATGCATATAAAAATATAATGATTTCAGAAGTACATTAATTAAAAATTAGTCGCTGTCAGTCTTTGATTATATGCAGTGTGCAAAGATTATACATACAATCGCAAGTCTATTTTCATACATATACACAATAAGACGGTGCTTAGGACTTGTTAACTAAGGTGGGCATTTAACATACTTTACCACTGGTGGGAACCAGTCAAGTCCCATCACCTAGAGTAGTACCACTGAATTGGTAAACCTACTTTGCCTCCTACTACAGGGTCTTTTCATTACTGGGAACAAATAAGTCATGTGTGGACAGGCCTTAGGCTGATTGCACAAAGATGGTATCATGCTCACACACTCATGTTCAGAGAGAGAAAGAGAGAGAGAGAGAGAGAGTCTTCTCAGTTACTGGATGAATTTAAAACAAAAACCATCTGAAGGAATGATGAAGCAAATGGAAATTCTTTCAGAGCACATCTTTAATCAACTACTATGGTTTCTAGAGTAACCCTTTAAATGACAGTTCATGCATTAAAACCTTTTACTAGAAACAGTTAATACATATAACCAAATACAGAGTTTCTTTGAGAAGCCTCTTATAAAATTATATTTAAGTGCCCCCAATTCCCAGCAGAAAGTGTGCGCATAGGGACACACGCACACAGTATGCCTCAAAGTGCAGAATAAAAACTCTCACAATCATCTGCAGAACGTTTGTGTCGAGAGATGAAACTACATACTTTATTAAGCATTATGGAGATACATTCACTCTGTGTAAGTACTGAGTACATTTTACTTATTGTAACTAATGTATAGGAATAGATATGCAGGAATCCTCTAACAACTTGTATAATCAGCTTTTGATGGCAACCCAGATCCAGGATTCAGGTGTCTTCTGTGCCACTTACTGTGGGCCAAATCAGGATAGGGTGCTAGGAGGGTTACTTTAATTATGATACCTTAAACCTTTACGTGTTTTCTTGTTTAGTTTTTTTTGTTGTACTATTCACTGACAACAGTGAAATATTTGCAAAATAAAAAGCATAAAAGACAAGGAAGGTTTTCACCTCATGCCATTACATTATAATTCTTTATTTTTAATGTGCAGAGATTGCATAGTATGCACTAAAAAGGCTGCAATTAATAGACTTTTCAGATAAGGGAAGCATTATGGAGGCATATTCACTCTATATAAGTACTGAGTATATTTTACTTATTGTAACTTATGTGTAGGAATAGATACGCAGAGACCCTCTAACAAGTTACATAATCAGCTTTTGTTGGCAACCCAGATCCAGGATTCACAGTTGTCTTCTGGGACAATGCAATTGCAAACTTTACTAAGTTGTAATACTTCTAAAATTAGTCTAATTCAATGCTATTCCCTACAGTGCTAATGAGTCTTTTCAATATCAGCGTTTGAAAAATGACTTGCACAATTTAAGGACCACTCTAGGCACCCAGACCACTTCAGCTTAATGAAGTGGTCTGGGTGCCAGGTCCAGCTAGGGTTAACCCATTTTTTCATAAACATAGCAGTTTCAGAGAAACTGCTATGTTTATGAATGGGTTAAGCCTTCCTCTATTTCCTCTAGTGGCTGTCTCATTGACAGCCACTAGAGGGGCTTGCGTGCTTCTCACTGTGATTTTCACAGTGAGAGCACACCAGCGTCCATAGGAAAGCATCATGAATGCTTTCCTATGTGACCGGCTGAATGCGCACTCAGCTCTTGCCGCGCGTGCGCATTCAGCCACATGGGAGGAGAAGAGGAGGATCGGAGGAGGAGAGCTCTCCACCCAGCGCTGGAAAAAGGTAAGTTTAAACCCCTTTCCCCCTTCCAGAGCCGGGCGGGAGGGGGACCCTGAGGGTGGGTGCACCCTCAGGGCACTATAGTGCCAGGAAAAAGAGTATGTTTTCCTGGCACTATAGTGGTCCTTTAAGGCTGAAATACAGATGAGATCAAATATAATTTAAGAAGTGAATAGAGAGAAAATCTGATTTGTAATTTCAAACTGAATTTCTTACTGGTTCTAAGATCTGCATTGTTGTATGATGAGGAAAAGGAAGGTGAATGTGTTAAGGTACCTGCTGTGAGCATATTACTGTGTGAATCTAACCAGGAGATTCCTTGCAAAATTATCTGCTTACTTTGCCTATTCAACAAGCAGAACTCCAGAGTTCCATTCATTCACTGACCCTTAAGTGACCCTTGTACTTCCACCACTGCCTACAAGCAAGAGGAGACCTTTTGCTTTTGGAATACATTTGAGTAAGGTATTTCTAACAGCTGTAGCAATTTGGAAATGCCTATAGTTATTAGTAGCAGACATGGTGCATGGGCCCTTACTGTTAACCATATTAGGAAAGAGTGCTCGGAGGGGTCACTTTAATTATGATTCCACCTTTACTTGTATTTTTATCATTCATTGAAAATAGCAAAATATTCGCAAAAAAAAAATGCATAAAATAAAAACTTTTTGTCTTTTTTTTTTTATCACTCATGCCGTTACTTTATATTTCCTTATTTTTGATATGCATGTTAATAACAGAGATTACATAGTATGCACTAAAAAGGCTGCAATTAAATCACTTGTCAGATAAGGTAAGTGAACATATAGCCATCATCACATGTTAGCACATTTTTTTATGTGTTTTTAATGAAAGAAGAAGATTGAGTTAGTCATTATGGTAGTAAACAGGCTGTGTTCACTATGGAGTAGAGAGTAGCTATCTGAAGAGGAGAAAAAACTACCTAACATATTCAGGTGAGGTACACATTGGACAGACACTATGCTAGCAGGCTAATGAGATAGTTTAAACAGTGTTATTTAATACCATATATTGTTAAACAGAATAAAACATAATAGATAAACCTTAGTGAAATCTGAAATCAATGTAGAAAGGTTAAGAAGATAAATATTAAAAAAAAAATACCATATTGTAACTTAACCAATATCTTAATTTAAAAATCAAATTAAAAAATATTGATGAGAATTGTATATATACCAGACTTTAATCAAAACTTTAAAAAAAATAAAGAACGAAAAGAAAAAGAAAAAAGTACAACTATAATAATGGACAAAACATATTAATGGCCAGTGTGAGAGTTTTTATTAGAGAAGTTCTTTGAGGTTTTATTTTTTGCTTTAATTGCAAAAAAAAAATTAGAAATTGCAAACAAAAAACTAAATTTGCTGTGGTGTGTTGTACTCAACAAAAAAAAAAACACAAGGAAAAGCTACAGTCATAAAACAGAAGCTTAGAAATGCCTCCAAAAATAATAAATGTTTTGAAAAAAACTAAAAGCACAAAATACAAGTAGTTTCTATAGGTGAATTTAACAGGAAAAAGAGACACAAAAAAACTTTAAACAGCTTTGTGTTTTTCTTTGTAGACTTGGAAACTGGACATTATGTCAGAAAATGAGTCCACTTTAAATGAATTCACAATGAAAGGTTTTTCAGACTCGCCAGAACTACAGTTTCCTATTTTTATAACATTTTTATCGGTGTATCTCTTCATTATCTTAAGTAATCTTATTGTTTTTGTATCTGTAGTTTTGTACTCTCATTTACACACACCCATGTATATCTTCTTGTGTAATCTATCAGTCATTGATATCTCATACACCTCGACCGTTCTACCAAAACTGTTGGCTATGCTACTCACTCAGTGTAAGACCATCTCCTTTCTAGAATGCTTTATTCAGCTGTATTTTTTCATATCTTTTGCTGGTGCAGAAGTCTTATTATTGGCTGCCATGGCTTATGATCGCTATGTAGCAATCTGTCACCCTCTCCATTATTTAATTCTTATGAGTCCAAAGCACTGTGCTCGACTTGTACTTGCAGTGTGGATCTTGGGTTTATTAGATCCTGTAGCACATACTATTTTAATTGCTAACTTTTCATACTGTCGTTCTCACCACATTGACCACTTTTTCTGTGATATAACTCCATTGCTAAAACTTACATGTAGTGATACTTTTCCTGTTGAGTTATGTACATACATTAATGGGACTCTTCTGAGTGTCAGTGCATTTACACTTACGTTGGTATCTTATGTGTTTATTATTTATACTATCCTAAATATACAATCAGCAAGTGGTCGAAATAAAGCTTTTTCTACCTGCAGCTCTCACATAACTTGTGTTATTATATTTTATGGAACATTGATCAGTTTGTATATGAGACCAGCATCTACGTATTCTCCAGGACAGGACAAGTTTTTTGCCCTTGTATATATTATACTTATTCCAATGATGAATCCTCTTCTTTACACCCTGAAGAATAAGGACTTTAAAGATGTTTTTAAACGATTAATAAAAGATTGTTTTGTGCTGTGTTATACATTAAAGTAGTCATGCAATTCATAATTGCAATTATAATGTACTTTACAACCCCAGAACTAAGATTCAGGAATTTGATAAAAAAAATATTACTGGATTTTCAGGCGTAAACTTTTGTACACAGTTGTAACACATGATTTGTAATGTAAACATGTACACTTGCTTGTATCTTCATGCTATTGTCATTATATGAGATGTCAAGCGGACCACAGTCTATAAACTAGTTTTTTAATGGGAGGTGCATTAAAAGGCATCAATGTTGATCAATTTTTTTTCATTTCATGATTGTTCTGCTTTTCAAATGTCTTCATTTACGTCTTACATAGGAATTTGTATTTAATTTTTGAACATATGTTTTGTTCCATCTGTTCTTTTATTTTTTCATTAGTTTTTTTTGCAAATCTGGTGGTTTTTTTTTGTTTTCTTTAATAGTCATAGTATTATGAATTCCCATTTTATTTTTTTGGGGAGCTGAAGAAAGAAGATGTATAGTAAATATATTTTTTATATTATACATATTCAGTTTATTGACCCACCTCATTTTTAGGATGAGTGGGTAGGTAGTGATAAGTTATTCTAAGGGGGAGAAGATTTGTGGACCTATAGCAACCAAGGAGATTAATTATTGGCAAATTAGGGTGGGTAAACAATGGCATGTCTACTCCGCCATAAATATTTTATTAGAGCCTTCACCAGCCACCATGGGTTGGGGCTCGGCAGGAACATTTATGCCCCTTTTAGTGTTATTATTTGATAATTTATATAGCTCCATCAAATTCCATAGCACTATACAATAGGTGGGCTAACAGATAATTTTATAATTGTTTTTGTCAGTGTGTATTCCAATCTAGCATTAACATAGGCAGCTAAACTTTGCTACTGTGATTCCTTAAATGCTATGTTTGTCGCTTGGTTAGGTAGTCACATGCAGGCTCCACAGTACAACAGGTAAGGCAGATGAGAACACATTAAACGCTCACAGATTAGCAAGAACAGACTTTATAATTTAAGGAATACTTTCATTTCAGCTGTTATTAAACTACATGAGCAATAGGTATAGATTGGTGATTAATGGGCTTTAAGATTGTACATAGTAACTCAGTATTTTTTTCCCCTTTCCTCTGTTGTAATGGAAATATATGTTTGTCTTTTTGCGCATATTCCAAATATACTTTTGCTGCATCATTTTGAGTGTGGAATTCCTTTAATTATTTGATTATATTTTTGGGAGGTTTGATTAGAGGGTGACCTCAATACCTGCACCTATCCACTTGCAGAGTGCCAACATCATATATCTGTTTGTATTAACACATATTTTACTTTGATTTAGTTAATATTTTGATAGTTTTTTTTTTTAATTAGAAGAAATTATTTATTTTGTGAAATGGATTACATACATAAAGCCACAGACTCCCATCAGCCTAGGTCAGCCAGCTCCCACTTGACTCCTGGGAAGCCACCCTTCTGCATTAAAAGTAAGAAAACAGGAGGGTGTAATATGTAAATTGTATATGTATGTACATGTTTATATGAGTTTGTGCATATGTGGGTGTTTATGTCAGAGTGTATGTCAGGCACTTGTGTGCCTATGTTTGTGTACCTGTATGTCTGTGTATGTGTACTTGTGTGTCAACGTGTACCTGTATGTCTGTGTATGTGTACTTGTATGTCAATGTGTACCTGTGTGTCTGTTTGTGCACCTGTGTGTCTGCGTATGTGTACTTTTGTGCCAATGTGTACCTGTGTGCACATTTACCTGTTTGTGTATGTTCTTGTGTGTCTGTGTACCTGTATGTATGTGTATTTGTGTACTTGTGTATCAGAGTGTATGTGTACCTGTGTGTCTGTGTTTGTGCAACTGTGTGTCTGTGTTTGTGCAACTGTGTGTATGTGTGGCTGTGTGTCAGAGTGTATGAGTACCTGTATGTCAGAATGTATGTGTATATGTACCTGTGTGTCTGTGTATATGTACCTGTGTGTGTATTTGTATCTGTGTGTCTGTGTGTGTTAACATGTACTTGTGTGTCTGTATGTGTACTTGTGTGTCTGTGTATGTGTACTTGTTTGTGTATGTCTGCCTGTGTATCTGCGTACCTGTGTATGTGTACCTGTTCGTGTGTGTTTACCTGTTTGTATGTGTATATGTGTGTCTGTGTATATGTACCTGTTTGTATGAGTACTGTTTCTGTATGTTTACCTGTGTCTTTGTATATGTACCTGTGTCAATGTGTGCCTGTTTGTGTATGTTTACCTGTGTGTGTGTGTGTCTGTGTATGTGTACCTGTGTTTCTGTGTACTTGTATGTCAGTGTGTATGTGTACCTGTGTGTCTGTGTACAGGGCCTGTGCAAGGACTCCTGTCTACACAGGCAAAGACACATTATGCTGCCCCCAAAAATTATCTTCACCTGTCTGTCTAATATTCCCACTTTTATCCCTCTTACCCATTCTTTTGCCCCTTTTGTGCATCTTACCACCTTTTTCTCTTGTTTTCCCTTTTTGTATATTGTATCCCCTGTTTGGCATTCTTTTTTATCTGTTTTGTGTCTTCATCCCACTTTTCTTTACCCCCTTGTGTCACACACTCACTCGCTCATACACACACACACACACACACACACACTGACTGTTACACACACACACACTGACCATTACACACATACTGCTTACACACACACACGCACACACACACACAGTCTCTTACACACTCACTGGCTCTAACAGACACACACAAACAGTCTCGTACACACACTGCTAATACACACTCACTGGCTGTAACACACACACAGTCTCTTACACACACACTATCTGTCACGATTTGGGGAACCCAACACGCTGGCACACACACACAGAAAAGGTGCCGTACCGGACCTTAGAGTGGCCGGGCTAAGCACACACAGAATAGTAAGGAGACAAGCCAAGTAAGGGGAACCAGAAGACAGAATAACGTGAAACAAGCCGAGGTCAAAGGGTAGGAGAAAGTCACAGAGTCAGATAAACAAGCCAGAGAGTACGTAACCAGAAACACAAGGTAAGTAGCAATACTAGTAAGCAAAGACCACAACAGGGCAGGGAGGAACAGGAAAGGTAAGTATTTAAACCATAAGGTTAATTCTGATTGGATAATTTCCAATCAGAATTAACAATCACACGTGGGAGATATCTAAACATCCCACTGTGATTGAGGCACTGTGCCTTTTAACGCTGGGTCAGGTGACTGACCCCGTCATGTAATAATATGGGCGGTCTCCCAGCGTGCAGCGTCATGTATGCTGCCGCTGGGGGACGTGGAGGAAACGGTGGGCGGCATCCGAGGCTGGAAGGATGCTGCTCGCCGAGACCACGAGGAGGAGGGGACCGCGGATGGCTGGAGGGTGAGTACCGCGAGCGGAGTGCAGCCTCCCCTCGCAGCCGCCCACGGGATCCCGACATTACCCCCCCTTGAAGACCGCCCGGCGGGCGGGAAGCCGAAGGCTTCAAAGGAAACAGGGCATGAAAGGAGCGGACCAACGAGGGAGCGTGCATATCAGAGCTCGATACCCAAGACCGCTCCTCAGGGCCGTACCCCTTCCAATCCACCAAATATTGCAGCCGACCTCTAGAAACACGAGAGTCAAGAAGGGCAGCCACCTCGTACACGTCGCTAGAGACAGCGCGAGGAGAAACGGGCCGCCCGAGGGGACGAGAGAACCGGTTACACAGCAAGGGCTTCAAAAGCGAGACGTGAAACGTGTTCGGGATACACATGAAAGGAGGCAGGTCAAGGGAGTAGGAAACAGGGTTAACCCTACGTAACACCCTGTAGGGACCAAGAAACCTGGGAGCAAATTTCATCGAGGGAACCTTGAGATGGAGGTTCCTGGAGGACAACCATACCCTATCACCCGGAACATAAGAAGGGGCCACAACCCTACAGCGATCAGCAAACTTTTTCTAAGCAGCCGCTGAACGAGAAAGCGCAACATGGACCTGATCCCACGTCTTCCGCAAAAAGGCGAGGTGCTGGTCCAAGGCGGGCATTCCCTTGTCGGAGAACGCACCGGGAAGGACAGAAGGTCGAAACCCATAAGCAACCTCAAAAGGACTTAAGCCAGTAGACAAATGAGACACCGTATTGCTGGCAAATTCAGCCCACGGAAGGAGGCGAGACCAGTCATCCTGGTGCGCATTAGTGAAGCAGCGCAAATACAATTCCACAGACTGATTAGCACGTTCGGCCGCACCATTAGATTGCGGGTGATAGGAGGAAGAGAACGACAAGGAGACCCCCATCTCAGCACAAAAGCCCCTCTAAAACCGAGAGACAAATTGAGGGCCCCTGTCAGATACGATATCCTGAGGTACCCCATGCAAGCGGAACACTTCTTTGGCAAACACCTGAGCTAACTGAACCGCAGAAGGCAGTTTCTTAAGCGGAATAAAGTGCGCCATTTTAGAGAACCTATCCATCACAGTCAGTATCACCGTCTGACCATCAGAAAGAGGAAGGTCTTCAATGAAATCCATGGATAAGTGGGTCCATGGTTTCTTGGGTATAGATAGAGGCATCAGTAAACCCTGGGGTCTCACATTAAGGGACTTACACTGCGTGCAGACCCAACAAGCCTGAACAAAATCCACTACGTCTCGCTTGAGTGAAGGCCACCAGAACTGTTGAAGGAGGCCCTTGTAGGTTTTTGTAACCCCTGGATGACCAGCAGTTTTGGCGGTGTGAAATAAAGTTAACAACTTTTTTCTGTCATTTGCTTCAACGTATAGTTTGGTATGTCTTAATACTATCAAGGAAAGGTGAAGAAACAACCAAACGGGTATCAGCTATTATCTGAGACGCAGGTATAATAGGTTCAGGAGTCGGGTTAACAAATTCTACTGGTTAATTCTATTGGCATTACGGCAACCAGGTCTATAGGTAATAACATATTGGAAGCGTGAGAGAAATCTAGCCTGCCGGGCAGATAACCTTCTAGCATCAGCTATATAGGAGAGGTTCTTATGATCTGTTATAACCATAATTTTGTGTCTAGAACCCTCTAATAAGTACCTCCATTCCTTAAAAGCTAACACAATAGCTAATAGTTCCCTGTTCCCAACATCGTAATTCTTCTCTGGATCAGACAACCTTTTAGAAAAATAACAACAGGGATGGGGGGGTTTGTCATACGACAACCTCTGTGACTGTACTGCTCCCACACCCGACTCTGAAGCGTCTACTTCCATAACAAAGGGAAGAGAAGGATCAGGGTGCAGCACTGGGGCAGAGGCAAATGCCTTCTTGAGGGTTTCGAAGGCCTTAAGGGCTTCAGGAGTCCAAATCCTAGGGTGTAGACCTTTTTTTGTCAGCTTTGTTATTGGAGAGATGAGTGGTGAAAAGTTTTTTATAAATTTCCTATAATAGTTGGCAAATCCTATAAAACGCTGGATAGTGGCCAGGACAGTATAGCTTCCAATTTAGCAGGATCCATACTGAAACCCTGTTCAGTAATGATATATCCTAGGAATTGCACAGAGGTCTGATCGAATAAACATTTTTCTAACTTACAGTAGAGTCCGTTCTGTAATAGCCTTTTGAGCACCATCCCAACATGGTTATGGTGTGACTTCAAATCAGGAGAATACACAAGTATGTCGTCAAGGTACACCACAGCACAGACATGCAATAGATCCCTAAGGACATCATTTATGAGGTCCTGAAACACGGCAGGAGCATTACACAGTCGAAAAGGCATGACCAGATATTCGTAATGCCCACTGCGTGTGTTGAACGCTGTCTTCCACTCGTCATTCTCCTTTATACGGACAAGGTTATAAGCCCCCCTGAGGTCTAATTTGGTGAAGAATTTATAACCTTTAACACGATCAAACAACTCAGTGATGAGGGGGATAGGGTAGGCATTTTTAACCGTTATATTGTTCAGACCCCTGTAGTCTATACATGGCCTCAAATCGCCCTCCTTCTTGCCACAAAGAAGAAACCAGCACCAGCAGGAGAGGAGGACCTTCTAATAAAACCTTTACTTAGGGATTCCCGTATGTACTCCTCCATGATCTGGTTTTCTTTCTCAGAAAGAGGGTAGACCTTTCCCCTAGGAGGCATAGTACCCGGTAAGAGGTTTATGGCACAATCATACTCACGATGTGAAGGTAGCTTATCTGCCTCCCTTTTTTCAAAAACCAAGGCAAGGTCTGCATATACAGAAGGGACAGAAACCGAGAGCGGTTTAGCCGTGGGAACGTTAAGTAAACAAACAGGACGTACATGAGCCATATAGTCTCGTTGACAAGATTCTCCCCAGGAGACAGGGCCGGTGCAAGGATTTATGCCGCCCTAGGCAAAATAAAAATTGACGCCCCCCCTCCCCCCCCCACCTCCCCACATCTACCTTTTGGTTCAAGACACTGACAAATTGCACAAAAGGCAACAATGTAAAATAAAGTGCAAATTTAAATAGTTTAATACATTAACATTCTGAAAGTGCAATACAACATACAGTTGTTAAGAGAAAAACACATGGCCACATTTATATTATAGTGGCATACTTGCATAATATAAGTGCAACAATAGAAATTGTATGGTCAAAGAACCCCAAACACATAGCAAAATAAATACATAAATGCAGCATACAATTTAAGTGCTAAACAACTTTGTAAACAGCTTAAATACTTTCTAACAGTTATTCTATCTAATTAAATTTAACTTTTCTTGCTTTGGCATTCGCAAAGTCCTTCAGTAATGTTTCAAAGTCAATCTCCTGTGCCGTCCGATTCTCTATTGCTATCATGGCAAGTCCCACAAGCCGTTCTTGGGACATTGAAGAACGAAGATAATTTTTTATAATTTTCAGTTTCGAAAAGCTTCGCTCACCTGTGGCAACAGTGATTGGTAAGGTCAACATAATTCGAAGTGCAATTGCCACATTTGGAGCAAATCCATTCCTCACTGCATAGACCAAAATATCAACAGGTGTCATCGTAGGTTTTATAACAGGAGCCAATACAGCAAGTTCTTCACACAGTTGCCTTCCATCTACATCAGACTCCTTTGATTTTACATCGGTTAAGACATTCTGCAATTCCATGCAGAACTGCAGGAGTTCTTCTTTTTGCACATCTTTTAGCTTGTGGATGTCATCCAAAAATTGAAAATGCGTGGAATGAAATTTAAGCTGTTCATATCTTTCATGTACAGATTTTATTGTTGTGTCTAATATTGTGAAGAAACATTCCACTTTAAATTTATTTTTAGGTTCTAAGATAGGGTCATCTCGAACCTCATACAAAAACAACTTTTTTTTTCCTCGTCTGATGTACTTGAGGGGGGAACACTGGGTCTATTTCAAATTCCACTGCTAGCTCTCCTGCTTCTTTAAGTAAATCCTCAAAACCATCATCTGTCCGATAAGATTGAAAAATTGTCTTGATTGATTCCAAAAGTTCCACAACATCTGGTAAGTAAATGGACTGGCTTTGAAGAACTTTGCTGACAGAATTAATTCGACTTAGTATGTTAAACCAAAGGATGATTAAACACAAGAATTTAAACTTGTTTAACTCTTTTGCCAAGGATGAAGCCTCGATTCTTGCAATAGCAGCAAAATTCATATCACCTCCGATTTCAATTAAGGTGTCATACACTTCTCCAACATGGAACCTAAATGGCCGAATAGCATCAATTCTGCTTGACCATCTAGTATCGGATAGCGGCTTAACTGTCAGCTTACTCACATGCTTTTTTAGAACATCCCATCGATTTGTTGAACCTGATAAAAAAACATATATTTTCTGAAGAATGCCAAAAAATGTACTGGCATCCCTACAGCACATAGCAGCATCATTTACTACAAGATTTAATGAATGAGCACTGCAGGGGACATAGAAAGCACGTGAGTTCAGGTCCATGATTCTTTTTTGTACTCCTGAGTGCTTTCCCTTCATGTTGGAGCCATTATCATACCCTTGACCTCTCATATCACTGAGTGGTATCTTCAGCATTTCAAGCTCATTCAAAATTGCCTCTGTTAATCCTTCTCCAGATGAGTTGTGAACTGGCAGGAAACCAAGAAATCTTTCCTCAATGTGTATTTCAGGATTTGCAGTTGGCGAGTCTCCTTGCTTAACAGATACAAACCTGAAAACCATAGTCATCTGTTCAACAAGAGTGATGTCAGGGGTGCAGTCAAGTATAATGGAATAGTACTTGGCATCCTTAAGCAACCGTAGAATGCGTCTCCGTATTTCTTTTGAAATTAAACCAATTAGTTCATTTTGGATGTCTTTTCCTAAATAATGTTGATGAATTTCTGAATTCTGTATCTTTTTCAAGTGGCTTTGCATCACACTATCAAATGTTGCCATCATTTCGACAAGTTTCAAGTAATTTCCATTATTTTCAGAGTACAGCGTGCCACTGCTGCCCCTGAAGGCCAAGCACTGCTTCCCAAGATATTGAACAATGGCTACAAGCCGCTGAAGAACATTCTGCCAGTGCTGCGTTTCAGTTGCCAATAATCTTTGGTATGAATGGTCAATAGTACTTCCAGACCCAAGCCTTGTTAACAGTTTCCCATAGCAGTGAGGTGAGATGGAGACACTTCATGTGTAGCCAGACACTGGGACAAATTTTTCCAATCATTGTAGCCTCCCGTAGTCAGGCTCATTTTCGTAGTTGTAAAGAGTTCACAACAAAAGCAAAATATTTTGTCCAGTCTAGGAGAATAACTAAGCCACTTTCTAACATGCACTTCACCATTTCCAAGGCGCCGTCTATAGTGGGTTGATTTAAACCGTCTCTTGGATGCATCTTTAGGAAATGCAAAGTGCTCTTTTGGCTTTGCCGGACCTTTCAGAACGATGGTTTCTTTTAGTGAGCTAGTAAGCATTTCAGGCCAGTCAGCTGGATCAAAGAGGTCTGCCAGCGTGCTTTTTGCATTTTCATCTTCTGAGGATGATGATGATTTCGGTGAACTCTCTTCCTCGGTGTTTGTATCACTTTCTATGCCCAAAGAATGTTCGCCCACAGTAGTAGTTGAAGTAGAAGGGTGTGGTTCGACATCTACAGCTTCACGATTCTCTTTAGTCTCGCTTACAGCTTTCAGTACTGGATCAGGTTTAAAGAACCTATTTAATGATCCAGCCATCTTAGAAGTGTCTTCTTCTTGGAGCCTTCTTTTCTTTCGAAAAGCAGCACCAGACAATTTCTTTCGTGGTGCAGACATCTTGTTCAATTATCAAAAAAACTATTGTAGAATAAATGTACATCAAAAATTATTAATATTCAATTAATATTCTCTTTGATGATCATTAAACCACAATAATACCTGAAAATCATTTAGAAACCTACTGTACATATGTGCGCACGTGTGGGAGTGTGAAAGACGCAAAACTATATGTGTATGTATGAGAGCAGTTGATGTAAACATGAAGAATTAAAAATGGAGGGGGCAAGTGAGAGCTAGCACCCCCCATGCACAGACACACAATCATACAGCGTCACAACATAATTACACAATTACACACAGTCACAAACATTCACCTACAGTCATACATGGTCAGTCACATTACAAAGTAATTCAATCTTCTATCTGGGTCCATGCAACAAAATGAAATGTGTAGTTACTGTGTGTACCCCCTCTGAACTATTGCTATCGCCCCTTGTTGGCACGCTACTGAAGTGACCATGTTTCATCCTCAAAATACAGATTAGGGAACAGTGCACAAAATAAATCCAGTTTTAAATTTTATGAAGCTACTTAAAATCACCACTACTAGCAAAAAAAAAAATTGGGATTCAGTTACACCATATGGCGAAATCCATCACTATGTTACAGTTCCCCAATATCCCCATTCCCCCACCCCACCATTTGGCTACTGTGACATTCACTTTGATTCCCAAAAATTCACACTTTTAGAAATGAACCTAATAAAACATAGTTCAAATTGTACATTTCATTAAAGAGACATTTTTTATGAACCATTACCACTACATAGCATAGTGGTCTGACATGACATCACCCCCCATGTAAGTAGTCAAACCGTATTAGAGCAGTTTGACTTCTTACCTTACATGGCCCTACCTTCACTACATCAGCCAAAAGCCAGAAGATCTCTGCATTACGCAAGAGTGGGCACGGTTGATGTAGTGGCGGTGGAGAGCAGCTTAAAGGAACACTATATCGTCAGGAACACTATACACCTGTATCCTGTTACATTAGAGCACCCCCACTCCCCAACCTCTGTGTGTGGTCATAAAGAGATATTAAGTTTTTCCCCCACACAGATCATTAACCTTTGCATTGGGAGGCTATTGTGCCTGTGCAGCAAAACACTGCACCAAAAAGCATCTCTTCATACAGATGCAATGAATCAATGCATCTATATGGGAACGTTAAAGGGACTCTCCAGTGCCAGGAAAACATATTAGTTTTCCTGGCACTGCAGGACCCTGTAGTACCCCTCTCCCTCCCACCCCAAGTTTCTGACCGGAGTCCAGCATCGAGGGGCAGACTCTGCCTACTCTCCTCCCTCGCCAAAGTCAGCCAATGGGGGAGACCTAATGCGCATGAACGGCAATGGCCACGCACGCGCATTAGACCTCCCCATAGGGATTTCGGCGACGCTGGAGGCCCTCACAGCATCGTAAAACACACTTTTCGTGTTATAAGAACATGGAAGTCCCTCTAGCGGCTGTCTAACACTAGAGGAGGACTTAACCATGCAAGGTAACTATTGCAGTTTATGAAAACTGCAATTACACTTGCAGGGTCAAGGGTAGTGGGAGTTGGCACAAGTGGTCTGGGTGCCTGGAGTGTCCCTTTAAGCTCCTCCACGCAGGGCGTAGAGACGCTTAAAGGGACACTATAGTCACCCTGTCTACTTCATCTCAATGATTACATTTGCGGTTAAATCTTCCGGACAGCCTTAATAGAGGCGCATCTGCAACGCTGTAGGCATTTAATGCCTCCATCGCGCAGAGCGTCCATAGGAAAGCATTCCTATGGACAATTTGAATGCGCGTGCGGCACTTGAGGGGGAGGGGAGGCGCTGGAATAAGGTAAGCTGCTGAAGGGGTTTTAACCCCTTTCAGCGCCACGGGAGGGGGACCCTGAGGGTAGGGGCACCCTCAGGGCACAATAGTGTCAGGAAAACCACTTTGTTTTCCAGACACTATAGTGATCCTTTAACACCAGTACTGCAAACAGTATCTTTACTCTGAAAAGATAGACAGTGTTTACCTTTTAAAAGCCTGCAGCGACAGGCTATAGACACCAGAACCACTACATTAAACTGTAGTGGTTCTGGAACTATAGTGTCCTTTTAATGTGAAGTAAAAATAGTTATGTAATAAATATTACAAAAGAATAAAAATATTGGATTTTCTACTTACCACAGATAAGGATGATCTCTGGCTGCAGTCTGGCTCCTGGTCAAATACAGGTTCTGGAGGCTGGGGAAGCAGGAACCAACTACAGGAGGACTTCAAGTGGGCACCTTACCACTTTAAAATCCCGCCTCAAGCGTGCTCAATGGAGGATCATGGATGGGGTCGGTAGAGGCTCTGCTGTGTGACCTGTCCTGACCCCGAGAGACCACCCACCTTCACTGTTGCATGATGGGTGGTCTCGTGGGGTGGGCCGTGGCCCGTGGGCGGTCTCACATGGGCGGTCACGTCTCTCTGCGGCCGGCCGCCCTCCAGGACTGTGCTGTGCCATCTGAGGCTTTCTGTAGCGCTCAGGCGGCACAGCATGAAGAGGAGTGACGCACCGGCCGCCCGCCCTCTCGCCCTCGCTCCCTCGCATCCGCCCGCCCGCCCTCTCTCCCTCCCTCCCTCGCATCCGCCCGCCCTCTCTCCCTCCCTCCCTCCCTCGCATCCGCCCGTCCTCTCTCTCTCCCTCCCTCGCATCCGCCCGCCCATGATTTGCCGGCGCATCAATTGCCGGCGGCGGCGCCGCCATCAACCGGATCGGATCAAATTCAGGGCTGTGGTTTTGGCAAAGGTCTCATCCATAAGGTTGTCTGCCGCACCTGAATCGATCAGGGCTTTGGTTGTTATAGTGGTTTTATTGACCAAAAGAGAAACCGTAATAAACGGTCTGAAGATGGACACATGAGGGGACAAAGTCATAACACCTGAGGCCGACCCCTCTCTAGGCCTTAGGTGCTGCAGTTTCCCTGTACTTTAGGGCAGGCTTTACAGTGGTGCCCCCTCTTCCCACAATAAAGGCATAACCCCTCCATTCTACGGTACGCTCTTTTGGCCTCAGTTAACCCCGTAGCACCCAACTGCATGGGTTCAGGGGATGGTTGCCTAGGAGTGGGTAACGCTAGCAGTGCAGTACTGGGTAGAGTAGGTAACACCCGTGTATCCAACCGTCTTTGACTACGCCTCTCTCTAATACGGTTATCGATAAGAATCACATAGTCTATAACATCATCTAGAAGAGCAGGCAATTCCCTGGATGCTATTTCATCCAGTATATAAGCGGCCAAACCCTCCTGAAAGGCTGTTACGAGGGCGTCATTATTCCAAACCACTTCAGCTGCTAGAGTGCGGAATTCGATAGTGTAATCCGCCACAGATCTGTTACCCTGTCGGACCCTAAGCAGAGCCTTGCCAGCAGAAGCAACCCTACCGGGTTGATCAAACGTGCGTCTGAAAGCTGTCAGAAAATCTGCAAAGGACATAGGAGACGTATTTTCCCAAATGGGGTTGGCCCATGCTAAAGCTCTCCCGGACAAGTGGTTTATCAAAAAGGCAATTTTAGATCTGTCAGTGGGATAGGAACGTGGATTCATCACCAAATGGATGTCGATTGGTTGAGGAAACCACGACACAATGCTGGGTCACCGCTGTAGCGCTGTGGCGGCGTCATGTGAACTACATGAGCGGGAACGGGTACTGGAGTGGGAATGGGTTCGGGCATAGCAGCAGCAGCCTCCTGAACGGCAGGTTGCAAGTGTGCAGTACGAGCCAGTATGGTTTGCAAAGCTTGAGCAAACTGATCCATACGGTGGTCCAAGCCATCCATTCTAGCCTCTTGATTAACTAGGAGCTGTGGTATGTCAGCAGGTTCCATTATGGCCCTGTTGTAATGTCACGATTCGGGGAACCCAACACGCTGGCACACACACACACACACACACACACAGAAAAGGTGCTGTACCGGACCTTAGAGTGGCCGGGCTAAGCACACACAGAATAGTAAGGAGACAAGCCAAGTAAGGGGAACCAGAAGACAGAATAACGTGAAACAAGCCGAGGTCAAAGGGTAGGAGAAAGTCACAGAGTCAGATAAACAAGCCAGAGAGTACGTAACCAGAAACACAAGGTAAGTAGCAATACTAGTAAGCAAAGACCACAACAGGGCAGGGAGGAACAGGAAAGGTAAGTATTTAAACCATAAGGTTAATTCTGATTGGATAATTTCCAATCAAAATTAACAATCACACGTGGGAGATATCTAAACCTCCCACTGTGATTGAGGCACTGTGCCTTTAACGCTGGGTCAGGTGACTGACCCCGGCGTGTAATAATATGGGCGGTCTCCCAGCGTGCAGCGTCATGTATGCTGCCGCTGGGGGACGTGGAGGAAACGGCGGGCGGCATCCGAGGCTGGAAGGATGCCGCTCGCCGGGACCACGAGGAGGAGGGGACCGCGGGCGGCTGGAGGGTGAGTACCGCGAGCGGAGTGCAGCCTCCCCTCGCAGCCGCCCACAGGATCCCGACACTATCTCTTACACACACAGACACATACTAACTCTTAGACACACACACTAACTCTTACACAGACACACACACTGGCTCTAACACACACACACACACACACATACACTAACTCTTACATACACACACACTGGCTCTAACACACACTAACTCTTACATGCACACACTAACTCTTACACACACACACACACACACACACTAACTCTTATATACACACACTAACTCTTACATACACACACTGGCTCTAACACACACACACACACTAACTCTTACACACACACTAACTCTTACATACACACACTGGCTCTAACACACACACTAACTCTTACATACACACACTAACTCTTACACACACACACACACTAACTCTTACATACACACACTAACTCTTACATACACACACTGGCTCTAACACACACACTAACTCTTACACACACACACACTAACTCTTACACATACATACACACACACACACACACACACTAACTCTTACACACACAGACACATATTAACTCTTATACACACACACTAACTCTTACACACACACACACACACACACTTACTGTTTCTTATAGTTGCTAAACAGAGGTCCCGCTGCACTGTTGTAGCTTTCCTCCTCTCTCCACAGCAGTTGGCTGAGCTTTCCTCCTCTCTCCACAGCAGTTGGCCAGCGGCCTGTAGTTCAGGAAGATATTTGCCGTGGTCGCTCCTCGCTATTCCGCCCCCTTTCCTCAATGGCTGCACATTTCCCCGCCACCTGGATAGATTGCTGCAGAAATTGACTGGCGGGAGCGGAGTTCTCCATGCTCCCACCGGTCACTTGGACATATTTGCACCCCTCGGGTCCGTGCACCCTAAGGCGGCCGCTTGTGCTGCCTTATGGTAGCGCCGGCCCTGTCTGTGTATGTGTATATGTGTACCTGTGTGTTAAAGTGTATGTGTACCTGTGTGTAAGAGTGTATGTGTACCTGTGTGTCTGTGTACTTGTGTTAGTGTGTATGTCTACCTGTGCGCAGTGTGTGTGCATAACTGTGTGTGTGGCAGTGCATACACCCGTGCATTCCAATGCCAACACTGCACTTGAATTCCAATGCTAACACTACACACAAATACACCCCTGTCAATAGGTCAATTTTTATCATCGAAGGCATAGAATTAATTTAAAAAAACATTATTTCTGGTTCAATGGGGATTATTTTTTACAGACATGTTGGACGTCGATGGGCACCAGGTTTGCACCCAGTTATGCCAACCTTTTTATGGCTAATTGGGAACGGCAATGTTTATATCAGGGGCATGACTGGGTGGACATCCAATCCAATATGCATACATTATGTAACATTGAATTATAACTAAAAACAGCTGTTTATAACTTGTGAAAAACAATGTCATTGTCACGCCCATATGCTCATTTTTCCCCCTCCCATCCTGCTATGAAAATGGGGTATAAATATAACTGACGTATGAATACAATTTGAATTGGTTATTGAACACGTCTCTGCTATTCATTTCCAATTTCCAGAGCTCTGTATGAGTTGGCAAATATCCATCATCCACAAAGGGCCCAGGCTGATTTTATCCCCAACAAATTGGTGTCAGAAGTGGGATAAGAAAAAAACTAGAGGTTATTTAAGGGGGGCTACAAATTCTAGAACTAACATGATTTCTCTGCATGTATGTTTGTTTGCCTAATGAGCCCCTTATTTTTATATTTGGTCAAAAGTACTATAAGCCCACTACACTTTTTCATGAGAGTGGGATGTATGATTGTTTATATGATGAGCCCTTTATTTTCATATTGGGACAAAAAGTCACTTCATTCAAAACGTCAAACACCACATTCTTTCTGCCCTGTGTGTTTGTTGCAGAGAATTTATGTTGTAAATTGAGGAGAGCAAAATTTATATTTTCAGCGTTCCAACACATGCTTCATTTTGTGCTGTAAGCTAACTTGTAGTATTCCAGTACGTCACATGTTGTATGTGCTTTAAATTGTATGTATTCTGTAAATTGTTGTATGGGGTTGCTGAGATTTTATTGATTGTGACCCAAACTGTGAAGAAGTGGGTTTGAAATTTTGGTCATGGAATGTAGGATCAGAAAACCATGGACAAAGGTTTTAACCTGTGTTGATATGACTTTTGGAAACTCAAATTGACTGGTCAAAATTTTGCCATGCCTTTAACATGGAGTAGTATAAATATTTTGAGTCTTTGAGAGTTCTGACAAATGCAGGTGATACCATGTCTGTGTAATCTGGTCCAAATGTTCTAGAAGCGTATAAGAGAGAAATTCCATTGACAGGGTACATATGTCGCAACTGGTTAATGCAAGTGTTATACAAATGTTTAAGTCAAACGCGTTATATGGCCGTACGGGATCCCTTCTTTAAAAAGAAAAAATAAACCCTTTGGTACCAGAAATCTTAAATAAATCTGATACAAACTAAAATTGGTATACCTTACAATAATATGTTCTGAATACAGCTGTTAGAAGTTTATTCTGTGTGAATGATGATTGTCATAAATGTTTGTTTTGGTTACTCATTTTGAAGTGTGCAGTTTAATTGTCATGTATGTTAATGAGTATTTTGCTGTGTTATTTTAAATTATATTTGAATAAGTTTGTCTTAGTATTGATACAGATGGAAATGGCAGCGTAATAATCTATTAAATAACTGATTTATTATTGAATACTAGTCCAAGAGCAATATGAGTTGTAGTCTTAAGAAAGAAAAAAAAAGAGGGAGTCTGTTTTTGTAAATTTTAGCTGATTTCCAAAATTCTGTTGCAATAATGGACTTCCTGCCAAAATTTGACTTTCCTGTCCAGTTGCCAGGTGCTCTGATCTAATCTTAAAGTAGTACTGCTTGCATTGTTTGCAGACATGCATAATGCACAAACATGAGAACCAAATTATGTCTGTCACAGAGTGTGACATTTATTAATTTATTTTGGATTGAGTTAATTACCTGTCCAAGAATATGCTTTTTGTATTGGCATGTCTGCTGGATATCTGCTACATGTTTTCTGTGCTATAAGATGACGTGTGATATTACAATGAGTATGAAGAATATTTAAAGAATATTTGCATGTCATTAACGCAAGCCTTTAGTGTCTTTTTACAACAGATTAAAAAAACGCTGATCAGCCAACAAGAAAGGGGCCCCTGGGAAAGAAAAAGAAAAATATATCATTTGCTTTTCAAAATCGTGGATCCACGTTTCAGTATTATTAGGGGAGTATTTAGAGTTAACGCTACTTTTAAAGTGCATTGCATTATTTAAGAAAATAAAAATTTGTTATCTTTAACAAACAATTGTTATGTTATATGGTTAAATAACAAGAAAAAATTATGGATGTATAGGATAGGTTTTTTCCAAGATTAAGATTCATCTAGTATGCCTCATTGATTATAGGAAAATGATGAAATGGTATTTTTAATAGAGATCAGATAATTTCTTTTGAGGCAATTCTAAACTACTGTATTATATTTGTATTGGTATATTGAAAGCATTTTGCAGACCCAGAAGAGAATAAATAATATAATAATTATAAAAGGAACCATACTATTGGAAGAGGTCACCATATTAAATTGCTAAGGGGTTAAACTCATTTTTGATAAGCATATAAAATTTAGTTTTTGTGGTTAGAATTTTTGATACTGAATTTGAACTCAATTGAAGTATTACAACCATATCCTTGCAGGTACATCGCGTTCGTCACTTTCCCTCTGCCCCTTATTCAATATGGGTCAATCAATTCATTTGAAGGCATTTTCCAGACACATAAAAACTAAATGGAACTTATAGTTTCTAGTTATTACCAAAATATATAATTCCAAATACATAAAAAGCCATTAAGAATATCTTTTAATCACAGCTTGATCTTGAATTGAAAAAAATGCTGTATTATCATATTAAAACATATATATGTTGTAGTATTAAAATAAATGTATAAAATACATATATTACTTAAAATGGTGTTACAGAAAATGACACATTTCAAAATCACTGTTGAGGCCAGTGGGAATCATAGTATTGAGGTCAAAAATCCACCTCATTTCCTGTTGTCCCATCTTTCTTATTGGATCCTCGCCTCTCCAGTTAATATTCACAATTTGTATGCCTATAAATTCTAGTTGGGTTGGATCACAGTTGTGTTTATATTTAAAATGCGCAGACAGGCTATGTTTATCGAAACCCTTCCTAATATTACGGATATGTTCTTGTATTCTTATGTGGAGGGATCTGGTAGTTCTACCTACATAATTCAAACCACATTTACATGTAATAAGATAAATAACTTGTTTAGAATAACAAGTTATAAGTTGATTTATTTTATATTTTTTAGACTGATTATTCTGAAATTGTGATTCACATGTAGAGAATGTCGTGATGTATCTCTTTTTTTGACCACTATTTTTGCATGCACCGCACATACCACAACCATAAAATCCATTCTTTTGATTAAAGGCATTTCCAATGTTATTGTGTTCTTTTATATGATTGCTTACTAGATTGGTTTTTAAACTAGGAACTCCTCTGTAGGTAAAAATAGGTTTATTTGGTAGCATTCCATTTAAAATTGTATCAGTTTTTAAAATGGGCCAATATTTTTGAAATATCTTTCTTAGCTTATAATTCTGACAACTAAAATCACAGATGAACACCAGATTGCGTTCATCATTCTCACTTTGCGGTAATTTGTATTGTAAAAGTGACTCCCTATCTTTTAGAGCAACCTCCTGTTGGGCCTTATCTAATAACTGGGCTCCATACCCTTTCTGTTTAAAATCATCTAAGATTTTACATGACTGAACTTTGTAGACCTCATCATCAGTACACTTTCGTTTGATCCTCATTAGTTGTGCTTTAGGTGCATTGGTGAGCCAGGGAGAGAAGTGGCAGCTTGATTCTTCAATATAGCTGTTCACATCTACTTTTTTAAAGTGAGTTTTGGTTTTAATTTCATCCTTATCTATGTAAATTTGAAGATCCAAAAATTCCACAGATGTACGGCTGTGACTACTTTCCAATTTAATGCCCCAAGTGTTGTCATTAAGGGCTGTTAGGAAGGATAACAGGGACTCCTCATCCCCTTTCCAGATCAGGAATATGTCGTCGATGTAGCGGCGGTAGAGCACCAGATTCTCCTCCCAGTCCTGCCTTGCGTACACATATTGGTGCTCCCAAAATGACATGAACAAATTGGCATAACTGGGGGCGAATCTGGTGCCCATCGCCGTACCGCATATCTGGAGGTAAAAATCACCCCCAAACCAAAAATAGTTATTGGTAAGAATCCATTTAATTCCTTTAATGATGAAATTAATTTGTTCCTCAGGGAATTCTCCAAACTTCTCTAGAAAAAATCTAGTGGCTTGGCATCCCTGTTCGTGTGAGATGATGGTATATAGTGAACTCACGTCCGCTGTTACCAAGATATAGTTTTCTTCCCATACCTGATTACTCAAGAGATTCAATATACTCATTGTATCTTTTAGATGACTAGGGCATCGAGGAACTGTAGATTGTAAACACCTGTCTATGTACTGAGACAGCCGGCTAGATATAGATCCTATCCCAGACACTATAGGTCTCCCTGGTGGATGATCTTTATTTTTATGTATTTTTGGGAGCTGGTAAAATACTGGAGTTCTGGGATATTTAATATCGAGATACTTCTGTTCCTTATTGTTTAAAATGCCCACCATTTTTCCATAATCTATCAGCTGATGGTAAGTTGTTTTAATATCATTGATGGGATCTTTGGTTAATTTTTTGTATGTATTGGTATCCATCAATAATCTTTGGCATTCCTGTATATAACTTTCCTTGTCCATTAGAACTATCCCCCCTCCCTTATCAGCTGGTTTTATTACCAGTGTGTCATCTTTCTTAAAATCTTTAAGAGTGTTTCTTTCTTTATTGTTCAAATTATATTCCCAATTTTTGGGTGCTTTCAGGTTTTTAACTTCATTCATTACCATTTTTTCAAATGTAATGATCTCCTCTGAGATCAATGAATGGGGATAAAAAGTTGATGTTTCTCTATGGTTGGAGTGGATGAACATATCCGTAATATTAGGAAGGGTTTCGATAAACATAGCCTGTCTGCGCATTTTAAATATAAACACAACTGTGATCCAACCCAACTAGAATTTATAGGCATACAAATTGTGAATATTAACTGGAGAGGCGAGGATCCAATAAGAAAGATGGGACAACAGGAAATGAGGTGGATTTTTGACCTCAATACTATGATTCCCACTGGCCTCAACAGTGATTTTGAAATGTGTCATTTTCTGTAACACCATTTTAAGTAATATATGTATTTTATACATTTATTTTAATACTACAACATATATATGTTTTAATATGATAATACAGCAATTTTTTCAATTCAAGATCAAGCTGTGATTAAAAGATATTCTTAATGGCTTTTTATGTATTTGGAATTATATATTTTGGTAATAACTAGAAACTATAAGTTCCATTTAGTTTTTATGTGTCTGGAAAATGCCTTCAAATGAATTGATTGACCCATATTGAATAAGGGGCAGAGGGAAAGTGACGAACACGATGTACCAGTGTTCTGTCTCTTTTCCCATATCATTGCCCATAAGTAAAATGGCGATCGCGAGTACCGGAAGTGACGCGGCGATGTGCCTGACGTCACTTCCGGTTACGGCTGTAAATGAAACGAAAGCCACAAGTACATTCCCCTAAGGTAATACGATTGGATAATTACCTGGACCACACACCAATGAGAGGACACACCGGGATATTTGAACCGGAACAGGAATCAGAGCAGCATACATCCGATTGAGAAAGCCCTCAGGCAGGGCGAAACGCGTCTTGGGAAAGGAGGACATTCATGGGACATTTTTATTCTTTTCTAATTTTATACTTACATATTTTTTATGTTTCTTTGCCAGTGGGCATAATAAATCAATATCTTTTTTTATATAAGTTCCTACTGACCTTCATTGAAGCTGCTCCAAGAAGGGTTTGTGTCTCCCTGATTTAGACACTAATGCTGAAATCTAGAGCCAATATTGGGGCTCAAAATAAGGTGAGCGTTTATTCATTAATATATTAAGTTCACCTTTGGCTGAAGTTACTGCACTATATTGGTTTTCCTCTATGTATACTTTATTTCTGAGGTAACTTACCTACGTGCTCAAAAGAAAGGGGATAGTACCACCAGACGGTACCAAAAAGCGCAAGTGATCTCAGCCTATCCTTATTTGGGCTCTGGAATACGTGAGTTGGCACTTCTCAAGATTACTATAGAAATTCTATATGGTTATACAGATTTGCACTATGATTTTGTATATGTTTCTCTCTTTGTTGTATATGTGCTGAAATTGGAAGTGATTTTTACAATATTAGGACCAGATGACCCTTTGAGTTGGGTAGGTGCCTGTTACCATCACTATATGCTCCACTCATATAGGAGAATTGCCTTTGGCTTTTTTACCTCTTTCTACAATATAATAATAATGGTTTGTTTTATAGCATATACCCGATGCTCCATTAAGCTTCGCTCTTAACCAGCAGTTCGTCTTAAAGTGCCCCATACACAAAAAGCAGCATAACACTCTATACAAAACAAGTATACAGGGTTACACCTAATAAATATATAATATAATAAAGAAAAACTGTTATGGGCAAATGCAAATATTACAAGTTTTAGAATGAAATGTTGTATTTCTTAAATTGTGTACTTTGTCTTTAAGAGATATTGCAAACTGACAAGGTGTTAGAAATGGAACATATTGTTTTTCATAACTGTTTCTTTAAGCAATAACCTCAGTGCATAATATGTTTGCGCCATTTTGTCCCAGACAAATTACAATAACAATAATGCATAAACAAGCTTCAAGGCTATACTACGACACTTGCAGTACACAATATACAGTGGTAACCCCAAGTTAATGGAACTTCCCCAAATCCGGGAATCTCCCACGACAGTACACTTACGACTTAATATAAACAACAGATAAACTATTCAGACTTTAAGATGCCATCTTTAACTAAGTCAGGAAATGTCCATGACGTATACACCCTTTAGTTATGGCCTTGTATGTTTGCCAAGTTAAGGGAGGTCCTAAAATCAATAAAGTGTTACTTTTTCATATTTGAACTATGTTAACCCTGAAATGGAGACACCTAAGGTATAAATAGGTGTACTTTTAAATGTTAAGACACAGAGGAGAGACTTGGAGACAGACGCTGCTCCATCTTAAAATGACAGAGAGGCTGACGGCTGACATGATGACATGTTCAGAAGGGTATGTTAACCTATTAATGATATTTGCAAGCATGTAATTTAATCTTATAAACTCTGCTATAATGATTTTTATATTTATATTTTTATATAATAAATATCCAAAAAGACAAAACTATTGCTTCCAAGACAATCCTTATTTTATATTGTATTCTCAATTATTTATATATTTTAAATAGAGGATCTCTTACACTAACTATAAAAAATGATGGCTAAAATATCTGTATGGTTAGCCCTACTAAGTTCTATGCTTTAAGACATTATAGTGGTAAATAAGGGAACCAGCCACGGTTACAAAACGACAAACAGACAAACATAAATTATATACGTCACAAACATATACAAGGCCATATAAAATCCTTAAAGTGAAGTTATATATATAAACCTATTATTCCTCTTCCTTTCTCCAGGTTCCTTCTGACAGAGAGAGACCTGAGAGAGAGAGAGAGAGAGAGAGAGAGTACTAGCAATCAGGCAGACCCCCCTTGGACCCATACACATACACAAAAAAAAAAACCAACGCAATATTCACTAATACCAAAGGAAGCCATGGGCTTCTGTGATCCTATAATGTATCTATCCACTGTAACTAGGAGTTCCATATCATATACGTTAATTTTGATATACCTCTTTCCATTTGTAATTGTAATTTAAGCTGTTCTTTCACTGTGAGCCATATTGGAGTATTAGGCTCTTTCCAGTTCTTCGCTATAGATATTTTTGCGGCTAACAGTAAGTGTATTACTAGAGGGGTGTCAAAACCAAACAACTGTTTTACCTTAATTTGTAATAAAAAGATATGTGGGGAGAAATAACCAACCTTGTTTGTCAGAGTTAACAGCTTGTAACT
>OW240922.1:85656980-85670926 GCA_933207985.1 Pelobates cultripes
CGGCGACCTATGGCCGCGTGCCCACAGAGGGGGCTCGGCGTGCCACCTGTGGCATGCGTGCCATAGGTTCGCCATCACTGACATACAGTGTTGGCTACCTCATCCTCCTCCTCCACCACTGCTTCCTCCTCCACCGCCACGGTCACCACCTCCTCAACCTATTGGTCACTTAGTATAAACTAGGTGCACATTAGCAGAGGCTTGTGAAGGCCTTTTCTTCATGCATCAGGAGTTGAGCTCAGTTTGAACAATGAAAGAGAATACCCTGCACTCCAACCCTCTCTAAAATGGATAATTCTGGTGATCCTCCTGACAGCCATGCTTTAGATTTTGATTTATTTTCTGCCAAAACTAAAATCAAATATTCCATCTAGTGCTATTTTACGGCTCAGCTGTATTTTTCATTTTTATGTATTTTATGTTATTTTAAGTGATTTCTCTATCCACATTTGTTTGCAGGGCACTTGTCCTACTCTTACCCCCATTTTACTTGCTTTTGCAGCTCTCTAGCTCTTTCCAGGAGTTTTTTAGAGAGATTTTTGTGGCCAAAAGTTTGTGTCCCCATTGACTTCAATGGGGTTCGGGTTCGGGGTCAAGTTCGGGGTCAAGTTCCAGCTCGAACCCGGACTTTTTTCAAAGTTCGGCCGAACCCGCCAGACCCGAACATCCAGGTGTCCGCTCAACTCTACCTAAGACTACTTCAGCACATGATAAAGGAAGTGTGTGCCTATGTGATCGATAAAGGCGTACCTCTCAAAAAAGAGCAGAAAAAATATTGAAACAAAATATGGTACCCATAAAGTTGACAAAATAAATTCCCACTACGTGAGAAAGCCTGATGCATGCATGTTTAGACACACCCATAGGCGTGCGCACGGGGTGTGCCAGGTGTGCCTGGGAAAACCCTAATCCCCATGGCACGCCTATGGAGTGAGACCGGCATGGGAGATCTCAGGATCTCCCCTTTCGGCTCATGCAGAGCCGACGCTATCCGAGCTCCGGCTCTGCTCTCAGCCTCCCTCCCCACCGAACCACAGGCAGGGAGGAAGGCAGGAGAGGACCCAGGGAGCTCTTTCCAGCTGCTCCGCCGGGTTCCGCTTGCGAGATCTGAGCGTTGCCGCGGTTACCAGCAAGTTCACTCTCACTACTAGGACCATCAGGGAAGGCAGAAAGGATCCCCCCCTCCCTGGCATAAGGTAACAAGGGAGGGGGGATATTAAGTAATCTTCCCCCACCTCCACTGGACCACCAGGGAAGGCAGCAGCACGGTCCCCCCTCCCTACATAAGGTAAGATGGGAGGGGGGATATTTATTAACTAATCTGCCCCCACCTCCACCCCCACAAATCACCCAAATATACAGCACACACACACACATACAGCACACATACAGCACACAAACAGCACACACACACACATACAGCACACACACACACACATACAGCACACAAACAGCACACACACACACATACAGCACATGCACACACATACAGCACACACACAGCATGCACACACATACAGCACACAAACAGCACACACACATACAGCACACATACAGCGTTCACATACAGAACACACACGCATACAGCACACATACAGCACACACACATACAGCACACAAACAGCACACACACATACAGCACGCAAACAGCACACACACAGCACCCACACACATACAGCACACACACAGCACCCACACACATACAGCACACACAGCACCCACATACAGCACACAAACAGCACATACACACACACAGCACACAAACATCACCCACACACACACAGCATCCTCACACATACAGCACACAAACAGAACACACATCACACACACAGCACCCACACACAGCACCCACCCACACAGCACCCACACACACAGCACCCAGACACACAGCACACAGCACACACACAGCACCCACACACACACATACAGAACCCACACACACATACAGCACCCACACACATACCGCACCCTCACAAACACACACAGCACACAAACAGCACCCTCACACACACAGCACACAAACAGCACCTGCACACACACAGCACACAAACAGTACCCTCACAAACAGCACCCTCACACAGCGCACTAACAGGACCCTAACAAACACAGCACACTACCAGTACCCTCACACACACACAAACACCCTCACCCACATAGCACACTACCAGCACCCTCACACAGCATACACACACACAGCAGTGTGTGTGTGTGTGTGTATATATATATATATATATAAATATGAAACAAGGGGGGCAAAACCAACTCCTTGGTTTTGCACCCCTCCCTGTCACAGGTGCCTCATCCCAGGGCCCTATTTAGCCTTGTACTGCAGAGAGCCCCAGATGGAATTTTTTTCCTCAAGTAAGTGGTTAATCTCATAAGAGCAGACATTAGGCTGTTAGTGTAGGACCTGCCAAAGATGGGTACATTGACGTTGTGGCAGGCTTATGCAATGTATGATCATATAATGTAACTAAACCCCCATTATTTTTGCCTAGATTAGGTGTTTTAAAAAAAAACAAAATCTTTCAACATTGAAGTTGCTGTTTAGTGGATAGGTGAGTGCGCTGGATCTTGTGTATTGTATTATTTGGCCCCCAGCAGCACCCCATTTATGCATGTTAAGGTGAGTGCAGCCAACCCCCTCTTGTTTTATATATATATTTGGGAGTCTAGCCAACTCCTTGGTTTTGCACCCCTCCCTGTCACAGGTGCCTCATCCCAGGGCCCTATTTAGCCTTGTACTGCAGAGAGCCCCAGATGGAATTTTTTCCTCAAGTAAGTGGTTAATCTCATAAGAGCAGACATTAGGCTATTAGTGTAGGACCTGCCAAAGATGGGGTACATTGACGTTGTGGCAGGCTTATGCAATGTATGATCATATAATGTAACTAAACCCCCATTATTTTTGCCTAGATTAGGTGTTTTTTAAAAAAAACGAATAAAATCTTTCAACATTGAAGTTGCCGTTTAGTGGATAGGTGAGTGCGCTGGATCTTGTGTTTTGTGTTTTATATATATATATATATATATATACATACATACATACATACATATATATACACGGCGTGTGCTTGTGCTTTAGGGTGCACAACCTAATGCAATAGGCTGCGCACGCCTATGGACACACCTTTGCCAAGGGAAGAACTGGATAACCAAGACACTCAAGCATCATTTCTTAGCAAGTCCTAAGCATATTAGCAGGTGTGTAATGCAGTCAACCACTGGGCTGTGGGGATGTCAAGGGGAGGTCACAAATTGATGTAATGCTTTAATGAATCAAAAATGTCTATTCACACCCAACTAAACTCTGCGAATATGAGGATATCAGACAAGTAACGGTTGAACATACAAACACCTAAGTCTTTTAATGAAAATTGTACGCACATACTGGTGTGCAGTAGGCGTAGTGGGGAAGTCCCAACCTGATTTTGGAAGGGCATCAATAAACAATATTAGTCACAGCCAGTCTTTCATACTATGCAGGGTGCAAAGATTACACATACAATCACAAGTTTATTTGCATGCAAACACCCTGATAATACAATATGAATCTGCTTAGGACTTATCAACTTAGATGGGCATTTAACATACTTTACTCTGATGGGAACCAGTCAAGCCCTATCATCCCATAGTAGTACCACTAAATTGGTGAAAACATACCTTTCAGAACCTACTTTGCCTTCTTCTACGGGGCCTTTTTATTACTGGGAACAAATAAGTCATGTGTGGACAGGCCTTAGGTTGGTTTTAGATGATGTCATGCCAACACACATGTGTTCAAAGTGAGAGAGTCTTCTCATTAAAAAATAAATTAAAAAAATTTAACAAATGACAAATCGGAATATAATTTTTTTCAGTACACATCTTATAATCATGTATTATGGTTTCTAGGGTAACCCTTTCAATGTAAACTACAGTTTATGCACTACAACATCTTATAAACATATACTTCACATTTAATAAATATAACCATACACAGAGTTACTTTAAGAAGCCACACATAAAATTATACTTTGAGTGCTCCCTATTCCCAATAGAAAGTGTGCGCATACTGACACATGCACACAGTGGAGCAGGTTGCCTTGTGGTACAGTATTAATGTAATTATACCCTAAATGCTGTATACTCCCTATAGAAAGTGTAAACTATTACTCATGTGCATACAGTATGCCTCGTAGTGCAGAATAAAAACTCTCAGAATCATCTGCAAAACCTTCATACCGAAAGTTTAAGCTACGTACTAGTATGAATTACAAAGATACATTCACTCGTGGTAAGTATTGAGTACATTTTACTTACTGTAACTAATGTAAAGGAATAGATAAGCAGGTATCCTCTAAGATGATGCATAATCAGCTTTTGTTGGCAACCCAGAGATTCCAGGATTCCCGCAGTCGTCTGCTGTGACAATGCAATTGTAAAATTTAGTTCTCAATAACTAAGCTGCTAAATTTCTACAATTAGGCTAATTCCAGACTATTACACACAGTTCTAAGGAATCTCTTCAGTATCGTGATTTGAAATATGACTTGCAAAATGAAGGCAGAAATAGTTATGAGATAAGAAAAAATATAAATCTAGAAGTAACTAGAGAGTAAATGTTATTCAAACTTTAAAAACTGATTTTTTTTGCTGAGCCTGAAGCCTGCACTATTGCATGGTGAGGAAAGGGAAGGTGAATGTGTTAGGTTCCGTGCTGTGAGCATATTAATTTGTGAATCTAACCAGGAGAATCCCTACAACAGTTTCTGCTTCCTGTTTCTGCTTCAACAGGCAGACCTCCAGAGTTCCGGTCATTCATAGTACAGAATTTCTTAGAAAATTTTGGAGAAAATAAACACAACATTTAAATGATAGAATAATATAAAGGAGATCTGTTGACATAAAGCACCAGAAAAGTACAGTAAAATTAAATAAATGTAGAAAGGTTCAAAAATATCAATATTCTAACAAAATAGCATATTGTAAGTTATGGTAAGCAACAAAATAGATGTGGCATGAAAATTATAGTATATATTATATATAATATTTCAAATGTTTTGTTTAATTCTTTTTTTGTTATGTAAAAGCCTCCTAGATAGTATTTATTATACAGCATTTCCATAGGACATTAGAAAAAAAATCAGATAAAATATCTAAAAATCTGAAAGGAACTCTATTGACAGCAGGCACCATAGTACATAAACATGAAATCAATGTAGAAAGGCTAAAAAATAATATAAATTCAAAACATACCATATTCTATCTTGATCAATATCAATTTATAGAAGAAAGTAAAAATATTCATAAGTGTAGAAGGACACACAAATGTACTGTTAAGTTTCAAATGTATCCAATGTATAGATTCTGTTAGAAGTCTAAAGGTTTGCTAATAACTTTTATTCTTATTCTTTACTATTTTTGAAAGTGTTTTAACTGTCTAATGTGGGATTTTACATCAATATCAATCTTATAAAAACAGATTCAGTTTCTCAAAGACAAAAATGTTCTTTGGAGTTTTATTGAAATATGGCAATCGACGTTTCAACCCGTAGGTCTTTATCACGATGCATTTATATTGTGCTGTGCAGCAACGTGGTTATTTTGGTTTATTCATTAATGGGCAGAGTGCCAGAATTCAACTTATGTTTTATATAAATATATATTGTGAAAAAGCTAAAGCATATAATGTAAAGTAATTTGGAACTTCTATTTAGTGAATGCTTCATGTTTTGCTATATATCTTCTGCCTGACTTTTTTTTTTTTTACAATATTTTTGTACTTTAAAAAAAAAAACCACAAGGAAAAAGTTCAACTATAAAACAGAAGCATAGAGATGTCTCTAGTTCCTCCAAAAATATTATATGTTTTGAAAAACTAGAACCAAAATATATAAACTGTTTCTATAAGTAAATTTAATAGGAAAAATAGACAAAAATGATTTGTACACATTAAGCATCTTTGTGTCTTTCTTTGTAGACTTGGAGAATAAACATTATGATGGAAAATAAGTCCACTGCAAATGAATTTACTGTGAAAGGTTTTTCTGACTCGACACAACTTCAATTTCCTCTTTTCATAACATGTTTATCTCTGTATCTCATCAATGTCATCAATAATCTTGTAATTTTTGTATCTGTAGTTTTGTACTCTCATTTACACACACCCATGTACATCTTCTTGTGTAACCTAGCAGTCATTGATATCTCATACACCTCAACTATTCTACCCAAACTGTTGGCTATGCTACTCACTCAGTGTAAGACCATATCCTTTCTAGAATGCTTTATTCAGTTGTATTTTTTCATATCTTTTGTTGGCATAGAAATGTTATTACTGGCTGCCATGGCTTATGATCGCTATGTAGCAATCTGTCACCCTCTCCATTACTTAATTCTAATGAGTCCAAAGCACTGTGCTCGACTTGTACTTGCAGTGTGGGTCTTGGGTTTATTAGAGCCTGTAGCACATACTATTTTAATTGCTAACTTTTCATACTGTCGTTCTCACCACATTGACCACTTTTTCTGTGATGTAACCCCATTGCTTAAACTTACCTGTAGTGACACATTTACTGTTGAATTATGGACCTACATTGATGGGACTCTTGTCACAGTCAGTGCATTTATACTTACATTGATATCTTATGTGTTTATCATTGCCAATATTCTAAAAATACAATCAGCAAATGGTCGACATAAAGCTTTTTCTACCTGCAGCTCTCACATAACTTGCGTTATTATATTTTATGGAACAATTATCTGTTTGTATATGAGACCAGCATCAACATATTCTCCAGAGCAGGACAAGTTTTTTGCCCTTATATATATTATACTTATTCCAATGTTGAATCCTCTTCTTTACACCCTGAAGAATAAGGACTTTAAACATGTTTATAACAGATTAATAAAAACATGTTTTGTTCTGAGCTATACATTAAAGTAATCCTATAATCCATACCTGCAAGTATTATAAAGTACATTATAACAACAGAACCAGGAGTGGATTTTGAGGAGTCAACTTTTGTACATAATTGTAACACATGATTTGTTATGTAATATAATTTGTTTAAAAATATTTGATACATAGTACATGTACAAACGATGGCCAAAGTTAGTGTTTTTATTTATTTTTTTCATTTTTTTTTAAACAAAATTCTGCACTTTTACTGGTGATATCATTGTTGTGATAAGTTTAACTTTTTAAAACACTCATATTTGTGTTAAGCAAATTCTCCCGAGGATAACAATACCCCCATGTAAAGGGTTTATGGTGTTTTGAAAAGTTACGGGGTTAAATATAGAGCTTGCCAATTAAATTATCTTGACTGTCTGCCTGGATTGTCAGGCAGGTCCCCTTTAAATTATAATTAATAAAATCAAATAATTATGCAAAATGAATAGTTAAATATATATGTAGAATGTATACAAACCACAATAAACCACAGATACTTCCACCCACTATTATTATTATTATTATTATTATTGCCATTTATATACAACAGATTCTGTAGTGCTTTTCACTACTATGAGAGGGCGGATTTAACTATAAATAGGACAATTACTTACAGGAATGATAGGTTGGAGAGGACCCTGCTCAAATGAGCTTACATTCTATAGGAGGTGGGGTGTAAAACAGAATAGGACAGGAAATATCGATCAAATAGGGTGGGAGTATAGCAGAGATTGAGGAGAGAGTAGAGTGCTGCAAGAGACAGGTATGTGAGGTAGAGTTTAGTCTGGGAGGCCATAAGCTTTCCTAAAGAGATGGGTTTTAAGGCACTTCTTAAAAGATGCAAGACTAGGGGAGAGTCTGATGGCGGTAGGCAGGCTATTCCATAGGAAGGGAGCTGCCTGCGAGAAGTCCTGCAAGCGTGAGTTGGCAGTACGGGTGCGAACAACGGACAGGAGGTGGTCACGGGCAGAGCGAAGAGACTGAGAAGAGATATAAGAGGGGCTAGAGTTGTTCAGTGCTTTATAGGTGTGAATTAGTACCTTGAATTGACTCCTATAGCATACATGAAGCCAATGTAAGGCCTGACAGAGGAGTGAGGTGTAAGAGAACCAACTAGAGAGAAAAATCAGTCTGGCAGCAGTGTTCATTATGGACTGTAGCGGGGCAGTATGGCTTTTGGGAAGACCAATCAGGAGAGGGTTACAATAATCCATGCAGGAAATTACTAGAGCACGGACAAGCTCCTTGGTAGCATCTTACGTACGAAAGGGGCGGATGCAGGCTATGTTTTTAAGATGGAATCTACAGGATTTGGCAACATACTGGATGTGAGGCTCAAAGGTGAGGCCAGAATCAAGTATGACAACAAGACAGCGCACTTGCAAGGATGGACTTATGTCCATACCACTAACTTGAAGGGCGTGCGAAAGAGGAGGATCAGTATTAGAAGGAGGAAAGACAAGGAGCTCAGTTTTAGGGAGATTGAGTTTCAGAAAGCAGGAGGACATCCAGTCAGAAATGGAAGAAAGGCAAGCAGTGGTTGCAGGACGGCAGGAGAGAGGTCCGGGGAGGAGAGTTATATCTGGGTGTCATCAGCATACAGGTGGTAGTGGAAACCAAAAGAGGTAATAAGTTTGAAAAGAGAGGCAGTATAAAGAGAAAATAGAAGGGGACCAAGTACAGAACCTTGGGGACTCCAACCGAGACAGGACGAGGAAAAGGAGATACTGAATGAGCGTTGGGAGAGATAAGAGGAAAACCACGAGAGGACAGAGTCACAGAGACCGAGTGATTAAAGAGTTTGAAGAAGGAGAGCATGATCAACTGTGTCAAAGGCAGCAGAGAGGTCAAGATCTACCACTCCATATCTAATTATCAGAACTAATCAAGATCAAACACCTACTACTCTAATTCCAACTCCAGACACTATGAAAGACTACATCATACTATCCCCCATCAATCCTCCTACAGATTCAACAACCACTATCACGCAAATAACAAATGCCTGGGCAACACACACACCCACAGAAACAGAAACCACCCATCACCCCAACAACTCAATATTACATCACATACCTAGAAACCTCCATCAGTCACCCCAATACCAGAACTATCCCACCCACAGAAAGCCACTTGACACCAACCATTCATCTAGACACAGAAGAACTCACCATTACACCCCCCAAGACCCCAAAGATTAAGTCATACATAAACAACGATCACCACAAGTCCCCTATTAACTACCGCCATCAAAACAGATATCAACTCCTCTCCGTTGATTCAGAAATTGATAATGAAGACCATTTTTTTTAGAAATATGCCTAGCAACCCATATCCACCAAGAACCAGAAAGAGAAATCTAACCATAGAGGAGGGAGAGCAGGAAGAAGATTACAAAAGAGAAAGATTAGAAAGACAATGAGCCCTCCAGATGAAAAATCACTAGGAGTTTTTAATTTGCCCCAAAAAGTTTTATTCTCCACACATATCTCTGTTTTAAGCCAGGGTCTTAAATTCGCCCCAACCCTTTCCAACCCTTTGTCAGAAAAGCAACTCTCAAGAGGTTCTTTTTAGAAAAATCCACAGCTGCAGTTGTTTCACCCACCCCAGATCATCCACAGCCCACAGTAGAGTCCAGAATAGTAACCACCCATCTGAAAAAAACCTCTAAATTTTACCCAGACAGTTTCAAATCTGGCCCCCTCGAGGTCTTTGAAAAACTAGTCCACGAAGACATCGAGAACATTAAAACTCACAAACACCAATACCATAACCTCACCCGCAATTAGCAATCGGCCCTTTAAAGAACTTGAAAAAGATGAGAGCATTATCATAACACCAGCAGACAGAGGTGGAGGTCTAGCTATACTCTCCAAAACTATCTATTTGGATGAAACTTTTAAACCACAATGTCTACAAAAAATTACCCCATGATCACACTTCTACAATCAAAAAATATTTTTTTTAAAATGCCTTGAATCTCACATTTTAACAAAAAAAGAATTACATTATATTAATGTTCTTTATTCAAAAATTCCTGTCATCTATTTCCTATCAAAAATACATACAAATTAACAAATCCTCCAGGTAGACCCATAGTTTACAGTATTAACTCTGCCTTATCTAACCTTTCAGAATATATAGACATCATCCTACAACCCTCAGTTAAAAAAATGAAATCATATCTCAAATACTCTATGACCCTGTTAACACAGTAAAGGAGTTTAAGCATGCGTGGGATAGGCATAAGGCTATCCTAACTATAAGATAAGACTAGGAAGTAATGAAAGTATTAAGAAAATTGGGCAGACTAGATGGGCCGAATGGTTCTTATCTGCCGTCACATTCTATGTTTCTATGTTTCTAAAAACAAGACACGGCTATGGGGACCAGAATTTCCCCCAGCTATGCAGACCTTTTTATGGCTGATTGGGAAACTAAAGCCATTTGGTTTGGCCATATCTGGCAGTCAAACCTGGTTACCTATTTCAGTTATATAGACAACCTCTTTTTTATTTGTAAGGGTTCAGAAGATTCCTTTAAATCCTTTTTAAACCACCTTAACATAAACAACAAAAGTATCATTTTAACCTCAGAATTCAGTAGCAGTTGTATACATTTTTTAGATCTACAAATTTATATTCACAACTGCATTGTCAGTACTAAAACATTTTTTTTAAAAGGTCTGCACAAACACTATTATAGATCAATCAAGTTGGCACCACAAACCATAGTTATCGGGTATACACAAAATTCAATTCTTTCATTTACGCAGGAACTGCTCTCCTAACAAAGATTTTAATGAACAAGCCCATACTCTCAAAGAAAAAACTAGTTGATAAAAACTATTCCCCAGATAACCTTGATAGATCCATCAAAGCAGTCAAAGAAAGAAAGAGATTAGATCTCTTAGAATACAAAACAAAAAAATGACAAAGACTCCTCTTTTATGCCAATAATTTTTAATTTCAATAAGAACAGTTACAATTTGAAAAATAAAATTAGAAAACACTGGCACATTTTAAAACAAGATGACACTCTTAAAGAAATTATTCCAGAAAAACCCAATTAAGTTTTTAGAGGTGCCCCTAGTTTTAGATCCATTTTAACAAAAAAGTACACCAAATCTTCCTCTAATCAATCCTTATCATTCTTATCCCAATCAAAAGGCTTTTTCAAGTGCAATAAATGTAGTCTGCAAAACTACAGATTGCAATATCAAATCCAAAACTACATATTTCACATCCAATATAACCAAAAAAACATACCCCATTAAAGATATTATTAATATTTGCTGTAACCCTAAGAAAGTCTTGTGTGGGATGACCACCAGGTGCTTAAAAAGAAGATTAGCGAAACACTGTCGAAATATCATCAAAGGATACCCTAACCACTCAGTGTCCAAACACTTTCTAATCCACAGCAAGAAACCTAAATATCTAAAATGTATAGGTATCCAAAAATGCAGAATCCTTTGGAGATGTGGCGATTTAAAAAAAGAAAATCATAGGTCACAAAGAAATGTATTGGGTCTACCTTTTAAAAACTCTTGTCCTGACTCCCTAATGGATTAACTTCTTATGATTAAATGTAGACTTTGACCTTTTTAACTTCTTATAAATAACACCTTTTCACCCTTGGAAGTATTCCTTTAATTTTAATGTATATGTTTACCTATATAATGATTTTTTTACTGTTTGTTTTACACATTGTATTTTCTCTGTATATCATCATAAGATATATATATATATATATATATATATATATATATATATATATATATATATATATATATATATATATATAGATATTAGAGTACCAATATTGGACTCTATTGTTATTCTCCCTATTACATTTCTATATTATTCTATTTACCAAAAACCATTGACACTTCTCCCTATATGACCCTTTTCTCTCTCCTCCCGTTTTCACTTATCATCCCCTTTCATTTATAGTCATTACTTACCCCATCTATATATATCTATCCCTTGTCCATTAGCATATTATTTACCCTATTGTCCTGTGTTAGGACACCGTTTCCCTAACAACCACTCCCCCTGTATGCCTTTTTGTTGTTTCTATAACAATGACCGTTCCTTGAACACCACTAACTCCACACGCATTGGGTGCTATGGTAAGGGATTGAGTCCATGTTATGTAGTCATTTTGTTTTTAGCATATCGTTCTTTATATACTGCTTATCTTTTATATATATTTAGTACTAATTTGTTTGTGTGCATTTGCATATTCTTACTTTTCTATGCCACACTCCTGAGGTGTAAGTACACCTTATTTCAATTGAACATGTTCTCCTTACACAAGTGTATCTTTGGTGGCATGAGTTATGACTTTATTTTCTTATGAAACTGATACATTGTCTCCAGAGTACTTACATTGAAACTTTGTTTCTATCTCCAGCTCTCTCCTAGTGTGGTATCAGACTATCAATCTGTTATTATCTTGTAAATATCTCGTACATATTTTAGTTTACAACAATTACACTTTTCCTTTTATCACTGTTCATGGAAGGGTTATCGTTGTTTCCAACGTAACCCTCACTCTATTACGTCATCTCTGACATCTCATAATCTCACTTTTGTTTTTGTTTTTCACCCTCCAATCAGCTATGTAATATATTTGTATATAACCATCACCTAACCACTTTACAAATTGTCTTGAAAAAAGTTTGCATGGACTGAAACGCCGACTATTATCTGTATCACTGTGTTTGCGAAATAAAGCATCAGTTTTACATATTCTGCAGACTCATAGTGCTCTCTACTTCAACTATATATATATATATATATATATATATATATATATATTTATTTATTTAACTATTAATTTTACATAATTATTTGATTTTATTAATAATAATTTGATGGACCTGCCTGACAACCCTGGCAGACAGTACAGAGAATTTAATTGGCAAGCCCTATCTTTAACCCCGTAACTTTTCAAAACACCATAAAACCTTTACATGGGTGGTATTGTTATACTTGGGAGACTTCGCTGAACACAAATATGAGTGTTTTACAAAGGAAAACTTATCACAGTGATATTATCACCAGTAAAAGTGCAGTTTGTGTTTTAAAACAATGCAAAATACAAACACTAACTTTGGCCAGCGTTTGTGACTAGGTGGCTACTACAAAAGACTGGAAATACCCCATTTTGAATACTCTGGGTAATCTACATTTGAAAATAGTATGCCATAATGTGGTAATTTTATATTCCTGGGCTACCATGTGGTGTCAAAAGGCAACATAGACCCAGCAATTAAATCAGGCAAAGTGAAATGGGCAAGCCCTATATTGATGCTGTAATTTTCCAAAACACCATAAAACTAGTGATGTACCGAACGGTTCGCCAGCGAACGGTTCCCGGCGAACATAGCATGTTCGCGTTCGCCACGGCGGGCGAACATATGCGCGGTTCGACCCGCCCCCTATTCGTCATCATTGAGTAAACTTTGACCCTGTACCTCACAGTCAGCAGACACATTCCAGCCAATTAGCAGCACAGCCTCCCTAGCAGACCCTCCCACCTACTGGACAGCATCCATTTTAGATTCATTCTCAAGCTGCATGCTTAGTAAGAGGAGGGAAAGTGTAGCTGCTGTTCATAAGATAGGGAAAAGCATAGCTAGGTTAGGGATAAGGGTATGCTTTTTTTTTATTTATTTTTTCTATGTAATGTAAATGCACTTAGTTGTCTGCCACTGCTGCCAGCTTCTGTGTCAGGCTCACAGTGCCCATTTCCCCAGTCAGTGCCACCAATTACATCTGGTGTCACAATAGCTTGGATTTAAAAACAAAAAACTTTTTTCACTGTTATAGATTGAATAGCAGTCAGTTGTCTGCCACTGCTGCCAGCTTCTGTGTCAGGCTCACAGTGCATACTGTGCCCATTTCCCCAGTCAGTGCCACCAATTACATCTGGTGTCACAATAGCTTGGATTTAAAAACAAAAAACTTTTTTTACTGTTATAGATTGAATAGCAGTCAGT
>OW240922.1:85671026-85681424 GCA_933207985.1 Pelobates cultripes
TTTGCTCCACATCAACGGATAGGGGACGTAACAGTGATTAAACTGATAACAATAGTACTAAACACACCACTCCTATCTGGTGGTACATTAGATTGCACGCGCAGTGCCCCAAATTTGTTGTGATCTGTGAGTAAGGTAAACGGTTGTCCATACAAGTAGGTTGCAGCTTTTTGAGGGCCCACACCACCGCCATGCACTCCTTTTCAATGGCAGTGAATATACTTCGCTGTGTAAAAGTTTACGGCTTAGATAAGCCCCGGGTTGCTAGCCACCATCTGCTCCGACTTGGCTCAGTACTGCTCCCAATCCAAGCATAGAAGCGTCTGTATGGACGAGAAAGTGTTTAGTTGGATCAGGAGAAGAAAGTACAGGTGATTTAATGAGCGCCGTCTTGAGCTGTTGAAGGCCTGTTCACATTCTGGGGCCCATACTACTATCTTGGGGAGGTTTTTACACGTTCCTATATGGCACTTACTGGGCTTTAGGGTCAGTCCGGACTCCCTAATCCGGTCTATTATGGCTCCTATGTGGGTCAGGTGTTCTATGTGAGCCAAGGTGTCTATACCATCCTCAAGTAGGTGTGTATCAGTGTGTATTAGGGATCCTTAGGACAGGTGTCAATCCATATCTGCCAAGTGACCCCATGTTAAAGTAAAATATTCCCTATTCTGCTCTGTGTCAGTGTGTATCAGGGATCCTTTAGACAGGTGTCAATCCATATCTGCCAAGTGACCATGTTGGGGGTAACATTCCTATTCTTCTCTGGGTGCCACAAGTGTGTATCAGGGATCCTTAGGATGTAGGTGTCAATCCATACTCCGCCAAGTGACCCTATATGTTAAAGTAACAGTCTCTATTCTGCTCTGTGTCGGTGTGTATCAGGGGCTCTGGGGACAGGTGTCAATCCATATCTGCCAATTGACCCTATGTAGGAGGAACAGTCTCTATTCTGCTCTGTGTCAGTGTGTATCATGTTCTCTGAGGACAGGTGTCAATCCATATCTGCCAAGTGACCCTATGTTTGTGTAACATTCCCTATTCTGATCTGTGTCAGTGTGTATCAGGGGCTCTGAGGACAGGTGTCAATCCATATCTGCCAAGTGACCCTATGTAGGAGGAACAGTCCCTATTCTGCTCTGTGTCGGTGTGTATCAGGGAACCTTAGGACAGGTGTCAATCCATATCTTCGCCAAGTGACCCTATGTTAGTAACATTCCCTATTCTGCTCTTGTGTCAGTGTGTGTATCAGGGGCTCTGAGGACAGGTGTCAATCCATATCTGCCAAGTGACCCTATGTTAGTACCCCTATTCTGGATCTTGCTAGGGCCAGTGTGTATCAGGGATCCTTAGGACAGGTGTCAATCCATATCTGCCAAGTGACCCGATGTTGGGGTAACATTCCCTATTCTGATCTGTGTCAGTGTGTATCAGGGCCTCTGAGGACAGGTGTCAATCCATATCTGCCAAGTGACCCTATGTTGGGGTAACATTCCCTATTCTGCTCTGTGTCAGTGTGTATCAGGGATCCTTAGGACAGGTGTCAATCCATATCTGCCAAGTGACCCCATGTTGGGGTAACATTCCCTATTCTGCTCTGTGTCAGTGTGTATCAGGGATCCTTAGGACAGGTGTCAATCCATATCTGCCAAGTGACCTCATGTTGGGGTAACATTCCCTATTCTGCTCTGTGTCAGTGTGTATCAGGGATCCTTAGGACAGGTGTCAATCCATATCTGCCAAGTGACCCGATGTTGGGGTAACATTCCCTGTTCTGATCTGCGTCGGGGTGTATCAGGGATCCTTAGGACGGGTGTCAATCCATATCGCATTGACCCGATGTTGGGGTAACATTCCTATTCTGCTCTGTGTCGGTGTGTACACGACCACTGATAGGAGACATGGAAGGTATTAAACTGATCAGAACAATACTAAACACACCACTCCTATCTGGTGTCACATTAGCTTGACCGCGCAGTGCCCCAAATTTGCAGTAAGAGGACCGACCAGCCTCTTCTTCCATCTCCCTGTTACAAAAATCAATGCCGTGTACACGACCACTGATAGGAGACGTGGAAGGTATTAAACTGATCAGAACAATACTAAACACACCACTCCTATCTGGTGGCGCATTAGCTTGACCGCGCAGTGCCCCAAATTTGCAGTAAGAGGACCGACCAAGCCTCTTCTTCCATCTCCCTGTTACAAAAATCAATGCCGTGTACACGTCCACTGATAGGAGACGCGGAAGGTATTAAGCTGATAAAAATAGTACTAAACACACCACTCCTATCTGGTGTCACATTAGCTTGACCGCGCAGTGCCCAAATTTGCAGTAAGAGGACCGACCAAGCCTCTTCTTCCATCTCCCTGTTACAAAAATCAAAGCCGTGTACACGTCCACTGATAGGAGACGCGGAAGGTATTAAACTGATAAAAATAGTACTAAACACACCACTCCACTTTTTTGGTGAGGCTTTACAGGACAGAGTGCTTCTCCACGGGACATGTTAACTCCACGGGCAGCTGGCTCATCAAGGAACCACAGCAGCTTACATGTACAGGTAAGACCGTGCAGCAGTGGGGTTCAGGCTCTTCTTCCTGGAGGGATCGCTGCAAGCCTGTTGAGCAATTGACCTTTCGGGTCCCAGGTGTCTGACGGTTCTAAAATGGCTGCCATATACACGTCCACTGATAGGAGCGGAAGGTATTAAACTGATAAATAATTACTAAACACACCACTCCTATCTGGTGGCACATTAGATTGCACGCGCAGTGCCCCAAATTTGTTGTGATCTGTGAGTAAGGTAGACGGTTGTCCATACAAGTAGGTTGCAGCTTTTTGAGGGCCCACACCACCGCTATGCACTCCTTTTCAATGGCAGTGAATATACTTAGCTGTGCAAAAGTTTACGGCTTGGGTAAAATCAATGCGTGTACCGTCCACTGATAGGAGGCAGGAAGGTATTAAACTGATCAGAACAATACTAAACACACCACTCTTTTTTGGTGAGGCTTTACAGGACGAGAGTGCTTCTCCGCGGGACATGTTAACTCTGGGCAGCTGGCTCATCAAGGAACCACAGCAGCTTTTCCATGTACAGGTAAGACACGTGCAGCCGGTAAGGGTTCAATCTCTTCTTCCTGGAGGATTACGCTGCAAGCCTGTTGAGCAATTTGACCTTTCGGGTCCCAGGTGTGCGGTTCCTAAAATGGCTGCCATATACACGTCCACTGATAGGAGGCGCGGAAGGTATTAAACTGATCAGAACAATACTAAACACACCACAAATAAGGTTTCTCTCCTGTATGGCTCCTCAAATGATGCTTAAGATTAGAGGCGGCTGAAAAGCATTTCTCACACTCCGAACAAAAATATTTTTTTTTAACATTCTCTCCACTTTGAACGAAATGACGTTTGGGAAGAGATTAACATAATTAAACACAGGCAGTAAAAATACAGTTTTTAGCCATACCCTGTAACTTTTAAACTACACATCCCATCTTCATAATTACATATTTGGAATCAGCACACTTAAAACATAAACATAACCAAAAATCAGCCAAATCCATACAGGGGTTAAAAAGTTAGCTGGAGGTCCCTTTATGACCGACCGCAAGCACATTTTCCTGCCCAAAACAGTTCCATAGATTTGGGCTGTGGTCGGTCTATTTCAGGCTGAAAAAACGACTAAGTCCCCGCCATGAATGGGACTTAGTCTCTACAGCTGAAATAAGGCTGAAAAAAGCGGCTGAAAAAGACTAAGTCCATACGAATGGGACTTAGTCTCTACAACTGAAATAAGGCTGAAAAAGCGGCTGAAAAAAGACTAAGTCCCATCTTGAATGGGACTTAGATCTCTAACTGAAATAAGGCTGAAAAACGGCTGAAAAAGACTAAGTCCCACATGCTTGAATGGACTTAGTCTCTACATGAAATAAGGCTGGCGGCTGAAAAAAAGACTAAGTCCCATCACCGAATGGGACTTAGTCTCTGCAGCTGAAATAATTTCCCATTTACTGAACCAAGTGGGAAATAGCAAGGCAGGCACAGAGGGTTTGCACCAGGTCTGGGGACACAGGGGACACCGTCTTAAAGGGGCCGTGTCCCCAACAAGTCTGGGGACACGGCCTTAAAGGGGCAGTGTCCCAATCTTCCTGATGTCCCAAGGTGTTTAAAGGGCCAGCACCAGTCACATAAAGAGTCCATAAGCCCCAATATGCCCACCGACAGTCTTAAAGCACCAAATAAAAGTGCATACATTTTCACAATCTCCCAGGGGCCATAGTCATGCGGGAGGAGGCTGGCAAATAGGCTTCTCCACAACCCAAGGAAGCAGGGCAATTTGCCATTTAAAGGGCCCGTTACAAATAGCAGTTTGTAACAAGGTGTCAATCCATATCTGCCAAGTGACCCGATGTAGGGGGACCAGTCCCTATTCTGCTCTGTGTCAGTGTGTATCAGGAACCTTAGGACAGGTGTCAATCCATATCTGCCAAGTGACCCATGTAGGGGAACAGTCCCTATTCTGCTCTGTGTCAGTGTGTATCAGGGATCCTTAGGACAGGTGTCAATCCATATCTGCCAAGTGACCCTATGTAGGGGGACCAGTCTCTATTCTGCTCTGTGTCCGTGTGCATCAGGGGCTCTGAGGACAGGTGTCAATCCATATGTCAAGGTGTCAATATGTCATATGTCAGGTGTCAATCCATATTGATTGTGATTTAGGAATGTTAGGTGATTTCTGCCCTTTATGGATTAAAACCAGACTCTGTATCAACTGTGTAATTTTCCATGGGAGTTTTGCCATGGATCCCCCTCCGGCATGCCACAGTCCAGGTGTTAGTCCCCTTGAAACAACTTTTCCATCCCCATTGTGGCCAGAAAGAGTCCCTGTGTGTTTTAAAATTCGCCTCCCCATTGAAGTCAATGGCGTTTCGGGCGGTTCGCCGGTTCGCGAACATTTGCGGAAGTTCGCGTTCGCCGTTCGCGAACCGAAAATTTCGGGTTCGCGACATCACTACATAAAACCTGTACATGAGGGATATTGTTATACTCAGGAGACTTTGCTGAACTTAAATATGAGTTTTCAAAACAGTAAAACTTATCATGACGATATAACCAGTAAAAGTGTAGTTATCGTGTAAAAAAATGCAAGAAAACAAATATGAACACTAACTTTGGCAAGCATTTGTGATTAAGTGGCTACTACAAAAGACTGGAAATACCACGTCTGGAATACCCTGGGTTGTCTACATTTGAAAATGGTATGTCATGGTGGTGTTAATTTTCATTTCTAGGCTGCCAAACCGACTCAAAGGCAACATAGCCAATCTGGCAAATAGCAATTTACAAAAACAGAAATTGGCAAATCTTATGTTTGACCCTGTAACTTTTCAAATCACCATAAAACCTGTACTTAAGGGGTACTGTTGTACTTGTGAGACATTACTCTACACAAATATGAGTGTTTTAGAGCAGTAAAATGTATTATACGGATAATATCATTGGTAAAAAAGCAGTTTATGTCTAAAAAAATGCAAAAACAAATATAAATGCTAGTTTTGGCCAGGGTTTGTGACTAAGTGGCTACGAAAAAACAGTGGACATACCCAATTTTTAATATCATGTGCTGTCCACTTTTACAAATAGTGTGCCATGATAGGGTTAATTTTCATTCCTGGGCTGCCATACGGTCTCAAAGGCAACATAGGCCCAGCAAACCAATCTGACAAATTTCAATGTGCATACATGGGAAAGGGGTGTAAGGGGTCCAAGGGGGGTCTGCCTGATTGCTAGTACTCTTTCTCTCTCTCTCTCTCTCTCAGGTCTCTCTCTGTCAGAAGGAACCTGAAGAAAGGAAGAGGAATAATAGGTTTATATATATAACTTCACTTTAAGGATTTTATATGGCCTTGTATATGTTTGTGACGTATATAATTTATGTTTGTCTGTTTGTCGTTTTGTAACTGTGGCTGGTTCCCTTATTTACCACTATAATGTCTTAAAGCATAGAACTTAGTAGGGCTAACCATACAGATATCTTAACCATAATTTTATATAGTGTAAGAGATCCTCTATTTAACATATGTAAATAATTGAGAATACAATATAAAATAAGGATTGTTTTGGAAGCAATAGTTTTGTCTTTTTGGATATTTATTATATAAAAATATAAATATAAAATCCATTATAGCAGAGTTTCTAAGATTAAATGACATGCTTGCAAATATCATTAATAGGTTAACATACCCTTCTGAACATGTCATCATGTCAGCCTCTCTGTCATTTTAAGATGGAGCAGCGTCTGTCTCCAAGTCTCTCCTCTGTGTCTTAACATTTAAAAGTACACCTATTTATACCTTAGGTGTCTCCATTTTCGGGTTACCGTAGTTCATTTACTTTATTCATTTTAGGACCTCCCTTAATTTGGCAAACATACAAGGCCATAACTAAAGGGTGCAAACGTCATGGAAATTTTCCTGACTTAGTTCAAGATGGCATCTTAAAGTCTGAATAGGTTATCTGTTGTTTATAATAAGTCGTAAGTGTACAGTCGTGGGAGATTCCCGGATTTGGGGAAGTTCCATTAACTTGGGGTTACCACAGTATATTGTGTACTGCAAATGTCGTAGTATAGCCTTGAAGCTTGCTTATGTATTATTGTTATTGTAATTCGTCTGGGACAAAATGGCGCAAACATATTATGCACTGAGGTTATTGCTATGAAAAACAATATGTTCCATTTCTAACACCTTGTCAGTTTGCAATATCTCTTAAAGACAAAGTACACAGTTTAAGAAATACAACATTTCATTCTAAAACTTGTCATATTTGTATTTGCCCATAACAGGGGAAAGCCGTACATTTGACCCCCTGTAAGTTTTCAAAAACCCATAAAACCTGTACATCGGGTACTTTTTTACTCATGAGACACCCCTGAATACAAATATGTGTATTTTATTTCAGTTAAATCCAACAGTATTATGACATTCACAGTTAAAATGCCATGCAGAACTTAAAAAATAACTTTTATTTTTTTTATTTTAATACTTCTTAGATTTTATTTATATTAAATTATGTTTCATATATAAATATTTGATATGAAATGAAAGCCCTGTTTCCCCTGAACAAAATGATATACAATAAGTGTGGGTGCACTTAATATGAAAGAGGTGAATTATGGTTGAACTACATAAAGTGCAAATTCCAGGTTTTGTTTACGTTTTGTTTTGATCACAACTTGTACAATTGGCTCAGTCCTTAAGGGGTTAATTTGTGAAATGTAATTAAATACATAAATTAAAGGAATTGAGGAGCCAAGAAATAAAACACAGAATGGTGTTTGCTGTGTTTTCTGGGACATTCACATTAAACAAATCCAGCAATCTGTGTACACATTAATGTAAAAAAATAAAATATATCCTTCCATTATTCTTTGCTGATGCATTCTCGTACTATGGATCACTATAGTTAACTTTCTTCACTTCGTACAAACCTCTTTTTTACACTGTGGGCATTGGCTTCATATGGCATCAGCAATGATATCCAACATTTTAGCAATGAACATCAGTGTGACGGACCGCCTGCACCCCGACTGGGTACTTCCGTCAATCTCTGCTTCCTAGTACTGACGAGTACAATAAGCACTTCCCTGGAACATCATAACTACCGGAGACCCCACGAACCGCCGCAGCTTGGTTGAGGACTCGACGTTCTCCACCCACTCTGGACCTACGACCAGGCTCCAACTTAGTCTCCTTAATCCAGAGAGAGTAGCAGGAACAGCTCTTAGAAGAACTAGTGATTATACTCAGGGGAGTATTGTGATATAGCAATCCCCTGAGTATGAAGGTAGTTCTCCAATCCCCCAAACATGAGCCAAAACTTCAAGAGCTTTAATGGTTCACACTGGCTTTTATACACAATCCTCTTACATAGGAACACCCTCTGGACCTGATGGGGTACAGGATAACAGAATGTACCGACCAATAAAAACAGTGTAACAATGCTTGACACTCCCATACACAAACAATAGAATCCCTCGTCTGTGCTTGTGAGATAATTGAATCAGGAACTGTACTTACAAAATCCAATTATCTTCAAGCACAGAAAAAACATACATTTTTATGGAATCTCAAAAAGTACCTTAAAACCACATAAAACCCCATAAAAGTTACATCCTCTGATAGTTCCGACCTGGGTGAACAACATATCCATAAATCACCCAGATCGGTTCAGGGGTTCAGGAATTTCCTGAAAGTCATAGTTTTGACCGACCCTGCACATAGTCCTTGTGGCGAAACCGGCCTCGCCACGTGTCCTTGGAGGGGGCTGCTTGCCCGCCTCTTGCCTTTGGACTATGGACCAGACTTTATGTGAATGTGTTAACCCAGATAGCTATGCCATGGAGCCCATTTGTGTAGTTAAAGACTTCAGCTCCATGGCAATTGAACTGTGTGAATAGGATCTGAGCGCTATTCGGTAGTTTTGTGCGCTCAGATCCCAGCTATCTGGGGATATGTGAAATGTCTGTGTCTTATGTGTAAAAAGTGACTTTATGTATTTTAAAGTGTTTTATGTCTTTTTGCAACCATGTGCTTAATGGAGTCTTGTGTCTGTCCTGGGAGATAATTGAATTACAATTATCTCCAGGATAGAAGACTCTGAAACTGGTTTGGGCCAGAAAGCCATGCTTCATTTAGTCACAAAGGACTTTCCCTTAACTTTTGAACCCCTGGTCTGATTCGTGCCATTTTTTAATATGTTGTTCCCCTGAATGGATTGATTATGAAAATGTATGTTTTATGTTTGTGACATGTATATTTTAGAAGTTATAAATATTGTGTAAAAACTGTATTCCTCTGCCGGTGATAATGAGATTACCCATTGTGTTCAGTAATCATATCACATGCAGAGGGGAGGATTTTGTGTGGGAGTGTCTGGGTGTATTGTACGGATTGATTGGTTGTTTTGTAACGCCCTGTGGGCTGTACTATGTTTGTGGATTGGGAATAAAAGAGACTGTATGTGACAGTACAGGGAGTTCCTGTTTTAACCCTCAAAGTGAAGTGTCGTCTCATTATTGGGGGAAGGATTTATTGTATGCTGTTCCAGTTTGACTGCTAGGAGAGTAAACCTATTTGTTTGGTTCCTATTCAACTGTCTACAGCATTCATATGCTTGGGAGAATCTATTTGTTTCTCCGGTTCGGTGATTGGGGTGCCTGCCAGAGTGCTTGGAGTCCTCAGGAAGCGCTAGGAGCATCCTTCAATGGAGGTACCCATTCGGGGTGCCAGGCGATCTGTTACAGTCCTTATGCCCAAAACAGTTCCAGGGAAATAGGGCCAACTATCGGTCTCTCTTTATGGAGTACAAAAGTACATACATCACATAAATGAAGCCTTTTAAAGTGCACTGAGCAAGGTATATTGCAGGGCCCATAGTCACAGGGTAGGAGACTGGCAAGCAGGCCTCTCCAAAACCCAGTGGCGAAAGAGTTTTTGTCACATTCAGGATACCCAATGACAAGAGGTTACCAGATGAATCCTGTATAAAATGTAATAGCACCTTTTCTTCCCCATTGCTCATAGTTACCATCCCACCATTGTTTTTGTTTTTTGTTTTTTCCATAGCAGAATAAGTAAAGCACTTCAGTTTTTAACTGTTTTGCAGGATATACAAAAGTTAAAGAAAAAGTAAAAAAGTTATCAAAAGTAAAAAGTTATACAAAAAAATTATTATATTTTTTTAGAAAAATGTGTGTACTGAAAGTATAGTTTGTTCTGGAAATATTTGGACGTTGTTTTTTATTTCTGCTGTTTAACAGAATAAATGTATGTTTAGTTAAATAATAAATATGGGCTTAAAGTGCAGTCTCTCAGATTTAATTTGAGGGTATTCACATCCAAGGAAAGGATTTAGGAAATAAATCTATTTAATATGTAGCCGCCGCTTTTTCAACGGACCAAAAGTAGTTAGAAAATGTACTCATTTACCATTGCGGAGTCAGCAACTATACTGACTATATGTGTTTCTAGGGTGCTCTGAGCCCGCTGGAGAAATATACAAAGAAATTGCCTGACTAAGTATTGTACCTGCCCCCAAAGTGTAGGCAATCACTACCTCACATGATGGGGGTGCAAGAGCAAATTATGTAGGGAGGATAATCTATCTGTTATCAGCGATCTTTTCTGAAGACTGCAGAATCTTTTGAGGTTTAAATTGCAACTCTCTCTTATGGTCCTTCAGTCCAGTGAGCAATCCCTTTCAGAAATGAGCAAGTTGGAGATACCAGTGGTGAACCAGAGAGCTGAAATACTTCCAATGAAGTCTGGTGATCCAACAGTGACAGAGGGACTAGTGAAGACCATTCTAGTTAACCTTCAATGTAATATTGC
>OW240922.1:85681524-85714494 GCA_933207985.1 Pelobates cultripes
TGCAGCCATAAATTTGTTAAAGGACCAGATAAGTGGAGTGTTGGTGCACCTCCACAATGCTGAGCTCAACACCGCTGCATATGAGTTCCATCTCCCTAGTATGGAATATGACCTGAGACTGATTAAGCGAGAACAGGCCCAAATCCAGCACCGTATGGCAACAATGGAAAACTGCACGTATTGGAAAAATGTGAACATCTGAGACCTAGCCGATACTGTTACTGTTGCAAAAATACCTCACCTTATTAGGAGACTGCTTGCTGTCACAAAATTACCTTTACCTGGCGCCCATGCGGCTCCTCTCCTCAGGCCATGCAGCCTGAATGCTCCATGTGGTCATTGCATGAATAGAATGCTTACCTTCGGTCCCAGGGAACGGACCGCAGCCCCTAGAAATAATATAAAATTAAGCCATGACATAATTACCTTATTTAGAACCTTATATCCTCATTTAGGGCTCCTAGAGATTCCCTTGTTATTTCCTTTGTTTCACCTTGGCTTTGTATTTGACTTGTGATTTCTGGTATCCTGATCTCGGCTTTGTATTTGACTCATGAGTTCTAGTATCTTGACCTCGGCTTCGTATTTGACTTAAGATTTATGGTATCCTGACCTCGGCTTTGTCTTTGACTTGTGATTTCTGGTATCCTGACCAAGCTTTGTCTTGAATCTGAGTATTTCTGTTATTTCTGCCCTTGATTTATCTTGACCCTGTTTCTTGTTATAAATTACGTAAAATTCGGCCATTCTAAGGCTCAGTAATATGTCCTTCAGTTCCACCTTTTGTGGGTTTTCTCTTTCCTGCATGTTGGGGTATGACTCCTGTGAAATTACGATAGGGCCATGGACCCTGCAGGTATGGGAGCTCCATGGAATCCTTGCCAGGCTAAATTTGAGGAAATGGACCATAGATTGGACTAATTTGCTCAAGCCTTCCAGACCTTGTTAGCCAGAACACCCCACCTCTCTCCTGAAAACCAATTTGTGCCTGTGGTGACTGAGGCTTCTGGTCAGAACAGTATGACTACCAGCCTGACACCACCTCCTAGATATGGTTCATTATACACCAGTTAATGGACAAGGCTTTGGAATCATTTATGGAGGCAAACAAGGACTTGGTTTATGATTACAAGACCTTTGTAAGTGCCTTCCATAAGTGTTTGATCCACCTGGCAGAGAGAAGAGTGCAGCTACATCTCTTATGAAGATTAAGCAGGGAAACAGATCCATAGTGAATTATGTGATTAGTTTCTGCACTCTTGCCTCTGAGGTGGATTGTGTAGGAAATTAGCTTTTCTTGAGATGCTTGTTTGTCACACACCAGTGTTCTACAAATTGAATCAGAGTGTCTTTCAGCCAAAAATGTATATTTATTCATACATACACAACATCTGAAATAGTATACGTCAGTGCACACATCTGTGTGGAGCAATACAGAGAAATGTTTACAAAGCATTCCAAGATAATATCCATCTTTGATGTTAAGCGTATTTGTAAAGAAATTTTAACTGCAAAATATTATATATGTCTAATTTCAGTTTCTAAGGGGCATTTACATAACGTTTGCCTGATACTTTAAAATAAGTGGCTATTATAGAAAAAGGGTGGTGACTTAGTACTATTTGAAACCTATGATTAAAGCCATATGTTAGAGTTAGACACAAAAGGACCATAAAATGAATGCCTTTAGACTGGTTTGCAAAGCTGGGTCAAAGGATATTTATCAACAGGCCTTCATCCATCATTCTTTGGACAAGTAACATATTTGGTGATCATTCATATACAATGAAAGTCTGTTACTTGTATGGGCCTAGGTATGGCCCCTCACTTCCTGTGTTTTGGAAGTAGTTTGAATAAAGACTTTATAATACTCATATCATAAAAACAAGATTCTACAACACATCGGCTATTTTAAATATTTCAGATTGGACCAATAGTGGTTTGGCTTCTGTGTTCATGGACTGGGGTTAATGATAACATTCTGGATGAGGTGGCAACCAGAGATCTTCCAGTCCTTCTTGATTACCTAATCAACATCGATAATCAGGAAAGTGCCCAACAGGGAACTTGTGTTACCATAACCCCTTGGACCTCAGTTCCTGATGTTTTTTCTTCTGCTGATACTGAACCTATGCAACTAGGGGTGACCAAATTGTCTCAGGCTGAAAAACAGTTTAGGAGAAAGGAGAGGCTGTGCCTGTATTGTGGCCGGAAGGGGCATCTTAGATTGACTTATCTGGTGCATCCGGAAAACTGTCGCTCCTAAGGTCACTCAGGGGACCAACCTCGAGTGTGACATTAGTATCCCCTTTACTGCCTCATAAAAGATTACTTCTCCCCATCACCTTAACTTGAGGTTAGAAGTCTATAGACATTTTAGCATTCGTAAATTCTGGCACAGCTGATAATTTTATAGACAGTGGTTTTGTCAGGGCCCACTTACCACCCCTAAGAAAGAAGGAGACACCCTTGGCCATAGATGGTTGGTCATAGATGGTAGACCTTAAGGACGAACTGCAGACCCTAGAAATGACGCCATAATCTTAAATGGACCATGTCATCTAGGCGACCCAATGCTCTTTTGAGCCTGTTTAAGGCTTGTTTTAGCCTCCATTTATTGCCCTATAGTGGTTTCCTCATTTAGTACTCCAAAGTAGAGTTGAGTGAATCCGAACTGAAAAGTTCGGGTTCGTACTGAACATTACGTTTTTTTGGACCCCGGATCCGAACACGGACATATCACTGTATGTTCAGGTTGGAGTTTGGTGTTCGCGATTTAATGATGCATTTTGAAAGGCTGCAGGGCAGCCAATCAACAAGTGTTTGACTCGTGTGCCCTTAGAAGCCATCACAGAGATGGCTGCGATTGGCCAGTGCAGCATGTGACCCAGCTAGTAGGGAAATCCCACGAGTGGGGGCTTTTAAACTAAAGGGGGGACCTATTGTCCCTCCCGGCCCCCGCCACTGAGTGGCTGGTGGGGGCCCTAAATACCAATAAGGGGGGGACCTATTGTCCCCCCCTGGCCTCCACCCCTGAGAGGTGGGTGGGGGCCATAAATAAAATTTGGGGGGCTTATGTCCTCCCCCAGGCCCCCACCCTGCGCGGTGGATGGGGGCCCAAATAACAATATTGTCCTCGACCCGGCCTCCACCCCTGAGCAGTGGGTGGGGGCCATAAATAAAAATTGGGAGTACCTAAAGTCCTCCTCCCTAAAAATAAACAATAATAATGAATCACAGGCATATAACTTGACATGTCCTATAACCTAAATGAATTATTGAAACCCACACATTATTACATATACATCATATCAGTGTGTGGATCCATGACTCACACAGTTGTATAATCTAAATTAACCCATTTAAAGTGACTCATACGTCAATTGTGAAATGAAAAGTGATTATTTGTAGAGATGTTCCCTAAAAGAAATGAGTATTTCTTCTTTCAATGTTTATAATTTAAATAGCACACACATCTATGTAAAAAAACTAATTTTATCACTACATATAGATATTTATATGGGGTAATAAAGGGATTTGTGACAAAATATGTCAGATAATAATTTTACTCCCTATCCCTATTGGATGTTTCACCATTGAACTGAAAAAATTAAATAAAATAAAATAGAACACTGACCAAAAAAATATAAGGATGTACAATAAAAACCACTGCTGTGGACTAGTATTTATATATAATCCCTCGAGGTCACACATAGGGATGACAAATAGATATACATTAAATAAAAATTTAATTAAATAAAACATAAAAAAATTAAATTAAAATAAATGAAATAATAGACTAATAATAATAAAAAAAAAATTGAATATTGGATAATGAAAATAAAATAAAATGAAAAAAATATAAAAGTAAAAGTAAAATTAAACAAGAAAAACCCCTTCTAAAGAAAAAAACCACAAGAACGTAATCCAGAAAACACACCAGATCAATGCCTATATTGAGACCCCTCTAGGTTCAAGGGTTTGAAGTCTGTGTATCCGGAAGGTCTCCCTCTGGGATAACTTTTTAACCCTATCACCCCCACGCCAAAAGGGAAGAACTTGTTCAATGCCCATACATTTAAACCCCCAAAAGAAAAATGGGGACAATTACTACAATGGGCCGAAACCGAGTGAGTAACGAGTCTCTTTCTGATGTTATTCAGATGTTCAAGAAATCTAACCTTCAAGATATGTTTAGTTCGACCCACATATTGTTTGCCACACGGGCACTGCAGTAAATATACTACATGGTCCGTGTGGCAACCTATCTCCATTTTGACCTTAAACACTTCCTCTGTAACAGTACTGACAAATTCCTTAGTTCTTTCAATAGAAGCTGTGGCACAGGCCTTGCATGAACCACAGCCCCTAAAAAATCCAGAGCCAACAGTAATATTGCCCCCAATCGATTTAATAGCGTAACTGGGGGCCAGCATATTTTTCAGATTTTTATTATTTTTAAAGAATTACCCAGGAATGGATCCTGTTGCAAAATAGGCCAAAAATCTTTAAGACTCCTTTTAATCTTGAAGTGGTCAGTATTATACTGGGTGACTTTCACTTGATTATGGGGTGTATATAAGGGGGAGGGGAGTATTTGTAACTTTTATTCATTCATTTTTATTGTTTAACCTGTCAACATTACTGTAAAGTCCCTGAGGAAGTCCCAGCAGTGGGAAAAACGCGTTGGACAGACAGTTTATGAAATATTATGCTGATTGATTCTAACTTATGTGTAAGTAATAAATATATTTTTTACTTTGTACACATTTCTTCACTTTTCATTTTGGATGCATCTCTATCTCTTTGTATTATTGAGACTTGGAAGTTCATGCATTGGAGTAAGAACACTGCCTGAGAGCTACACGGATTCTTGATACGCCTTATTTATTCAGTCAAAGTGTGAGTGATCCATTTGGCTAATATTATTACTGTAGCAGCTTCATACGCAGTTGCACTATGTTATTTTTTGTCTCCCTATAGTTGGATTGACCCCAATGTTTTTTTTATGTGTTTGTGGAAGATTTGAGGAGATCTTCAGGTCGCAATCTACAACCTAGAGGGAAGTCATTTATATTGTTTATTCACTGAGGGCACTGTTTTTGGTGAAATTTTAATATCACAGAGTGATTCAGTGAAATATTTTGTATTTTCTATATTTATACTGGGTGACAAAAGCTGATTTAACCCCTTAAGGACCAAACTTCTGGAATAAAAGGGAATCATGGCATGTCACACATGTCATGTGTCCTTAAGGGGTTAAAGTTGGTATTAGTCACAGCCACAGGAACTTTGTCCTCCAACAGTGTGTTGCGTTCAAGGAGACTGATAGAGCGAATTTCTTTTTCCAAAATGTTCCCATTATAACCCCTAGCAAGGAGTTTGTTTTTTATATGGGAGGACTGAGTTTGAAATTCTTGAAACCGAGAACAATTACACCTAAGTCGAGTGAATTGACTTCTCGCTATACCCTTAAGCCAGGGCTTGTGATGACAACTTTGTTGGTGAACAAAGCCATTGCCATCAGTTGGCTTAAAAAAGCATTTAGTTCAAATCTGGCCCTGATCACAGGATATAGCAAGATCTAAAAAATGAATCTTATTTTTATTCCATTCCGGGGTAAAGACTAGATTGTAAAGGTTAGAATTAAGATATTGAACATATTAAAAAAAAATAATAATAATAACTGAGGACCCCCTCCAAATGATAATCACATCATCAATATAATGCCGCCAGAGCACCAGGTTCTCCCTCCAGTCATGCCTTGACCACACAAATAATTCCTCCCACCTTCTCATGTAGGTGTTGGCATAACTAGGGGCAAACATGGTGCCCATGGCGTTCCCCGTGATCTGTAAATAATATTGTCCGTTAAAAAAGAAAAAAATGTGTTCCAAAATAAACTGAACCAAAGTTAATATGAATTCCTTCTGACCTTGGGACAAATCCATGTCCTGGGTCATATAGTGATCAAGAGCCTCCAATCCTAACCTATGGCTGATCACCGTATACAGAGAGATCACATCCAACGTGACCCAACTGTATTCAGGATCCTATTCAATACTATCTAATTCTTGGAGGAAGGATTTGGTGTCACGACTATATGAGGGTGCCCCTTGAGAATATTTTTGAAGAAATGAATCCACATAAGCGGACAAATTAGCAGTAAGAGAATTTACTCCGCTGATAATGGGACGACCCAGTGGGTTAGGGAGGCATTTATGAGTTTTAGGGAGAAAATAAAAAATAAGAATTACAGGGTTCTTTTGGAACAAAAAATCTAAATTTATTGGTGATATAATCTCATCATCCCTAGCTGCAACCAAGATTTTGTTAAATTCTAAATTAAAAAGAGTAGTGGGATTATTATGAAGGGTAATGTATGTTTTCTTATTAAGGGATTCTTCCAAATAATAGGAAGTGGTCATCAATACTAACCCCCACCCCCCCTGCTTATCGGCTTCTCTGATTACCAGATCCTCCCATTCCATTAAGTGTTTCAAGATAATCTCTTCCCTCTTAGTGAGGTTAAAGGAACGTGGTCCTCTATTTTCTTTTTTGGTAAGAGTTTGAAAAGCTTGGTCAACCATATGTTCAAAGGATTCCAAGAAGGGACCCTTACTTTGGACTGGAAAAAAATGTGATTTTTTTCTCTGCAGTATCAGAACTAATATCTGTTGTGAGAGGATGCTAGAGGAAATGTCTTCTTATAGTTAAAGAACAAATACATTTTTTGAGATCTATAAAAAGATCAAAATCATTGGCCACTTTATTAGGGGCAAATTTCATCACCTTCGAAAGTAAATCTATCTCCTCATCTGTAAGTGGGGTTTCAGTTAAATTGAAAATACCTCTATCGGTCTCCTTCTTTCTCAAAGAAAAAATAGGCTTTGGGGCATGATCTAATCCTCCGTCCTCACCCTCTTCTGTGGTGAGTCTTCGTATAGAGGGGTAAATCTGTTGGGATGTTCCCAAGTTTCAGTTCTTGTGCAAAAATAATTAGTTATGGATTTTTCTTTTGGACCTCTCGGTCTCCCTTGAAAATTTATCTCATGTTCATTATATTGTGTGGAGGCCCTAAATGTATCCATTTGATTATGAACAATCTGGGCATGGGTCTTGAGCTCCCCTCCTTTTCAGGTGAAGTTCTCCTAGGAGAAGGGGGTCTCTGTCTATTCAATGTTTTTGGATAATTAGTAGATCTACTATACTTAGGTATATAATTATCCTTATAGTTGGTTCTAAACTGAGAATTATTTCTAGTCCTATTAGGTGTTCTTTGATTTATCTTTTTTAAAAGGAAGGGAACATGATTTCTTTCTCATTAGTTTATTGTGAGTGGAAAAACTATTAGTCAATTTGTCCTCCTTATCCCTACTGTACTTCCTATTCTTGGTCTCTGCAATATTCTCATCAAGATTTTTAATGTCTTTAAGGTCAAAATGGAGATCGGTTGTCACACGGACCATATTTACTGCAGTGCCTGTGTGGCAAACAATATGTGGGTCGAACTAAACGTATCTTGAAGGTTAGATTTCTTGAACATCTGAATAACATCCAAAAGAAACTCGTTACTTACTCGGTTTTGGCCCATTGTAGTAATTGTCCCCATTTTTCTTTTGGGGGGTTTAAATGTTTGGGCATCGGACAAGTTCTTCCCTTTTGGCTTGGGGGCGATAGGGTTAAAAAGTTATCCCAGAGGGAGACCTTCTGGATACATAGACTTCAATCCCTGGAACCTAGGGGTCTCAATATAGGCATTGATCTGGTGTGTTTTCTGGATTAAGTTCTTGTGTTTTTTTTTTCTTTAGATAGAATGGGTTTTTTTCTTGTTTCATTTTAATTTTACTTTTACTTTTCTATTTTTTTCATTTTATTTCATTTTATTTTATTTTCATTACCCAATATTTACATTTATTTTTTATTATTAGTCTATTATTTCATTTATTTTAATTTTAATTTAATTTTTATGTTTTATTTAATTTAATTTTTATTTTTTATTTAATTTTAATTTTATTTTTATTTAATTTATATCTATTTGTCATCCCTCGAGGGATTATATATAAATACTAGTCCACAGCAGTGGTTTTTATTGTATATCCTTATATTTTTTTGGTCGGTGTTCTATTTTATTTTATTTCATCTTTTAATTTTTTTCAGTTCAACGGTGAAACATCCAATAGGGATAGGGAGTATCCACACACTGATATGATGTATATGTAATAATGTGTGGGTTTCAATAATTCATTTAGGTTATAGGACATGTCAAGTTATATGCCTTATATCTGGAGTTTATTGATTCGTTATAAACACACCACTTGTAAGATTTTATACCACATGAAAATATTTTTTTTTTCTATATACTGATAGGGTGTATACATAGATAGATTAGATTTAAATGACTGTGATTTATTATTATTGTTTATTTTTAGTATTATATGCGATTTCACAGTTTTCTATTTGGGATATTAACATGCCGAAAGTGTTATCAGCTGAGAGAAGCTACCCTTGTACCAATGGAGATCTGGATGACTGACAACACCCACAGTATTGACCAATTGGACACAGGGACTAACCCTATTTAAAGGGATTGTATTAAGGGGGGGAGTAAGAATGTGTTATTTTAAAATCTGTTATATTGTATTTGATTGTATTACTATTGCGGTCCCTGAAGAAGTTCTTATTGTAACGAAACGCGTTGGACCTATTGCTGCATTCTTATTTTTTATACTTATGGTGTTTTTCACCTTCTAAACAAATAAAATAATTAGATTTTGACCATCATCTACTTGGAGTCCCGTGTACCATTGGCTACCTAGCATTGGCAAGGGGATTACTAGCCCCCATATCATCAGGGGAGGCACCTTGTGAGCGCTTATTTCTATGCTATCTCGTTAGTGCATTTAAAAATGTAGAGTCTTACCTGTCAGTCTCTTCATTTACCTGTCAGAGCACTTTGATTGGATGGCTTAAACCCACCAATCAGAGTGCTCTGAGCCTAATTGCAGGGTGGAGCATGGCTTTATAAGCCTTCCTCAGCCCTGCAGTGCTCAGTCTGAGTGGAGCCCTCCATTGATGAAGAAGGATTATTATTTTTTTGCACTTGTTTTTTTTTTTAAAAGTGCGTCGGTTATTCTGGATTTTTATTTAGCCTTTTTTGGGGTTGAAAAAAGATTTTAGAAGAAAGAAGACATCAAATGGTAAGTCTATTTTTTTTTACAGGTATTTAGACAAGGGTCCCCTTGTAGGGGTTATTTTTTGGGGGGAGAGGGGTGACTAGGAGTTTGGGGACCCCTAGTCACCTGGGAGGTGTGGGGGGATTTTTATTTATGGCCCCCACCCACCGCTCAGGGGTGGGGGCCGGGGGGAAGACAGTAGGTCCCCCCCTTATTGTTATTTAGGGCCCCCACCCGCCACGCAGGGGTGGGGGCTGGGGGGAGGACATTAGGTCCCCCCCAATTTTTATTTAGGGCCCCCATCCGCCGCGCAGGTATGGTGGTTATGGTGGGAACCTGGTAGTGATTTTACATAACTGTTTTTGGGAGTTTCTCTGTCTCTCTCATATTCATTTTTCATAATTTTTTACTGGCTAATACCCAGGAGTTTTTTTTCTTTTGGAATAGGGTACTGATTATCCCTTTATGTTCCACAATTACTCCTTACTAGGTGCTGCTTGGTAGAAGGTTATTCCTCTCAAGGGGTACGCTATATATAACCCTTATTTGTCTCATAGGGTTGACACCACATTACCTGGTATACAGACATTTGTTTCCTATTTAGGACTCTCTTTTAGATAGTAGCTCTACAATTTTAGATTTAATTAAAGGTATATTGTTTTGTGTTTTGCTACTATCTATTTTAGGTTGTACTAATTCCCATACACCCATCTCCATTGTAGTGGATGTCTGGGATATTGTTCTTCTTTTTTCCATTGTTTTATTTAGTTTATTTTTTAGTGTATCTTACAGTTTATGTTTTGTTTTGTTAGATACCACGAAAATATTTACTCCATGATGAGTGTCCTCTGAGACACGTCATCCTATTATCTTCTGCTGGTATTGGGGGTTTATTTCCCCACTTTCTCTCTTCCCCCACTTTCCTTAGCTTTGAGTACTTTGTTAAGGTCCAGCTCAGTTGGTGCTAGCCACCAGGTTTGCTAATTAGTTATACACACAGCTACCCACCTAAGAGGCTCATAGCCTTCATTACCCTCTCACAGATAACACTCCCAACTAAGATATCTGCTTCAGGGATGGCAGATACAATTTATATTTGTAATTAATATTTATATTTTTATTACCCTTAAATTTAAAGCCCTTTATCCCCACAACCTAGCTTTGACAGGCATAGCTAGCCAGCATTGTTTTGTATCTCATTTTGTTTCTTGATTATTTTATTGTGTGCTGCCTGTATAACCTTGTGGATTAAGAATAAAGCAAGATTGACAAAAAAAAAAGCTGTGTCATGGACAGGTGAGAGCTATTTCTTTGTTATTTCTTCATCAATTAAGTGTAATACTTACCCGTTCTGGAGCTTCCCAATCCAACGGCAGGTGAGACGCTGCATGCTATGTTTGTGCGTCTATTTGTGTACAGTTGCGCCAATGTCAGAATGGCATTACTCTAAGTGTCGGCATGAATGAACATATGAAGTACCTAAATCCGGCGTACTTAGTCTGGTCAGCATGAATGAACAGACTAAGTACCCAAATTCAGCGTTTGGCCAAGGTGACGGCAGCCAATAGTTTTAGTGCCCTGGCTATATAAGGTCAGGGCTTTCTGTAACACGTTTCCCTGTTGTGGTTCTTGATTACCCAAGTATTGTTGTATTTTCGATTTCTTGTTCCTAACTTTGTCTTGTTTAACTATCTCTCTACTCTCTGTGTTACTGACTTTGGCTTGTTTATTGTTTGTTCTGTTTTATCCTACTCTTGACCTCTCTCTGACTATTCTATATGTTAAATCTGACCATTCTAAGGCCTGGTAATACGTGGTACATATCTATTAAGCAGATTAGGATCTGTGAGTGTTGGGTACCCCTATGTAACAGTGTCAGTACAACAGTTCCACTACGGACCCTATGGATTAGTCTCAGCAGATGGCAGTACAAGGAGTGAAAATGGATGGGCTTGATCATCATATGGATCAATTCACCCAGGCCCTCCAGACCATATTACAATATACTACTCACTTGCAGCTTAAGGCACAATCTGCTACCAATGAGAGCACTCATTATGCTCCCCCTGCTCATATGAAACCTTTACAACGATATGGTAGAGATCCATTGAATTGCCATGATTTTATCTTTCAGATCAGCATCCATTTTAAAATTAATCAATGCTCTTTACCTATGGAAAGAGCAAATATTACATTATCTCAGGAGGGGCACTGGTAGTTGGCTGTAGTGGGGTGATAGGGACTTTAATTGAGGAGTTAGGGGCTGTAGTAAATAGCTAGGGGCTGCAGTGGGGGACAGTGTATGTAGTGGGGGATAGTGGCTGTAGTGTGAAGGTAGGGGTTGTAGTGGAGAGGTATGGACTCTAGTAGGATGTTAGAGGCTGTGGAGGTTATGGGCTATAATTGGGAGGGTAGAAAATCTATTGGGGGATAGAGACTGTAGTAGGGGGCTTAGGGGCTGAATTTAGGGATGGTTGCAATTCGAGAAAGGGGATGTAGTTTAGGGGATATGGGCTGCAATTGGGGGAGAGGACCTGTAGTGGGGGCTAGGGCTGTAGTGGGGGGGAAACAGGAGAAATATATGTTGTAGTATTACCATATTACAATGTACTACAGCTTAAGGCACAATCTGCTACCAATGAGAACACTCATTATGCTCCCCCTGCTCATATGAAACCTCCACAATGATATGGTAGAGATCCACTGAATTGCCGTGATTTTATCATCCAGGTGAGCAACCATTTTAAAATGAACCCCTGTTCTTTTCAGATGGAAAGAGCAAAGATTGCATTCCTAATTAACCATTTAGCTGATAAGGCTCTTGACATATCAGCTAAATGGGGATAGAGCTTGTAGTAGAGGAGTTAGGGGCTGTAGTGGGGGATATTGGCTGAAATTGGAATGATAAAGGCTGTAATTGGAGGATAGGCACTGTAGTGGAAGATATGGGCTATATTTGGGGGCAGGAACTGTAGTGTGGGCTATGGTTGCATGGGTTGGGTAGGGGCTGCAGTGGGGACTGTAGTGGAAGACTGTAGTAAGGGACTATATTAGGGGTATGGGGCTGTAGTAGGGGTCAAGGCTGCAGTGGAGGAATAGTGGGGGCTGCTGTTGGGTTACAATGACTTTAGTAGGAGGTTTATGGGTTGTAGTAGGATATAGGGGCAGGAGTGGGGGGTTAGGGCTCTAGTAGGGTATAGGGGCAGCAATTGGGGGTAAGGGCTGCAGTAGGGTATAGGAGAAGCAATTGGGGTATAGGGACTGTAGTAGGGTATATGAGCAGCAATTAGGGGCAGCAATTGAAGGGTTATGGGCTGTAGTAGAGTGTAATGGGCGGTACTATGATGTGTTAGGGGCTGTAGTGGTGAGGGGCTGTAGTAGGGCTAATGGCTGCAATTGGCCAGTAGGGGCTAAAGAAAAAAATAGTTTATTCCTCCCTCCCTGAGTCTTTACCTTAGGCCAGAAGGTGGCTTTACCTTGGGCCAGGGAGGTGGTCTCAGGTGCTGAGTGAGCTAAGTCCTGCCTAATTCAGGGTGTGCAGCTGAGTGTAAGAGGCAGAGCCTACTGTAAGGGCTTACTGCCACAAAAAAACCTTTAGCTACAGAGTACCTGAGCGTGTGCACCCCGTGCAGCCAACCACAATTGGCCCTGTCAGAACGCTAGCTTCTAAGTAGTCTGTACCAACAGTAGCTTGGTTACTGCCTTTCAGGAAGAATTAGCTGATAACATCCTTGAATATTTGTTGCTAAGAAATTGCCATCTAAATTAAATAATTCTCACACCTAAGGCCTATCAGGGGTCTGGCCTTGGGTGTGATGATTTTGTCCCTGTACCTGAAACATCTAGATTTATATTATCTGTATTTCTTAAAATGCAAGAGAATAACATCCTCGTCAAAGCCTTGATAGATTCAGGAGCAACAGAAAATGTAATAAATACCACTTTTGTTTCTGATTCTGCTGTTCCTGTCCTCCTAAAGGCAACACCATTGGACATTGAGGCCATAGATGATATACCACTTTGTACGCATCTCGTTACTCATGAGACCAGACCCATCTCTATGTCTGTTGGTGTCTTGCATACAGAAAGCACTGTCTTTCAAGTTTTGCCCTGTCTGACCTGTCCTCTTGTATAGGGTTTCCTTTGGTTGGTCAAACACAACTCAGTGATTGATTGGGAGTGTGAGGAGATAACTAAATGGAGTACAATGTGCCATCAAGAATGTCTTACTCCAGTTAAACCCACATTAACAATCAATGTTCCTACTGCTACCCCTCTATCAATTGTAGTTCCTCCACAATACATAGATCTCAGTGAGGTATTTGATCTCTTCCCCTGCTGGAGCAGGGTTCTTCTTGTATCTAAAAAAAAAGGTGACTTAAGACCTTGTAAAGATTATAGGGGGCTGAATTGTATTACAGTTCATAATGTTTATCCCATACCCTTGAATATAGTGATGTCCCGAACGGTTCGCCGCAGACGGCGAACATATGCGGTAAACTTTGACCCTGTACCTCACAGTCAGCAGCCACATTCCAGCCAATCAGCAGCAGACCCTCCCTCCCAGACCCTCCCACCTCCTGGACAGCTCACTAAGAATGCAGCTTCACAATGAATGTAAAATGGATGCTGTCCAGGAGGTGGGAGGGTCTGGGAGGGTCTGCTGCTGATTGGCTGGAATGTGTCTGCTGACTGTGAGGTACAGGGTCAAAGTTTACCGCATATGTTCGCCGTCCATGGCGAACCGTTCGGCGAACCGTTCGGGACATCACTACTTGAATACTGAATTTGTTTGACTATCATAAAGGTTCCAAGGTATTTAGTAAATTAGACCTCAGGGGTGCTTATCATTTGGTTAGGATCTGTGAAGGAGACAAGTGGAAGATGGCTTTTAATACCCGTAGTGAGCATTATGCGCATTTAGTTATGCAATTTGATTTATGCAATGCCCTGGCCATCTTCCAGGACATCATCAATGGTGTTTTGATAGATTTGTTACCCTTATGCTTTGTTGTATATCTCAATTACTTTCTTGTACATTCACCTAATCTTGAAACACATTATAAACATGTCAGACTGGTTTTATCCAGGTTACTAGAGAATGGATTATTTTGTAAATTGGAGAAATGTTAATTTCATCACTCTAGTGTTTAGATTCTGGGTTATATCATTTTTGAAACAGATTTTTATATGGTAGGCATTCTACACTGATTCCCAAGAGACAGCAGACTGGAACGCATCCAGAGATGCAGTGGAACGCACGCGGCTGACAGCCAGTGTTGATACAGCACGAGGAGGTCCAGACTCACTTTTATCCGGCCAGTGAAAGAGAGATACAAACAGCATTGGACCCTTAGTCTGCAAACCTGGTATTTTTTGCTTTCTTACTTGGGACATTACTATTAAGCCATATATATATATATATATATATATATATATATATATATATATATATATGTGTGTGTATTGTTCTGACAGTGTTTTTGTGCTAATAAAATCTTTTACAGTAAGCACTCTGTCTGCTACACTATATAATTGACATACTTTAAGGATTTTAACCCCTTGTGGGATACAAGCTACCAGGGCCGGACTGGGGATACAAAGCAGCTCTGAAAAGAAATCTGTGCCAGCCCCATAAGTCATATATTGTCGCATGTATTATGTAAGGCTATGTCTTGCCACCCCAGATGATTGAGTAATATATATATATATATATATATATATATTGTATATATATATATATATATATACACATATATATATATATATATATATAATATATTGCTTTTTATAATATAAAATATTGGTCCTTTCAGAGTAAAACATTTAATTATACAGTAAGCATACTCACATGCAGACACAGACAATCTCACTGACACACACAAGTTCATTGATACACAGCCTCATAGACAAACAATCTCACTGATATACATAAGCTCATTGACATAAAAACACAAGCTCACTCACTACCAGACGCAAACACACACAGCTTTATGTAGTGGTTATGGTGTCTATAGCCTGTCCCTGCAGGCTTTTGAATGTAAACACTGACTTTTCAGAGAAAATGCAGTGTTTACATTGCTTCCTAGTGACACCTCTAGTGACAGACACTCTGACGGTCACTAGAGGCGCTTCATGTGTCAGTGCGGATTGGCTGAGATCATCAAGCTTGATGATCTCAGTCAAAGAGGCAGGGCCAGTCAAGGGAAGACCAGCACGACGTTGGGAAAAAAAAAGTGAGTAAAACATTATTTTTAAAAACACACACACCCCATGACACATACAGATACCATGACAGACACACACACCGTGACAGACATACACACACCTTGACATACACACATACAATGACAGACATACCATGACACAGGCCATGACACAGACAGACACATACACACCATGATACAGACACACCGTGACACAGACACACACACCATGACACAGACACATGACACACATGACACAGACCGACACACACACACACCATGACACAGACACACACCATGACACAGACAGACACACACAATGACACAGACACACACACCATGACACAGACAGACAGACAGACACACACACACTATGACACAGACAGACAGCCACACACACACACACCATGACACAGACACACACACACACCATGACACAGACAGACACACCATGACAGACAGACACACACAGCATGACACAGACAGAAACAAACACACACACACACACCATGACAGACAGATACACACAGCATGACACAGACAGAAACACACAGCATGACACAGACACACACACACACTCCCACTGCTACCTGTGGATGGGCAGACAGATAGGTGTGCTGGCGGTCGCAGGGTGAACTTGGATGGCGGCCGCAGGGGGAGCTCTTCTTGCGGCCGCAGGGGGAGCAGGCTGTTCTGTCTCTGCTCCCCAGCGCACAGCTTAATGAGACCGGGGCCGGAATATGACATCATATTCTGGCCCCGGTCTAATTAAGTAGCGCGCGAGGGCGGGGAGCAGAGACAGAACAGCCTGCTCCCCCTGCGGCCGCCAGAAGAACCCTCTGCCCTCTAAACCATGGATATATCTGTCTATGAACTTTATAGTTAATTTACCACCCTCAGAAGGCAATACCATTAAACTCTTATTAGTAGACAGGTTCTCAAAGATGGCTCACTTCATACCATTGAAGAAATTATCTACTGCTGAACACTTAGCTAAAATCTTTTCCTAAGATATAGTCAGGCTTCATGGCATACCTGAGGAAATTGTATGTGATATTACACAATTCATCTTTCTGTTTTGGAAGGGGTTCTGTTCTGAAATTGGCATTCATCTGTTTTTTCTTCAGCCTATCATCCTCAGTCTAATGGGGTTGCAGAAAGGGCTAATTAGTCTCTTGAAACTTACATACGAAGTTTCATGACATTGCATCAAGGTACATGGACTGCTCTGTTACCTTAGGCTAAATATATGCCAGGAACATTACTCCACATGAATCTACTGTCAATGTCCTTTCTTTGTTGTCTATGGGATACAACCCAGTGTGCTTCCAGTTGTTTTTTCCAACAGAGGCATATCTTTCCTGGATGCACATATTAAGGATTTGCATTCTATTTGGGAAAGGGTTACGATTTCCTTGAAGAATGCTGCTATTTCCCAAAAGTCCAAAAGCATCGGAGACCTGTCCCTTTTTATCAGGTTGGTAAGCTAGATATTCTCATGGTTTATTGCATTATCTTGTCTATTGGAAGGGGCATTGTTAATGTTCACGCTCCTCACCTTCTCCACGGATTTAATGCTTAATTTCCTCTCAAGCATTCTGCTCTGTGCTTCTTGGGTGATGCTGAAGGGGGAGGTACTGTAATACTTGCCCATTCCAGAGTTCCCTTATCCAACGGTGGGTGTGCTTCTATTTGTGTACAGTTGCTCCAACGTCAGAACGGCGTGACTCAAAGTGCCGATTTGGTAGGTACGAATGAACAAACTAAGTACCAAAATTCTGCATTTGGCCTAATTCAAGTCTTCAGGCCCTCCAAGTTAGACGCCAGTCAATAGTTTTAGTTTCCTGGCCATGTAAAGCCAGGGCTTTCTGTAGCAAGTTGCCCTGTTGTGGTTCTTGATTACGCAAGAGTGTACTTTATTGTATTTTGGATGTTTTGCTTCTCTTGACCTTGAGCTTTCTCTCTAACTATTCTATATATTATTCTCTCATTATGACTTTCCTTGGTTTTTGCTATGTGTATACTGACCCACAGGGCCGGTGCAAGGATTTTTGCTGCCCTAGGCAAAAAACAAATTGCTGCCCCCCCATATGTCCTGCCCACCATGTGACATCACATTTTAGAGATTAGTGCCACTAATAATACATTGGATTGCCTACTTACCACCAGATGAGGACAAGAGGCTGATGATGGGCTCAGTCTGGCTCCACAGGTCTGGTGTAGCACTGGAAGCAGCACCATTGTTTGGGGCCCCTTACACAGCTCAAGGTCTGGGCCCCCCAGGGCTTGACCGTGAGTATGCCTACAATGCACACCCATAAATCCACCTACATGGCCCACCCATGAGTTCTCTCACAGGTAGTGGAGTGTATGTGTGTAGGGGATGTTTTATGTGTTATTGTAGAGGATGCAATGTGTGTGTGTGTGTGTTCTTACAGAATGTAGTGTAAGGGATGTAGTGTGTGTATAGTGGATGCAGTGTGTGTTTGCGTGTAAAGAATGCATTGTATGTTTCTGTGTGTGTGTGTAAGGGATGCAAGGTGTGTTTCTGTGTATGTAATTGAATGCAGTGTGTGTCCGTAAGGGGTGCATTGAGTGTGTAAGAGATGCATTTTATTTCTGTGTGTAAGAGAATGAATGTTTGTGTGAGCGTAAGGGATGCATTGTGTGTTTCGGGTGTGTCTGTGTGTGAGTAAAGATAGATTGTATGTTTCTGTGTGTGTGTGTGTGTGTGGGGATGAATTGTGTATGTGTGTAGTGTAAAAGAGAGGGTTTGTGGGGTAGGATAGGGACTGAGAGGGGTGCATCTCTTTATTTAGTTAAAACATTTTCACAGTGCTCTCCCCTCCTTTCAATTAGTGCTCTCCCTTGGCCCCCTGTCCCTCTGCAGTCCCCCCGGTGGTCTTCTCACTCCCCCCTCCCCCTCTTAGTAGTCCCACCCCTCCTCCTCCTCCCCCAGTAGTCCTTAGTCCCCTCCTCCTCCCCAAGTGGTCCTTTGTCCCCACTTCTCCTCCTCCTCCCCCGGTGGTCCTTAGTCCCCCCTCCTCCTCCTCCCCCAGTGGTCCTTAGTCCCCCTCCTCTTCCTTCCTGCCAATGTAGCGTGGCCAGGCGGTGCAGAACGCGGGACAGGAACCTCTGTTTCCTGTACCCGGCCGCCAGCGAAGTGCAAACTTCCTGTCAGTCCGCCAGCGGCCGGGTACAGGAAACAGAGGTTCCTGTCCCGCGTTCCGTGCCGCCTGGCCACGCTACATTGGCAGGAAGGAAGAGGAGGGGGACTAAGGACCACTGGGGGACAAGGGGGGGGACTAAGGACCACCGGGGGAGGAGGAGGAGGGGGACTAAGGACCACTGGGGGACATCCTTGCCTGGTGCCATTTGTTAGTAAGAGCGTTCCTGATTTACCGAACCTGAAGCTGATACATGGGCTGAAGGGTTTCCATATAGAGCAGAGATTGCTGTGATAGAAGATAGTGGTACATTACATTTTTTCAAGGTTTTCCATAGATAGCCCCAGTGTATTCTATCAAACGCCTTCTCTGCATCTAAGGATAAGAGCAGAGAAGGTGTCTTGGCAGAGTTGATATGCTGAATTAGATTGATAAATCGCCTAGTTCCATCAGGAGCTTGTCTGCCGTGTATGAAGCCTACTTGGTCTCTGTTAATTATGGCAGGAATAATTTTAGCCAGTCTAATGGCCAAGACTTTAGCATAGATTTTCACATCATTATTGATTAGCGATATAGGCCTAAAGTTTGAGCATTTATCTGGGATTTTGCCTGGCTTTGGCAATGTGACTATCTGCGAACAAAGGGACTCTTCCGGCATAACCCCTCCGAATTGAATAATTTTACCATACACAGCAAGAGAACCTCAGTAAAAGTTTTGTAATATAAAATGGTGAATCCATCGAGACCTGGGTCTTTACCCGATGGCATAAGTTTAATTGCATTGGATATCTCTTCGGACGATATATCACGTTCTATGCTATCTAATTTGTCCATGGATATCCGAGGAAGCACCATTTTTTCCAAAAATTTATCATTCTTTTCTTCCATTGGCTGAGTAGTTTCCAAATCAGAATTTAAGTTGTATAATTTCATATAGTATTTAGCAAACATGTTACTAATCTTGGTAGGGTGCATAATTTTATCCCCGTGGTCATTTAGTAAATAAGCTATTTTTGATTGAGCGTTCTCTTGTCGGAGTGTAGATGCTATAAGAGTTGAGGCTCTGTTGCCTTTTAAATAAAATGTTTTTTAAGGCGTCTCACCATCAGAGAAGTGCGATCTAAATTAATTTTATCAATTTGCTTTTTGACATCTCCTATCATTGCTGATAGGGAAGCCGATGGTTCAAATTTATTGGCTTGATTCAAATTATATAACTCTTTCTCTTATATACTCAAGTTGTTATTATTGAGTTTCTTCAGATGAGATGCTCTTGCAATAAAGTGGCCTCGCAACACGGCCTTGTGCACATTCCAAGCCATCTCGCCAGAGACCTCAGGCAAAGCATTTTCAAAAAAATAGTTGGTAAAAACCTGTTTTGCTAGTGCTTTATTTTCTACATCTAGAACGAAGTGATCTCCCAGCTTCCAAGAACAGTTTGGAATCTAGGATGTAACCTGTGGTGGAACCAACCTTGCCACTGTGCACTGGAGAAGCCTGGTTGCTCGCCTGCTCCCTTTAGATTATGGCTGTTATTCTCCCTGCTGAAAGGTTTATTGCCTTTCTGCCAGGGGGTTCAGTAGATTCCATCTACCGAACAAACTACCGAACGATAAACCACCTGGGAGCTGGAGTGTGCCGTCAATTGACCGCCCAGAAACTGCGGTTAACCGCAGCTTAATTGATGAACGCTGGGTGGCCTTTGTTCATCTGGCGAACACGTGGCAGTGGCCATTTTACCTCCCGAACGGCCAGCGGTGTTCAGCGCCCAAACTATGGAACTGAAAACGGACACTTATTGGCGCGAACACCGCTGAGCCGCCAGCCTCTTTACCTTCCCATTCGGTAAGCAGAACCGAATGACTGTTCATTCGGTAGTTTCGCCGGATGAACAGCATCCCCCAGATAGCTAAGCCATGGAGCCTATTCGTGTAACGATTGAACTGTATGTATGTGATCTGAGTGCCATTCGGTAGTAATGTGCGCTCAGATCTAAGCTATCTGGGGATATGTAGAATGTATATGTTTTAGGTAATAAATGTGACTGTATGTAATTTTATGTCTTTTACTGTATTGTTACTGCCATGTGGTTAATGGAGTTTTGCCTCTGTCCTGGGAGATAAGTGGATTACTTCCAATTATCTCCAGGACAGAGAGGAGGGATTGTGATGTAATTGTGGGAGTGTTAAAGGTGTATGTCTGTGAGAGCCAATATGTTTCCCATTTGGTCTCCTAGGGGAGTGTCTACCAGGTGGGAGACCTGCATAAAAGCCAGGCAGTTCGCCCCAGTAAACCAGATTCTGCTTGACCCTCAAACCAGTGTCGCCTCGTCTTTGGGGGCATTTACTGTATGCTGTTAGAGACTGATTGCCAGGAGTGTAAGCCGCTTGGGGGCTTTTCCTGTTCGTCTGCTAACAGCTATTCGTGTGTCTCTAGTTCGGGAGTTTGGAACACTACCTGATATGCAGTTCGGGAGTTTCGAGTATTCCCTTGGTTGCAGTTCGGGAGTTGGTGAATTCGTGGGTTTGCAGTAGCTGTCTGTACATCTGAAAAAGGGGAATATCGCCTAAACGGTTTTTAACCTCTTGTGTGAAAAATGGTCCGTTACATAACCTCATCAATATGCATTGTAATAGGAGCATGGTAATTTCCAATATTTCAGATTTAGAGATGTGTGAAATTTAAGAACTCTCTATCGTGAACTTGTCTATTCTTGAATACATATTTTTGGAGACAGAGTAGTAGGTAAATTCAATCTCTCCCTCATGCAGCAGTCTCCATGAATCAAACAGTCCATATTCAAGCATATACTTAGAGCATTTTTCTGCCATTCTATCCCTGTCCCTCCCATGAGAGAGAGAGAAGGATCCTCCCTGACATTATCTTGCTCCCCATCTAGAAAAAAAATAGTATCTCCACATATTATAAGCGTGCCTCGTGTATTTGCTGTGACTACTTCCATTAATTTCTTAAAAAATCTTAATTTATTTGGGAAAGTAAACATTAACAATGGTGTATTCTACATTATTCATTTTACCCATCCATGTCAAGTATCTCTCTTCATCATCTGTTAAAACTGTGTACGTTGAGCAAGCCACATTTCTATTAAAAAACATTGATATACCCCTAGATTTGGTTTTGAACATATCATGAAATTGGGATGGGAAATGTTTAGCCATTATTTTGTGTTCTTAACCTGTTTTAAGATGGGTCTCTTGAACACAAACTAAATCAGATTTGCATGTCTTTGCCTTGTCAAACAACAATCTCCTCTTATGCATGGTGTTTAGGCCTCTAACATTAATTGATAAAAAAATTCAGTACCACGTCTTAAGGTTGTTATTAAAGATTTAGAAGTAAACCATGAGAGAGGCCAAACACCAATATCACAAGGAGGTTTAAAGTATGTCAAAGAGCAAGGCAAAGTTAAGCTTATTAGCTTTTCTGAAGTTAAGATTGCATATGGTATGATATAACATGACAAGTGATGTCTTACACATGTAATACATAAGATCGTAAGATGAATGGATATAAAAATTGAAAGAAAGAATAAAAAAAGGAAATTAGAACTTGGTTACTCGCCCCTATAAGGTGAAAAAAAAACATTAGAAAAAGGAAAGGCAATGAGGGAGAATAAAAAAAAGTTTCTCCTTCTCAGGCCAAGATGGGGGGGGCAAAAGTGACAATAGTTAGTGTGTTTTAAAAAAAAAATACAAATAAAATGACAACCGTAAACTCAGTAAGTACCTGCTATAGACAAGTAAATAATACACTAGTATATTGTGATATATTAAGAACATGAGAGAGTAAATTCTCAACTCTGGAATCTATTGCTATAGTTCGGTTAGCCATCTGAATTGTAATTAAGAATACAAAGTTTCAGGTAGTCCTGGCATCCAACAAGGTAGAAGTCCAAAGTAAAAATGATAAGTATAGGGAAACATGAAAGAAGATTGTAGCCGTAAATTGATGATCCAAAAAAATGACCTGAAGAACCAAAACTGCAATCCAACCCCAACCCAAACTTAGATATGATAGAGCAAAAAGTAGCAAGTCTATCAAAAGGAATAGCTTTAAAATAAGAGAGTCAAGGAGCTTCATAACTGTCAGTTTTGCTTATTTTACTTGAATGAGTAGGTGTAGAAGGGGATAAAGGGTGAAGTGAAGCTGGAGGACGTCTGCTCATCTTTTGTAATAATTCCATGCCTTCTTCCAGAGAAGCGATAATATAATTTGGCCCATTCAAGTGAAACAAAACCTTTACGGGGAAACCCCATCTGTACCTTATATTCATCCGGCACAGTTCAGATGTGAAGGGTTGGAATTCCCTGCGGCTTTTCATTGTGTATGCAGAGAAATCCGGAAAGATCTTAATGTTATTGTAATGCACTGGTAAGTCTGATGTATGTGTAGCTCCCAAGAATTCCTCTTTCACATGGTAGTAATGAAACCAAACAATGACATCCTTGGGAGCTAATGCAGGTGTGCTATTGGGTTTAGGCAGCCTGTGAATACGATCCAAAATAATTTCAGAGCGTGTGACATTAGACTTGACTGCTTTAACCAAGTATTGGAAATATTTTGGTAATTACGTGTTGTCAACAGCATCAGGAATTCCTTTAATTCTCAAGTTATTGCGGCGACTCCTGTTTTCTGCATCCGCTAATTTTTCAGCCTGTTGATTGAGCTGTTTTTGAAGCATTTCCACCTTCTCCTCTAATTCCAGATGTGCTTGCTCTTGGAAAAGTATGCTATTTTCTACCTCTTCTCTGCACAGGTTTATGTTCTCTATAAAGCCATAAATTCCTTCAAAGTCTTTCTTGAAATCATTTCTCAGATCTATTTTTAAGTTCTTTTAGCATATCAGCAGATGCCGGCAATCCTGCAGTCATCTCTGGTGGCATAGTTGGGTTGTAAGCAGCAGCTTTGGTAGATATGTTTTTTTCCATGTGTGGAGTAGCCATCTTAGAGGTGGCAGTGGCCATTTTGGTGGTGGTGGCAGTAGTGAGTTTAGTAGATGTGGCCATCTTGGTTGTGGCAGCAGCACTCAGTGTGTCAATCTGTTCACCCTCACTTTCAGCTTCAAAAGCTTCAGGACTGTCTGTTTCTTTCTCGTCCCCGCTTAGAGCATGTGGCCCTTTAATATGTAATGTAGTGGACCCTCCTGCCGGGACAGACAGCTGTGAGGCCACAGATCCCAACAGGATTGGGATCTAGCTCCGCCCACTTTAATATTAGTAGCCTGGTCACTTTTATAAGTGAATGACTGGGCTGCCTTAGCATGTGGCCCCGGCTCTCTGCACACCAAACCACTCGCAGGTGAAGACGGCAAGCGATCCGAGTGCTTGATGCATGTATACCCGGTCCCCTCTCTCACGGCCGCAGTCCTGCCACACAATAAATGATGAGAGCGGGCTGCAGCCACGGCCGAATATGTTCCAGGTCCGGGAGGCAGGCGGGATGCATCAGGAGTACCTGTGGGGTCTGTGATCATTCCTGGTGGCGAAATAAGCCTTAAGATGTTCCTTGCAAAGATGCATGCTGGACTGACAGTCCCTTACTCACCCCTGTCACTTTTCTCTCAATATTCTTCATTGCAGAAGCGATTTTAGCAGGTTTTTTTTTTCTTCGGCATGTTGAGCAATGATTCAGATGCACAAATAGTGCATATTAAGCAGCTGAGTTGATGAATTAACGTTCTTTTTTCACAGAGTTAGTCACAATGCCCCCAGATCCTCTCTAAAAGGTGGCCATCTAAGATGGTGGCCAAGCTCTGCCTCCTTGGGCACATTCTTGTTGTGTTAATTGCTTTATCAAACTTTATTAATGAGGGGAATAATACACTTCACTTTCTATCAGAGTGGGATAGTGTGTATTTGTTGCGGTGTTTGCATGATGAGCTCAGTATATTCCTACCGGGACAATACTCACCTCCTTAGGGTCTAGTAGTTAAGTCCGCATAAGGGCCTTAAGTGTAAAGTTAACTAAACACCACATCTTCCTTGGACTGTACATTTGTTGAGAAGGATCCAAACTGTAGATAAGTAAGGTTAGATTAGAGCCACTAGATAATTCCACTTTTACAGCAGTCCAACACCTGCTTAATAATACGCCGTAAGCTAACTTTTGCTTGCAACAGGTACTCTTAATGATACAGTGCAGTAAGATAGAAACATAGAATGTGATGGCAGATAAGAGCCATTTGGCCAATCTAGTCTGCCCAAACAATTTTTGCTTGCTACAGGATATCCATTCCATGTGAGGCAGACCGCCTGGTACCCCTACTGGGTACCTCCGTTAAATACACTTCCTAGCTATCGCCAGGACACCATAAGCACCTCAGCCCCTTAGCCACCACAGCTTTGACGAGGATTTGCCATTTACTCCCACCCTGGATCAGGGTCCTTGATCCAGCTCCCACTGGTCAGAGCTCTCCTCCAGAGAGTACAGCTGTATAGTAGTAATTATAGCATTCCCCCACATATTAGCTGAGACTTAATGCTGGGAGTACATCTCTTTAATGCAGGCAATCACTCACGATTTATACACACAGTAAACTCCTCCCCTGTGCCTGAGAGATAATTAAGTCAGGAACTGCACAAACTCAATTATCTCAGGTACAGAAAAACACACAATTTCAGAACACACCAAAAGTACCCCCAAAATCCATGGAAACCCCTCAAGATTTACAACCCCTGATAGCCCTGATCTAAATGACCATCTGTGGCGAAACTTACCTCGCCACTGGGTTATGCAGAAGCCTGGTTGCCAGCCTCCTGCCTCATGACTGTGGCCCCTCTCATCAGCCCATGCTAGACTTAACCCCATGGCGATTTTGTTCTGTTTGTGGGATCTGAGCACTGTTCGGATATATTGAGCGCTCAAATCCAAGCTATCTGGGTATAGGTTGAATGTGGGGGGTTCTGTTCAGTGTAATGGGAATTATGTATTTTTGTGTATTTTTACTGTTGTTGTGAATAGAGCTATTTTCTGTATGCTGGAGATAATTGGCTTACCACACCCAAGCCATGCTTGCGGGCGGTCACAAAGGGACTTCCAACTAACTTTTGACCCACTGGACCAATTTGTATGATTCTGACGTATGTTTGTATTTGGAGTATGCTGATTATGAAAATGTAAGTTTTATGTGAATGTGATGTATACTTTTAAAGTTATGAATATTGTGTAAAACTGTGTAATTTCCTGCCTGTAATAATTATGTTAGCCCACTGTGTTCAGTAATTATATCACAGGCAGAGGGGAGGATTCTGCTGGAATGAATGAGAGTGTTTTACTGTGTATTATGTGTTTATTGGTTGTTTTACAAAACCCTGTGTGTGGTACTAATGTTTAAGAATGTGTATATAAGAACAATAAACCCACAGCTCTGTCTGTTCCTGCTTCACCCTCAACACGGAGCCTTGTCTTGTTCTTGTTGGGGGGTATTTATTGTATGCTGTTCCAGTTCGTCTGCTAGAAGTGTAAACCTTTTGTATGGTTTTTCCTATTCCGCTGTTAAGAGTATTCGTATTTTTGAGAGCATTCAATGCTTCTTCGGTTTGGTGGATTGGTGTCTACAGTAGCTGCCTGTATATCTGGAAGGGAAAATTAACCCCTTTTATGGCTGGGGGTGCCGTTACACTATCATATGCAAAAATCACTCACATCGGTTCGGTGGTTTGGATTTTCCATGGAAGGCAACATTTGACTGACCACACAAGTGGCATCTGCCCAAAATAGTTTCATAAGAAAAGTGGTAGCGGTGGGTCAATTTTGGGAGTACAAAACCGAACAAAATACTTAACTGATCCACTGGCTCCTACGTAGCAATTGTTCGCCTTGTTCATGCAAACAATTTTACACTGAAGCAGGCGTTCGGCAAAGTTTAGCGGTGTTCGCGAGTTAGAGTTTCCGATTTTAGTTCCATGCACTCAACGACCAAATACCGGTGCATGCGTTCGTGCGAACAAGATGGCCGCCAAGTCAGTTCCCACGTGTTCGTGCACAAATGTAAAATGACACAGAGCACTCTGATTGGATGGATTTCAAGCCCACCAATCAGAGTGTTATGAATCAAATTACACAGCATGCAGAGGTCAGTCTGCGCGGAGCCCTCCATGGGTGAAGATGGATTTTTTTTTGCGGCAGTTTTTTTCCTTTTTCGTCTGTTTTTTTTGTGCTCTTTTTAAAAAAAAAATGTATTTAAATTTTACGGGTATTATGGATTTTTATTTGGCCTTTTTGGGGATGAAAAATGAAGATTTTAGAAGAAAGAAGACATCAAATGGTAAGTTTTATTTTAATTTGCAGATTGCAGTTATTTTATTCCACCCTCACTATTTTTAGGGTGAGGGGGGTAGGTAGGAGATAACTTTTATTTGGGTGGGGGGACCCCTAGTCACCTTGGAAGGGGGGTAATTTTCATTTAATGCCCCTATCCACCGCTCAGGGGTGGGGGCGGGGGGGAGGACAGTAGGTTATTTAGGACCCACACCCACCATGCAGGGGTGGGGGCTGGGGGGAGGATAGTAGGTCCCCCTCATTGTTATTTAGGGCCCCCACCCACCGCTCAGGGGCCACTGGCTGCTCACTGTTTACTAGACATGCTCCTACTCATGGTATAGCGAGTAGGAGCTGAATTTACTAATACTATGTAATCTTTACTTAGTATTAGTAAATGTGGCTGAAAGACCAATTCAGGTCTTTCAGCCTTTTGGTAGATAGCTCCCTAATACCGTGGAAATTAGGGAGTTATCTACTAAGCGACTGCAAGATGCAGCCGCCGCAATGAATAGGATCGGAGTTTCATTCATTCGAATGAAATTGCGATACGAACAAAGTCCCGAATTGCGTTCTAACACGAATGGAGAAACTGTTCTCATTCTGTTAGGATGCAATTCGACAGTTTTGCCGGCGTTCTGTCTAAGTGACAGGATGTTCAGCAATACTGACAGGAGGCATCGTGGGACTTTACTGCATTGACTCTCAAAGGGGCGCTCACACAATTTGTCGTTGCATTTTATTCTAAACCAGTATTTTCCTTGGGGCCCCAGGCCAGCTCGGGGGCCGCAAGCAATTGCTTGGTTTGCTTGTCTTGTCGCGATGGGCCTGCACACGAGTCAAACGCATGTTGATTGGCTGGCCTGCAGCTTTTCATAATGTACCATTAAATCGCCGAAAACCGAACTTGAACCCGAACTGTTACTGAAATGTCCGGGTTAGGATTCGGGGTCAAAAAATCTGAACAGTTCGGGTTCGCTCAACTCTAGTGGTTAGTTACATGGCTCATAGTCCTTGGGCAGGCGGCTAGCCAGCAGGCTCCTCTAGGAGCTCAAGGCAGAGGCATCTTTGCCACACCATGTATTATTATTATTTTATTTATATAGCGCCAACAAATTCCGTAACGCTGTACAATGGGTGTTATTGTTTCTTAATTAGTTGTATAATTGCCATAATTACTATAGGTATTTTGATGGGCATTTTGGTATATCTATTAAGATGGTACAAGATAGTTCTAAGTATATTTATTTATTTAAGATTAGGTATATGTTGTTGTTGGTGAACCCCTTAACTGACTTAACCTTACTCTCCCTAAAACATAATGTATAATAAAACTGTTGATGTGTCACTCCCTCCCTTCCTGGGACTGCGGGAGGAAGACAGATTCCTGATAAAACAGGGGATAAAACATGATAAAATAAATAAATAAGACTTTGTTTTAACTTAAAGGCATTAATTAAGAAGTGGCACAATACTATCTCCCCATTTCACTTCTAGAGACTATGTGCAGCAAATGCCATATATGTTAGTAGAACATAGGGTGGTCCTTATGGCCCCCAAATGTCTCAGTAGATTTATCTTTAAGGAAATACACTCTCTCTGGTTGAAAAAAGGGGCTTACCACTAATATGTCTCTGATTATATGTGTTCTTTTAAATTGTGAAAGTGGACAAAATTTATAGAAGGGGATGCTAAGATTTGTATTCCTTATTACTACAACTGTAGACTCCCTGTGTGTTGGGTTTGAGATTTTGGTCAGGCTTGTAGTCTGGATCAGAAAATCACAGAAAATTGTAGAATTTGCATTTGTATGGCCCTTGGACACTCAACTTGACCGGTCAACTCAAATGTTTTCCAGAACGTTAACATGGCATAGCATAAATATGTTGCATGTCTGAGGCCAGCTGACACCAATTCTGAATACATCTGACACCAATTCTGTGACACCTGATCCTATGATGTGTGCAATGTTTATAAGGGTGATATAGTATCATCTGAGAGAGAAAATGTTTTTGTGGCCAAAATGGCCTGCATATATACTATTGGTAAATAAAAGTTGAAAGTATAAAATCTAGAGAAAAAAGTTCACTATGTATGGGGTATAAGTATAATCAGGTAATCATTAAAATAAAATTAAACATAAGTAGGAAATCGGAGAAAGTAAAAATAGTATACCTTACAATGATATGTTATATATACTACAGCTGTTAAACGTTTATTTTTTATGTATGTGACTATGTGTTAATGTGTGGTTTGGATGCGCTTTGTTAAAGCAGAAGGTCTGCATATATGGAGTGTGCAACTTAAGCTACCTGTCCTCCTAGGTGTTGGATGATGACTTTATTAATCAGCCAAAGGCTTACTGTACATACTGTCATGGTCCTGACATGATTGAAAAAAGAAAAAGAAAAAAAAGGGTGATGTATGATAGTTTTTTTCCTAAGTAAGGTTCATCTAGTGTACATCATTGATCATAGGGTAATGTTGAAATGGTATGTTTGATAGAGATCATACAATTTATGCTATAATAAAAATGTTTAGAAGTGAGGCAATTCTAGTATATTAAGCTAATGTATTATATTTTTATTGGTAAATTAAAAGCATTGTGCGAAAACCCTTATTAGAAGATATTTCAGCAAAATGACCCTGAAGAGGATATAAATAAATGATATACTTTCCCAAGGAGCCAACTAATTGAAAGTGGCCACTCAAAGAACCCACTAAAGGGCTAAACTTGTTTTTTGATAATCACATAATATTTTGTTTTTGTGGTTGGACTTTTTGATACTCAGTTTGAACTATATCTCATCCACATTCTTGCAGGGGCAAGAAACAGCATGATTTTTAACATTTGCAACGTCTACAAGTTTTCAACGTTTTTACTAAAATGTTATTCCTGCTGACAATGGAAAAGTACCTAAACGCATGTCTGCGCTACGCCCACAACCCAGACTGTCAGGATTACAAACCCTATATGAAGGTTATGTTTCACTTTTGATGTTTACAGACCCCCATGATTGGTTGATATTGCCAGCCCTCCTCCCCCCCTCCTTTTATGTATACACTACTAGACAACTGTGCCCTATATACACAATTTAACTACACATTAAACCTTTGAATGCTTATTGATACTACATCTGTGTGGTACACAAGAAGGGTGTATGTTGTTTAGATAATCTCACCTTAACACTGCTCATTATTGGGAATGAAGGCCAGAAGTTAGGATTTTGTAGTAAGAGATTAATAACTTGTTAAAGAATTTCTGAATTAGCTGTTTTTAACATTTTATACATAATTTTGGGTGTTAATCCAAGAGTATTGAATTGTTTGGGATTATTAAAGTAATTAATTAGGATTATCAAATCAAGGTTTAGGTTTAGGAACAGGGTTTAACTTTAGGCTTTGAAATGACTTTTAGCCTAGGTAATTGATTAAGTGATGATAAATATGTATTTTTAGAAATTGTTTAATATTGATCCTTGTGTTTGTCGGATTGTAGAGAATGGCCTGGAGTGTTTGTTCTGCCAGATTCTTGAGAACTGATCACCAATCTCCTCTGGCTAACCCCCTACAAACCATTTTGCAATTGCGTCTGCTTGACTAAGCTCATGCAGGTCATAGAAACTAAGATGCTTACTTATGAGGACATAAAATTGGCATGCAAGATCTGGAAAGCTCTAAAATGCTGTTGAATGCGACAAGTTGTAATAGCCCGTTTAACAATTGGGGTGTTGCACAGAGCATTCCAGAGGCAACAAAATAAATACTAAGAACTATGTGGAAGCTAACAATATTTTGTCAGCCATCTTGCAACTCTTTTTTTATGGAATTCAATTTATGGTGTCCAAACTGATTTCCTTATACTTCTTGAAATTCCTATTTTTTCTTTTTATGCTGTTCTATTGAACTATATTGTTATTTTTGTAGAGTTAGCCAGAGAAAGAAAGTGTTAGCTGACCCATGACCGAAGTAGAATGTATTTTTTTGATGTATGTTGAGTGTGTAAAGAATGGGTTCCATTGTGTCAGGTCCCCTTACCCCGCGCCACTTGCAGCGACCTGGTCTCTGTCTCCAGACAGGCAGTGTGTCTGACACTGCACGCTCCAGAGCAGGTTCCTTATATGTGTGCTGCACCCTGTCATGTGACCTGGCACACAGTGATGACCTCAGAGACGACAAGGGAGGGAAGAAACTCCTCCCACGTGTTGTGGCTAACACTAATTGGAGGTTAGCCAATCAGACACACCCTGTGTGTATATAAGCTAACCTCTCCCTTGCCTCAGTGCCCTGTTGTGGTCTTTGGTTTACCATTAAGCGGTGCACTTGTTATTTTAGATTTCCTGGCTACTGATATTTGGCTTTGTCTCTCGTTATTCCATCTCTCTGCTTCCTTTGACCTTGGCTTGTGTTTTGACTATCCCTTTTTGCATAACCCGACCATTCTAAGGATCGGTATTGCAATTCTCTCTACTCTGTCCTGTCTGCGTGTTAGGGTTCCCTAGTGGACGTTACACACAGGTTTTAGGGACCGGGTGTGGATATGACTGGTTTTGACTGGACCTTTGGAATAGGAACATGGTTAGAAGACATAGGGCGCAAGGTGCTGGTTGTGATTACTGTCATAATTGCAAGTCTGATGATAATCTATCTCATGATTTTAATATGTGAATTGGCTTTTTCAACTATCATCAAGAAGTGTTTCTCATCTCCTCACAATACCCAAACTATGTTTCACATGTGTGGGTATTATGAAGTCACACGTGGTTTTAACATGAGGAATGACATATCTGCACAGTCGTGGTCCCCACTCAGGGTTTCTTCAGGTGTGCTTTTTTAAACATGTTTACCTGGCCCCAGATCACCGGGTGGACCGGTATTCCTATGCCCTAGTTCTAGGACAAGGGACAGGAATTATTCCCATTGTGACTTTATGCTTTCACTCTGTGAACTAAGGATGGAACTGATGGGAATAATACACTTTATCTACAACGCTTAGTGAATATACCCCTAGACACAGAGCTATAAACGTTCCTATCTCAGGGCGTTGGTCTTATTTCCTGCTAAATAGCCATTCTCAGCCAACCGGCACCTTTCACTTTTAGGCACATCTTCTGCTATTTATGACCTTAACTTCTGCTATTTATGACCTTAACTTAACACCTCCCCCCTCCTTCTCTAACAACAGTTGTTTTAAGTGTTAAACTCTATCAGATTGATCAGTATTGCTTTATACCTGAGGAAGAGAGGACAACTCTCGAAAGCTTGTCTTTAAAATATTATGTTAGTCCAATAAAAAAGGTATCATTGCAAACTGCAATTCTCTGGTATTTTGGCGTTTTATATATATATATATATATATATATATATATATATATACCCACTTTCATACAAATGTTAATATTTAATTCTTTGTCGAGACTCCTTTGCAGGCAATGACTGCTTGAAGTCTGGAACTCATGGATGTCACTAAATGCTGGGTTTCCTCCTTTATGATGCTTTGCCAGGCTTTTACTGCAGCTGTCTTCAGTTGTTGTTTGTTCATGGGTCTTTCTGCTTTTAGGTTTTGTCATCAGCAATGATATCGATGCTTGATCAGATTGAGATCAGGTGATTGACTGGGTCATTGCAGAATATTCTACTTCTTTGCCTTAAAAAACTCCTGGATTGTGTTCGCAGTATGTTTTGGGTCATTTTCAGTCTGTAAAGTGAAGAGCCATCTAATCAACTTTGCTGAATTTGTCTGAATCCGAGCAGACAATATATCCCTACCAGAATCCTTCCGGCTTCTGTGTTCTGTCACATCATCAATAAACACTAATAACCCAGTACCATTGGAAGCCATGCATGCCCATGCCATCACACTGTCTCCACCGTGTTTAACAGATAATCTGGTGTACTTTGGACCATGAGCAATACCAAACCTTCTCCATTTTCTCTTCATGGTAGACTTGGATAATGATATAAAATAAAATTCCGTGGAGTGCCTCAAGGAATATACCAGAGAACGAATGGTAAAAAACAGGTAACCTATTAACCTATTACAATCAATAAATATAATGAACAACAGATTCACCCTGTTCTATAGTGTCCCATACTGTGGCAATTTTAAATTCACGTTGTATCACATTGGTAGCACCAAGT
>OW240922.1:85714594-85746742 GCA_933207985.1 Pelobates cultripes
AAATACACTTAGAATGAATTTGTATATATATCTATGTATATATAAATAAATAAAAATAATACGAAATATACATATGTCCATATACAAAATTACATAAATAATTATATAAATATACACGTAGACTTCAAATATATAAATATGCATATATATTTAAATTCTACGTGCGTATTTATGTAATATTTTACATAATTCAGTAATTTTATTGATTGCAATTTGAGGGACCTGCCTGCCAACCCAGGCCGAAATTCCAGAGAATTTAATTTGCTAGCACTGTATTTTACCCTGTAACGTTCTACGACACCCTAAAACCTGTACATGGGGGGTACTGTTTTACTCGGGAGACTTCGCTGAACACAAATATTAGTGATTCAAAACAGTAAAACATATCACAGCGATGATATTGTCAGTGAAAGTTACTTTTTTTGCATTTTTCACACACAAACAGCACTTTTACTGATGATATAATTGTTGTGATACGTTTTCCAGTTTTTAAACACTAATATATGTGTTCAGCGATGTCTCCCGAGTAAAACAGTACCCCCCATGTACAGGTTTTATAGCATTTTTGAAAGTTACAAGGTCAAATACATGGGTCAAATATTTTTACATTGAAAATGGCCAGGTTGGTTACGTTGCCTTTGAGAGCGTATGGTAGCCCAGGAATGAGAATTACCCCCATGATGGCATACCATTTGCAAAAGAAGACAACCCAAGGTATTGCAAATGGGGTATGTCCAGTCTTTTTTAGTAACCACTTGGTCACAAACACTGGCCAAAATTAGCGTTCAATTTAGTTTTTTTACTTTTTTCACACACAAACAAATATGAATGCTTACATTGGCCAGTGTTTTCGACTAAGTGGCTACTAAAAAAGACTGGACATACCCCATATTGAATACCCTGGGTTGTCTACTTTAAAAAAAATATGTACATGTGGGGTGTTATTCAGAGATTTATGACAGATAATAGTGTTACAATGTCACTATTGATAAATTTTAAAAATGCATGTTTTGAAACCGCAATATCCTACTTGTACCTATAGCCCTATAACATGCAAAAAAAAGCAAAAAAGCACGTAAACACTGGGTATTTTTAAACTCAGGACAAAATTTTTAATCTATTTAGCAGTTTTTTTCATTCGCTTTTGTAGATGAGTAAAAGATTTTTCAAGTAAAAGTCAAAAAACATGTATTTTTTTCAATTTTTCATCAGATTTTTTTATTTTTTTTAAATTAAAATACATGAGATTATATAAATAATGGTATGTAAAGAAAGCCCCTTTTGTCCTGAAAAAAACAATATATAATTTGTATGGGAACAGTAAATGAGAGAGCGGAAAATTACAGCCAAACACAAACACCAGAAAAGTGTAAAAATATTCCTGGTCGCAAATGTACAACATCGCAAAAACAGTCCAGTCCTTAAGGGGTTAAGACATTCAAACGAATCAAATGGGTCCGCCCCTTGACATTCAATTTTACCCAACCGGCAATCATTGGTGCCCCGTACAACTATTCGACAAATACATGGCGGGTATGGCTTATCAACCAAACAAGCTCCTCTCCTCACAATACACAGTCAACCCCTGACTACATCAAAATTCGTCAAATACATGAGACTACTATTCACAAGAATCATGTACGATCCCGCAGCATATACAGGCCACTCCTTTCGTATCGGAGCGGCAACATCAGCCTCCAGCCAAAACGTACCAGTTCATATTATTAAAAAAAAAAAAAAAAAAAAACTAGGCCGTCAGAAGTCCTTGGCATATCACCGTTACATACCTCAACCTGAGAAAGAGTTGAGACAAGCTTTTAAACAATTGGCAAAGTAGGGAAGCATATTAAAGTGTGGAACTGATACTTCTCTTTTGCCCTCTTTACTTACAGGCCGACCCGTACGTCGGTTTCGGCACACTACATCTGACTTAGTATATTAGACTAATGATAAGAGGTATAGGTCCACATAAATTCGGCCTTCTTCCCTGACCACAAATATACATATATATACGTCCCAGGTCCCAGCACTTGATGCTCCCGGTCTTTTAATGCTCCGGTGCTGTCTCCAACCAAATTGTATACAATACCAGTAGAGAGCACTCAGGAGTCTTTCAAAGTAAATTTCTTCTGTTGCATTATTGAGCAACAACAAATTCACACAACGTTCCAGTCGACGTTTCAGTCTGTAAAAGTCTTGAAAAAAGTATTTTACAGACTGAAACGTCGACTGGAACATTGTGTGAATTTGTAATTGCTCAATAAATCAACAGATGAAATTTACCTTGAAAGACTCCTGAGTGCTCTCTAGTGGTATCGTGTGTGTGTGTGTGTGTGTGTGTGTGTGTGTATATATATATATATATATATATATATATATATATATATATATATATATATATATATATATATATATATATATAAAATCTTTCCTTCCTTTTTTTTTCTTTAAGATTATAGCTTTTATCTTCAAACTGTAATCATGTTTATCAAGTTACAATATGACATTTTGTTAGAATTTTTTTTTAAATCTTTCTACATGTATTACATTTTTCTGTACTGTGGTGTCTAGTGCCAACATATCATCTTTTTTATCTAGTAAAATTGAAATTTTGCATTTATTATCTCTAGAAATGATGTGCTCTGTACAATACCTTTCCTAAATAAATATAGCGTAAACATATTAATTTATACGTTGTTGATATTTTCTTTTGATTTAAAACGACTTTTTTTTTCTTCTATGCTTTGCATTTCCCAGTTCTTTAACTGTGTTTCAGTGAAATATAAAATGCTGTGTTAGAGATGAAATCATAATTAAACTGACCCTCCTAGCTCTCAAACCAAATATGGTTTAATTTCCCACAACTCATTTAGTATATAAAAAAAGAAAGAAATGAGAGGGTTATCTAATACATTTTGTGGATTATTCACTCAGCAGGGCTTTTAACGTTTATTGTATAGATTTACCTTTTTCTTTAAAACTATGTTTAATTAGTATTCTTAGCTCCATGTACTCAAAGCTCTCTAATTTGTTGGTGCTGTGAAAAAACATAATTTAAAAAAACAGTTGGTTTTATTCACTAAATACTTAATTGCAGAGACTTAAAGAAAAATTACAAGGTTTAGTATAAAATAGCCAAATTGGAAAATTAAATCACAGTTATATCCACTATTTGGCTATCTTCTATTTAAAATGCAATTTGGTTTTCATGTCACTATAATTTAGTGTTTAGTAAATATCTCCCTGTGGGTTTGAGTGACTTAAGAACTGACTGGCTGTAAAATCCCTGGTTACTTCTATATGGATTTTTCATTTGGCTCTTTTATTCAGCTTTAATTTAATCAGTTTCCAAATCATGCTACTGAAGAGACTCCTTATAACTGTGTGTAAAAGCTGAGAATTAGTCTAGTTGGAGACATTTTGCAGCTTAGTTAATTTTACCTAAGTTTGACAACGGCATTGTCACAGAAGACAAACCTGTGAATTGTGATACTGGGTTGTCAACAGAAGAACAGGCAGATTATGCAACTTGTTAGAAGATCCCTTTGATATTAATAAAGGTTATATGATCTAATAAAGGGTGCTTTGGAAGACTGCTGTAATGCACTGTTCCTATTTATATTACTTAACCATAGCCACCATATATTTAAAATAAATATTACTATATGTTTGAAAATAAACTACTCATCAAATGTGGTGAAATAAATACAGTGTAGTCAGTACTTACAAAGAGTGAACAAGTGTTTCCGTAATGCAATAAGGTATCTTGTTAAATCTCTCAGCACGTGCTTTGCAGATGATTCTAATATTTTTTATTCTCCAGTATGAGCCATTCCGTGTGCACGTGGACAAGAGCTTACACTTACTATAGGGAGCTTAAAGCATTTAGGGTATAATTATATTTATTCTCTTCCATGACGCAACATGGTCCACTGTGTGCATGTGTCGCTGTGCGTTCACTTTCTGCTGGGAATAGGGAGCACTTAATGTAGAATTCTATGTGTAACTTCTCAAAGAAATTCTGTGCATGTTTATATTTAATAAATGTGCAACATTTGCCACTAAAAGGATAGAATGCATGATGGTTACTCTAGAAACAATAACAGCTGATTGTAATGTTTATGGCAAGTTTTTGGATGCAATCCCTAGATTTTGGTTGAACAGTTTCCTAGTGGTTTGAAAAATACATAACTCTCCCAGCACCCAAAGTCCACACCTCCAAAACCTGCCAACATAACCCAGCACTCACAGCTTGTCATTGCTGCTCAAATAACACTGCAATATAGATTAAGTTATGATTGTTATTGGGTAGGTAGATGTTAACCTGGTCAGAAACACCAAAGAATGAATTATCAGATATCTCTGAAATTTATTTAACATACGTATAAAACACTCACAAAAACAATACATTTTCTCCTATGTAAAACTGTACCCTCATTATTGTATTTTTTTTTAAGGGTTACTCCAAGCACCTTGACTAATTTAAAGTGGTTATAATGCAAGTCTGTATGTGCAGAATTTCGCTATGCTATGTTGCACACACCAAGTTGAACCCCTTGTTCAACTTTTGGTAACCTCTGTCAGTGTCAGAGGGGAGTCATTAACTAGCAAGAACAAGAATTCTGGTCTAGTTAATGATAATTCTGTGTAAATGTTTTTGCACCATATGATAGTCATTGGCTGAGAGTGGTCAGCTGAGGTTTTCAAAAAAAAATATGGTGAATGGATTGGTTTCCAAATTCTACTACTTTGCAGAAGCCACAAGCATGTCGCAGAGGAGGAGAGGAGCCTCTGACAAGAGCCCCACAGGGACCTAGGTACGAGGCCAAATGATTACAGGGGGATCAATGCAAGGGCTCACAACAAGTGATGTGAATTACATTGCTCTTTTTCTGCACTAGCCCAAACTGTACATGTCTTTGCTCTTTAGGCGTTCCTCTTCTAATTCTTTGATATGGTAGTCAGAGGAAATTGACTATAATACAGAGGAATTAGAAGAGGAGTGTCTAAAGAGCAGAGACAGCAGCCCCCAATTTTGGGCATTTACTATGCACTCTCCACTTTGTCTAAGTCCATCTCTGTCTGCATTAGTCAACCAACTGCTTGTGTAGATGCTAGATTTGCCAAAGTTTCCCCAGATGCAAATGTACCCACATCTTTATTCAGGACTGGTGCAAGCATTTTTGCCGCCACATGCAGACTAACACACACACTGCCTCAAGTAGACACACACACTGACCCATGCAAACTGATGCACACACACTGACCCATGCTGACTGACTCACACTGACCCATATACACATGCTGATCCATGTAGACACACACATACAGACACCCTGACCCATGCAGATACACATGTAGACATGAACTGACCCATACAGACGACATAAAAGAGGTGAAAAAGCGCACACAATGATTATGATTGTCTCCTGTAGTTTAAAAACCTATATGACATAAAACAGAAATATCATAGTGCAACATATATGAACAAAAATAGATCAAGGGAGGGGGTGTTGGAAAAACTCACAATCTTTAGAACCTATAAGTTGGCTCTAAACTGTGGAGGCATCAAACAGAAACCTTGCTTCAGGTAAGTATAGATCCTAGAAAGAGACTTGCAGTCACATCTTGCTTCAGGTAAATTGAGGTCCCAAAGGTAGCTGGATGGTAGCAGCATAAAATATCAGGAACCAAAATAATAAAGTTAAAATAACATGTATTAATATTTACTTTAAACCAAATTAGAATAAAGCATAATATAGCAGAATAACATGTTTCAACTGTTGAACAGTCTTCTTCAGGTGCCAATGTACATTTTAAAGTTTGCCAGAATGGACATGGAATCGGATGGGACTCTATATTGGTGGAGGCGGCCGAAGTTGGGATGGGCTTGAGGGGGAGTGGAAGATGCATCTCCATGTTTGGGAGAGGTCATGAGAGGTTACATATCCTTGACTGGGCAAATAGCCCTCTTTACAAAAAAACAAAACATAAAAAAACCCACCAGTGGTTAATGACAGCTACTCCATGTTGAGACTGGCAATAACACATCTTGGAAATGCACAGTAACCTGACCTCCATATTGTGAATGGCTTACTTACTTTTTCCACATAAGGAGAAAGAGTCTTTCTCTTATCAATTTAAGTTTGGTGGGATCCCAATTTAGGGTAATAGAAAGGGTATATATACCATACTTGTTTTTAAATGTAAATTTTCACCTGAGGAAGACACATGCACACTGACCCATGTAGACACGCACACTGACCCTTGCAGACACGCACACTGACCCATGCAGACACATGCAGATCCATACAAAGAAAGTATATACATTAACTCAATAGGATAGGGACTTTTCATGTGTTATCCTAATGAATTAATGTATATACTTTCTTTGCATGTTCATCATTTATAATATACTCCAGCTTTTTGATGGCCCCGTCATAGCTCATAATTTATGACTTTGCAGCCTATATATACTTTGTTTATTTAGTTTGTGGCACTTCACTTTAAACACGGCATATATAATATCACTGTTTCTGAGCTTCTAACAATGTATTTTGTTTTTAGATTTACGGTTATTTGTTAGATACAAAAAACTTATTTTTGCATTTATTAAATGTTTGATTTAAAATTTTTAGACATTAATGATCAGCCTCTACACAGGTGCTAATTTAATTAATATTTTTTTTAACACAATTGTATATGTAAATGTATTGAACTCGCACTTGAACCCCTTCCTATGTTCACCCTTTATATCATGGGTTTCTACTTTTACTCAATGTCTTGATAAAAGTCCTGGTGTGAGGACTGAAACGTTGATGTATTTTAATAGGACAAAATAAAAAACAATTCTGAAACTCAAACTTATTACCAATCCCTCTGGAGTGCAGTTCTTTGGAAAGTTATGTTTTGGTTGGAATTTGCACCATGGTCGAAAAACATAAATAAAGGAAAATGTATTCCTACTTATTGTAATTTTCTTTTCCTGGTCATATGTCATGGCAGCACAACCTCCCTATCCCTAATTAGATAAAATAGTATTTCTCACAAACTCATAAATTTACGAAAAGTGTTTCTGGTGTCCACATGCAATAGCACTGTTTCTTCCAAAAAGTGATTATAGTGGAAATTATAAATATTAGCAACTTCCCTCAATAGCATAGGATATGCCCAAAGATCTCCTCCTATCTTCAGTTCAACACATGTATAATATAGGGCTATTCCAGCTAGGGAAGCAAAAATATAACATAGTGCAACACTGTGTATAATAATACTGGATAGAAAATTAAGTGCCAAGTGATCACTCACACTTTGATATCAAATAAAGTGCCTTCAGAAATATATTGGTGTGTGTCTTTTTGCTTCAATGCTGAATAGATGATAATCTCATACAAAAGATGGAAAAATGGAAGAAAATAATGAAGTAACTGAGTAGATAAAGTACAAAAAGCAGCATTTATTACTTACATCAAAGTAAATAATAGGAGATGATGAAAAATATGTTCAATAGTAGTCCAATGCATTTCGTCCCTGTCAGGGACTTCCTCAGGGACAATCTTTTACAAAATGCTGGATACAAATCCATACAATACTAAACCCCCTCCTCCTCCCTATATACATCCCCCAATTAGTCCCAATAGTTATTCCGCAGGTGGTTCTGTCTTCTTTCAGCTGTAGTTGGTTCAATTCAAGTCACTTCCAGGCTTCAGGCGCTCAACGTCATCACATGAGATGCGCGATGACGTTATGCGTTCCAGATATGCGTACCACCTTCGTTTTTATTAGCAATTATAGTGGCAAGCTGAGATGTTTGCATAGAGTCCACAAAAAGCTGTTTCTAGGTGGAAATATGGGTAGGGTATATACAAGGGGGAGTAACAAAATAGGATAATATGCTGCTTTTTGTACTTTATCTACTCAGTTACTTCATTATTTTCTTGCATTTTTCTATCTTTTGTATGAGATTATCATCTATTCAGCATTGAAGAAAGAAGGCACACACTAATGTATTTCTGAAGGCACTTTATTTGATGTCAAAGTGTGAGTGATCACTTGGCACTTAATTTTATATCCAGTATTATTATACACAGTGTTGCACTATGTTATATTTTTGCTTCCCTAGCTGGAATAGCCCTATACTATACATGTTTATCCCTAATTAGACAGGAACCTAATTAAAACAGAATGTATGAGTAACCCCTACCACCCTCAGTCTTGTTTCCAGCAATATTCCGCTTAGAAGCAGAGTTCCAGGTACAAACATCTGATATCCCAGTGGATGAAGATGCAAGATACTCCCTTGTATTGAAAATGTCAGTGTAGAAACATTCCTCCAGGATAAAGATCTTCATGGTACTGGGAACTTGAAAAGATGCTCTGTTCTTTCTGACATCCAAAAGAAAGGCTAGAGGTAGAAGGCTCGATCTTAGAAGATTCTTTCAGATTTTTCGGTCTCTGAAAATCATTTGGTCCATTTGAGGTACTGCAATAGGCTGAATGACCTCATCTGAAGATGATACCATATCTCTGATTGTATCCATCTCCAAGAATCCCTCAGAGTATTCATTCTGGGAATTGTCCAGAGAATCTGCACTTTAAAAGTGTCTAAGATGTCTTGACATACCTCCTGTTTGATATTGCATAATATACGGCACAGGGGTAGATTGGCCTGTAGCCACTTTCAGACAGTCTGCACAGAGACTTTACTTTTACAAGGCTTGCTTCTCATATGCCTCACAAAGGATCCTTTAGGGTGACTTCCCTTGTACGATCCAGATTATTTTCTCCCCATAGAGCTATCATTGTAGGGAATTTGAATTATTAATAGGCACTCTTGTTTGGTAACCACAGAAAAAATTAGAATGGCTTACCTATGTCTCTTAGAGTGTGACCTTTTTTTCTGGGAGCAGAGGGATCTGAATCCATAACTGCATAAGATTCCTATTTTATCCTTAGCAAAGCAAATCTTCACTAAAAAGGCAGAGATTGATAGATACATAAAAAGATGTAATATAACTTTAATATGGGAAAAAAACAAGAAAAATTGTGCTTTTGGTGCTTAAACGGGGAAGCCAATACGACACTGCAACTGCACTAAAATTACAGAATACACATACCCAAATTGTCATTCGATTCCCACCTGTGTATTCGCAGGGATTACAACACCGCAAAACCGACCCTAGAGTAGAAAAGTGTACAAGCCAATAAAAATGTAACAATGAATGACACTCCCACATACAGTACACAATCCCTCCCCTCTGCCTGTGATATAATTAAGGCAGAAAATGCATTAACTTAATTAGGTAGCAAACTTAAGAAAAGGACCTCCAAGGTGGTATTTTCTGAGATATTACTTGTGCCACGCACTACAGTGGAAAGGCAGTGGGAGATTAGAGAGGTCAATGCGTGGCTTAAGTCTTGGTGCAAGAAGGAGGGTTTTGGGTTTTTAGAGCACTGGGCCGACTTTGCGATCAGGTACAACCTTTATAGTAGTGATGGATTGCACCTAAACGGGAGAGGGTCTGCAGTGCTGGGGGATAGGATGGCAAGAAGGTTGGAGGAGATTTTAAACTAGTAGTGGGGGGGAGGGTCATAGCAATCTACAAAATGGAGATAGGACAGAAAGGAGATCGGCTTTAGCACAGTATAAGGGGGATGGAGACGGGGGAGGGGCAAGCTCAGAACAGAGAAGCTATGTAATGTTGATAATTCACAAAATATACAAGTGACACATAATATTAAATGTATGCTTACTAATGCAAGGGGCCTAAATAACAAAATGGGGGAACTAGAGGCATTAGCATACACTAAACAATATGATATAATAGGCATAACAGAAACATGGTGGGATGAGACACATGACTGGGCAGTTAACTTAAATGGGACATGTTATTTAGGAAGGATAGGAAAAACAAGAATGGTGGTGGGGTATGTTTGTATGTCAACCATGATTTAAAGTCAAATCTTAAGCAAATGGAATGCGATGAGGAAAATGTGGAAGCTTTATGGGTAAATATCTGCTTGGGGGAAAAGAAGGGAAACCAACTATTGGTTGGGATATGTTATAAACCACAGGAACAACAGCCATTTGAGCAAATTGAGAAAGCTGCAAATCTGGGTAACATTTTAATTATTGGAGATTTTAATTACCCGGACATAAATTGGGACAGAGGGGCTAGCAAAGGGAATTAGGTTTTTAAACTTGTTAAATGACACCTTCATGTCACAACTTGTACAAGCACCAACTAGAATGGACGCTTGTCTGGACCTGGATTAACAAACAACGTTGATCTTTTGACCAACATTCAAGTAGGTGAGCACTTGGGAAATAGTGATCACAATATATTGTCCTTTGAAATAAACTAAAAGAAAACTAAAGCACATGGGGTATGCTAAAACATATAATTTGAAAAAGGCCAATTTAAATAAGTTAAGGGATGCTTTGCAATATATTGACTGGTATAAACTCTTTAGTGAAAAGAACACTGAGGAAAAATGGATCATCTTCCAACAAATATTAGAAAGGTACATTTCTAATATAAACTCTTTAGTGAAAAGAACACTGAGGAAAAATGGATCATCTTCCAACAAATATTAGAAAGGTACATTTCTCAGTATATACCATTGGGAAATAAATATAAAAGAAACAAATTAAAATCAATGTGGCTTAGTAGAGAAGTAAAACAAGAGATTAAAAATAAGAAAAGGGCATTTAAAGCATTTAAATCGGACAAATCAGATGCATCTTATAAAAGATATAAGGAAGCAAATAATGCGTGCAAAAAGGCAATCAGACTTGCTAAACTTCAGAATGAAAAAATGATAGCTAAGGAGAGCAAAACCAACCCCAAAGCATGTTTTAAATACATAAATTCTAAAAAAAACAAAAATGAAAGTGTAGGTACATTAAAAACTAAAACGGGGGTGAAGACCAGGAAAAGGCAGGAATTTTAAATAACTATTTCTCCTCCGTATATATTAAGGAAGAACCCATGGCAATAGATGTACAAATAATTGCTACTAAAAACTTGCAGAATAATTGTAATTGGTTAACTCAAGACAAGGTGCTGCAGCAACTAAAGAAAGTTAATATAAACAAACTCCAGTGCCTGACGGTATCCATCCACGTGTACTTAAGGAACTAAGTGTAGAAATAAGTGAACCTCTGTTTTTAATCTTTCAAGATTCTTTTCTTTCAGGAAGTGTTCCAGAGGATTGGAGGAAGGCAGATGTGGTTCCTATATTCAAAAAGGGTTCAAAATCCTTGCCTGGAAATTATAGACCTGTGAGCTTATCTTATGTGGCTGGTAAAATATTTGAAAGGTTATTAAGGGATAATATTCAAGAATTCCTTGAGAAGAACATGGTTATCAGCAAAAATCAGCACAGTTTTATGAAGCACAGGTCATGTCAAACTAACTTGATTGCGTTCTACAAAGAAGTAAGTAGAAGTATAGATCAGGGTGTTGCAGTGGATGTGATCTGTTTGGATTTTGCCAAGGCATACAGTTCCACACAATAGATTAGTGTTCAAATTCAAGGAAATCGGTCTAGATGAAAATGCTTGTTCTTGGGTAGAACATTGGCTTTAAAACAAAGTATAAAGAGTTATCATTAATGGTAAATTTTCAAGCTGGACAAAAGTGGCAAGTGGTGTCCCTCAGGGGTCTGTTCTGGGGCCCCTTCTATTTAACATGTTTATAAATGACCTTGAAGACAGCATTGAAAGTCATATTTCAGTGTTTGCAGATTACACAAAACTTTGTAAAATAATACAATGTGAGCAAGATATTACTTTGCTGCAGAGGGATTTAGATAGACTGGGGGACTGAGCACTCAAATGGCAGATGAAATTTAATGTTGGCGTAAAGTATACACAAGCAACGTATACCCTTAATGGAAGCAAATTAGGGATAACAACACATGAAAAGGACTTGGAAATTGTTATAGACAACAAACTATGCAACAATGTACAATGTCAATCAGCAGTGGCCAAGGCCAGTAAGGTATTGTCATGCATGAAAAAGGGCATTCATTCTCGTTACGAGAATATCAGTTTGCCTCTTTATAAATCACTGGTAAGACCACATATTGAATATGCTGTGCAACTTTGGGCACTTGTTCTAAAGAAGGATATTATGGCACTGGAAAAAGTGCAGAGGTGGGCTACAAATCTAATAAAAGGAATGGAACATATCAGCTATGGAGAAAGGTTAACAAATTTAAACCTATTTAGTTTAGAAAAACGTCGCCTGAGAGGGGATATGATAACATTATACAAATATATTTAGGGCCAATGCAAATCATTGTGTGGAAATCTATTCACAAACCGGACTTTACATAGGACACGAGGCCATGCGTTTAGACTGGAAGAAAGAAGATTTTGTCTAAGGCAAAGGAAAGTTGTTTTTACTGTAAGAACAATCAGGATGTGGAACATACAGATGTTCAAACAGCTACTAGATGCATACTTGCAAAAACAGAATATTCAAGGATATAATCTTTCAATGTAGGGTAATAACTGCTTGATCCAAGGATAAATCTGACTGCCATTCTGGGGTCAAGAAGGAATTTTTTTCCTAGCTTGTTGCAAAATTGTGCTTCAAACTGGATTTTTTTGCCTTCTTTTGGATCAACAGCAAAAACAAATGTGAGGAATGCTGAACTTGATGGACGCAAGTCTCTTTTCAGTCTCTTTTCAGCTATATAACTATGTAACTATGTAATTATCCCCAGGCAGAAAAAAACACACAGTTTTACAAAGTCTAATAAGTACCCCCAAAATACACCATATCCCCATAAAATCCAAAAATCACCCAGATCAGAGCTGTGGTTCAGGAAATTCCTGGAAGTCTCTTTTTGACCGACCACAAGCATGGTTTCATGCCCAAAACAGTTCCAGAGAATTAGGCTATTTCAAACCGTCGAAGTACCGTTTGAATTTCCGAACAGAATGGTGACTGAGCATAGTCAATGTGTGTCCCTTGTTCGTGGGCTTCGACTCATTTAATGCCGATCGACTCCCGTTCGAATAGTCGAAGTTCCCTGGAAGGTAACTGTTCAGCGGTGTTTGAATGTCGAATGGTGGCCACTTCGACACTTCGAAATTTTGAATCTGTTCCTGTATAAGTCTAAGAGGCAGAGACAGTATTTTTAACCCTCAGTTAACCACATGGCCATAGTCACAGGGTAGGAGGCTGGCAAACAGGCCTCTCCAAAAACCAGTGGCGAGGTAACTTTAGCCACACCCTCCTATTACCTACCTTTTAGGTGTAGGAGGGGGACTTAACTGGGGTCCAGTTAAGAGTTCCCACTCTGACTCCCTCCTCTCCTTCCTCCCGCGCGGCTCCCGGTGTTGCTGGGAGGAGTGACCGGGGCAGTCATTTCCTCCCAGCGTCTGACATCATCAGAGGGGGCCTGGTCGCGCTGTTACTGGGCCCACTCTAATGATGATATTCAGTTCACCCCTTCACATGCTGCCTCGGCAATTATACTGCACAGCCAGGGCCGCAACACATGGCGGCGGGCACTCAGTTGCAGGGGTCCGCAGGGCGGCTGGGCCCCCTGCAGTGACAGGCCCGGTCGCAGCTGCGACCCCTGTGACCACGGTATGTACGCAAGTGTACAGAAGCCTAGTAATAAAAGGCATTAAAAGTCATAACATAGGCCTAGGAATAAAAAAATCCACCTGCTATATTAAGCGGCATAACAAAGGCCTAGGAAAAGTGAATCCAGCGGCTGTATTAACAGACACAGAGGCCTAGTTATAAGAGAATCCAGCAGCTTTATTAAAAGGCATAAGAGAGGCCTAGTATTAAGTGAATCCGGCGACTGTATTAAAAGGCATAACAGGGGCCTAGTATTAAGTGAATCCAGGGGCTGTATTAATAGACACACAGGCCTAATATTAAGTGAATCCAGTGGCTGTATGAAAAGGCATAACAGAGGCCTAGTAATAAGTCAATCCAGTGGCTGTTAAAAGGCATAACAGAGGCCTAGTAATAAATGAATCCAGCGGATATATTAAAAGGCATAACAGAAGCCTAGTATTAAGTGAATCCAGCGGCTGTATTAAAAGGCATAACAGAGGCCTAGGAATAAGAATGTATTACCATTCAGATGAAATTGATAAAGGGTAGAAGGGGTAATATCCATATAACAGCTCTGAATGTGCATGCAAAGATTGTTATCCCTTGGTCACTGCAGGAAATAGGGTGATTGTATAATCTTGCTATCCCTAGGGTTACAGCAAGTAAATCCATGGGAAAGTACAAGATAGGATTGTACTTTTACCCTTTCAGCGATGGAATGCTAGTCAGTATCACATTAACACTTTCAGTGATGGAATGTTAGTCAATGTCATATTAATCCTTGCAATCCATATGCTCTGTATGTGCATGCCCAGCCTGCTACCCCTTGATCACTGCAAAAATTCTGGTGATGGCATAATGTTGCTATCCCTAGGGTCACAGCAAGTAAATCCATATGCTCTGTATGTGCATGCCCAGCCTGCTACCCCATCCGGTCACTGCAAGAAATAGGATGATGGGATAATCTTGCTACCCCTCGGGTCACAGCAAGTAAGTCCATATGCTCTGTATGTGCATACCCAGCTTGCTACCCCTTGGTCACTGCAGGAATTCTAGTGATGGCATGGTTTTTCTACCACCATCGGGTCACAGCAAGTTAGAACCCCGTTTACTAAAGGGGTTTCTCCAGAGGTCATCTTTGTGCAAGCCGTGTACTGCGACTTCCCAAGGGAGAGAGGCTGAACTCACAAGGGACCAGAGCAAAAGACTATCCTCAGGTAAGCTATAAAAGAAAAAGGTTTTAGTCCTGAAATGACTAAGTCTGTCCTAAGGATAGGACAGTAACAAAAAGACTGAGGGTTGGATGGGTAGGAGAGGTTACTCATACCTTCTGTTTTAATTAGGTTCCTGTCTAATTAGGGATAGGGAGGAGCTACCCATTGTTGTGCTATGTATTAATTAAATAAAAAAAAATATATATATGACGAGGTAGTAGGCCTGAAATAAAAGAGGGCCTACCTCATGAAATGCTTATAAAAGGAGGTGTGGTGGGTGGGAAGTGAGGGAAGGGCTGGTGCTCCTTAAGAAGGGGAACCAAGCCCCTCCCACAACTTTAGGCCCTGCCTTCCATTTGTGGATACAAAGCCGTAGCGTTAGGAACATAAAACAAACAGGGGATGGAAAAGTCAGTTGTGGTGTGCCAGAACTGACGAGGTAGTAGGCCTGAAATAAAAGAGGGCAAAAAGATGTAACCAGTTTATTCAGCCTACAATACACAATAGGATATCACATAATCATATTCTTAAATGCTAGGCGCACTTCTTGTACTGGCTGAGGAATGTATCTGGTATAAGCCGTGAATTTTCACCAGCCTAATATTTTAATGATGTCCGGTAGTAGCTGCTCCTATTCTAAATGAGTGTCCTGAATATTCGGCTGGGTTCAAGCCTAACCGACCCAACAGCATTCTTACATAGAGCATGAATTTACTCGTAGTGAGCATATAACCGTGTAAGGCTAGTAGTGGTTGTGTTGGCGCCATTCTAAAGTAGGGGAGGTATTGGTCGAAAATTTCCACAGGGCACCATTTATTACTAGTGGGGTAATAGGCAATAGTGACCAACTAACCCTTGGCACTAGTTTTCATATGGTGAAGGGACAGTAAATAGTGATCGTGTTATTTTACCAGGTTTGACCATGTGATGAAGTTGGGGGTGTTGTAGTTAGCGGTGGTAAATTCTTTGGGCCGAAGAAAACCGTAAAAAGCTAAATAGATGGCTGTTTTAATGACTTGATTAGTATGAGTTTCAAATGGTGAGGTGTCTAACAGGTTTGCCAGTGACTGGAACAATAGATCGTGGATGGGTAATCTGGATGGTGGGGGTGTAGGGGTGAAGTCCTTGATACCTTTAAGAATGGCTTTCACTTGGTAAGATGACAGAAATCGTTGTTTATTAGGCCAAGTGGTGAGGATGTGATGTTGAATACCGGTGATATATAATTGAATGGTATGGAATGATAATGTTAGGTGAAGGTGGCAAAAGGAAATAAATGCAATCATTGTCTCCATGGAAAATTTGTCTGTGATATTAAAGTCCAGCAAGAATCTATTAAAAATATGAAAAGCCCTGCCATATGCATTCCTGGTGTTAACAGAAAGACCAAGTTGGGAGAGTTAATGCCCATGAGTGAGTAGTTATTTTAGTCCCAAACCATCTCCTGCCACCGCGGTACCGGAGTTGGTATCAGGGTAGCTGTTGGTAGTGCCGCCTGGAACTCCTGAAATCGAGATCACGATAAATGATCAGCAGCTATATTCAGAACCCCAGGCACATGTATGCAAGTTAATAGAAAACTGTGTTTTGCAGCTAGCCACGTGAGAGTCCTCATAAATCGCATGATGGCCAGGGAAGAGGAACATCCCTTGTTTACAATATGGCACGTTGCCATGTTGTCTGAGAAGCAACGCACCGTATTCCCAGACCAGCAAGCTCCCCATTTAACTGCTGCTGCCACAATTGGGTAAAGCTCAAATAACGCCGAGGTGTCTTTGAACTCGGGGATCTCAGTAATTTCCCCAGGCCATTTGCCCCACATCCATTCATTGCCAAAAATTGCGGCAAATCCTGAAGTGGCCGCAGTATTCGTCCCACCTATCCATCCACACTGAAATAAAAATGCTTTTCCCATTCCAGTACGGCAAAAATTCCCTCCACATGCGTAGGTCAGCGGTGGTATGTACATCTAACTTAACACGGGAGGAATCAGATTGTAATAGGGGAAATAAGCTAAGCAATCGGGATATGAATGCTCTCCCCTGTGGAATAATTTTCATTGCAAAATTAAGTGAACCCAACAGGGATTGCAACTCTCTCCTATTACAAGAACCTCCTGCTAGGTAATGGTCAATGGCTGAAAGGATGCATTCAATCTTCTCCCCAGGGAGGCTAGCCTACATATGCACAGAGTCCAGCACCACCCCCAAGAAGTTGATGATCGTATCTGGACCTTCCGTCTTTGTAGGTGAAATGGGTACTCCTAATTGTGTGAACAGTCGTGTTATAGAACGGAGGCTACTGGGAGGTAACAGGTTACTTTCTATGGTCCGCAAATCGTCCAGATAATAGATAACGGTGGGGCATTTACAAATGTTAAGCAGCATCCAGCACAACTTTTCAGCAAATATATCAAAAATCCTGGGGCTGCTCTTGGAACCAAACGTGAGACGCGTGAAAAAATAATATGAACCATGCCACTTAACATGCATTAGCTCTGTACCAAGCACACCCCAATTTGCTTGATAATTAAACTGGGATAGAGCAGCCGATGACTTTGCAGAAAAAGCACGATGGTAGTCGTAAAAAGACATACCACCGTACTTGTGCTCCAAATCCACCAGCTTGTGAAGATATAGATCAAATTCTTCTCTCCTATCAGGATATACAGAGCATATCACGTCTCTGTAGATCCCGAAAGCCAACACAAATTTGGGTATGGATAGCTTGCGATTCAAACTAAGGTCCCTAGATTTTAACACAACCGACACATCCCCATATGCATACGTTTTGTTTTCAAGGACATTTTGCGAGGCAATAAGTAGTGATACCAGATTGATATCCTTCCCTTCCAAGATGTCCTTCTTGATGTTTGCAGGCACCATATGTGCCAGGTTAATAATATGTGGGTCTTTCAGACCGGTTGGAATCTTACCCGGTAGGGGGTCTGGGCGAACCGTAGCGATCGGATTCCCCAGTGCTGAAGGTTACGTTGCTGGCTATCTGCATCCATCTAATCCAGTCTGGCCGTAATACGACTTAAAGAGGTCAGGACTGAAGACAAAACAGTATGTAGATCTACTGACTGGATGCTACTGGACCCTTCCCCCGCCCCTGAATTATCAGTCTGAGTATTCAGCAGTCTATATAATTCGGCTTTCCTAGCCGTGGCTGGGAAAGGAATGTTCCTCTTTCTCAGTTCGGCAGTGATCCTAGGGATGGTCCATGCCCTGAGTGATGCAGGGCTTGCGTTGTCGTCACACCGAGATGGAGCTGGCTGGTGTGCTGGGGATGGACAATTCTTCCCCGCCTTCAGGTATTTGTGACATGCTACAACAAAAATTAACATGTTACCTGGGGCACTACTCAACTGGCTGCTGTAACTAATGCCAAGCTGCGAAAGTATTTGTTACGGTTGCTCCCAGTCTAGCTGGAAGTTGGACCACTTGGATGATATGGACCAGAAGAATACTGTAAATGTAGAACATTCCCACTAGCTATGGTACAGCTAGGATACCCTGTCCCCACAAAATGAGTCGAGGCTGCGATTTGAAGGTCAAGCAAGAACTGGATTTATGCAAAATCTCAGGTCCAGGGACAGTCTCCTCTGGGATACAGGAATAATACAATGTATCAACCAATCAGAATAACATGCATCGTTTGAATTTGTTACCGCCCAGCTTGGAGATAATGAGTCCAACGGATATACCAATATGATTATCTCCAAGCGCCCACAATACCACGTTTTTATTACACATGACAAACAGGTTAAAAATATATAACTTCAACATTTTCAGCTATACTTCGGGACTTCCACCATTCATTCCATGGCTCAGCTTCGGGTGCAATAGTTCACCGAAGAGCGCTCCAAACCCACGAACCATATTCTTAGTTTCTTCGTTGCAAACTCCGTTCGCATAGTTGGTTCTGAGCAGGGGATGGCGGCCATGTTTTTGGGTGAATCGATAGGCAGCGGGACCTCGGCATCAAACTCATGGAACTAGTAATGGCCAGAGCTGTGCCCGAATCCCCGTTCTCTGGCTGGATGTTTCAGATGTTCAGGAGATGAACGGAGACCGCCGTGAAGGGGCCCTTAACCTGCGGTTAACCGCAACATTCAATGTTCTAATTGAGGTCACACGCCAGGCTGTAGGTGGTCCCCGTTCGTGCCCCCCTTCAGTAGTTAGGTTATCGGGAAATAAGGTACGAATGTGGAGGCCCGGGGCCGTCAATTAACCCGCAGTTAACCGCAAACCGCAGCTCTCTGGGCGATTAAGTGGTGGCACACTCCCCTCTCATGGTGGTCGGTCGTTCGGTGGATTGAAAGGTGATCGAGGTTAAGTGGCGGGACACACGCCAGGGGCCGGGTGGCCTGTCATTCGTTTGACGAATCGTTGTAAGGGATCTGTTCGGGAGTTGGGTACAGAATTCAAGTACCAACGCAATATTATAACAAGGAATCAACATAATGCTTGTCTGTCATGAGTTTGTAACAGTATTAATTAGTAACGTGACAGGTGAGGCCCTGCTAGTTGCCAAGCGGCTGTGAGAGGCCCTATCTATGAATTGTCTCGTGTTGGATACGTGGCCATTGGCATTATGATGGGGTGATGGCCTCTCGGTGACTTGTAACAGCTTGAGACAGAATGGGGGTGACAAGTGAGGCCCTCTCTATGCAACCGAGCGAGGCTGCTACCTATGAATTGGCCCGAGGGAATGCCGTACCTCCGAAATGAGGATGGGTGTTGGCCTCACGGGACCACTAACGTAAGTCGTAGAAGGCCAGAAAACATACCTAGTGGCTCCTATTTTGTATGCCAGTATATCTGTATTATGACCCAAAAAGGGTAGGGAGGATGGGAGAATTATCGAGAGGAAACATGACGTACCTGATGAGCAAATTGCAAGGTAGTAGGATAAGGTGAAACAGGCAATCTGTAGTAACCTACAAAAGTAATTGTGATTTTTAGGGTTATAGCGATAAATACCCATCATTCCCCCTGCCAACAAGATACCTACCGGTAAATATTCCAACAGTAGGAGACTGGAACCAAATACTCAAAAGGAGCAAGGAAGCCTATACCTAGTAATACAGAAAAATACACATAAGGACCCAGGTCTTGCGAGACCATCAGAGGATAATTTAACCGTGATTACTGACCTATAACAGGTGGAAGTTGGTAGAGTAGCAGCACACTGTGGATGCTGTTGATACTGAAACATAAGAGGTTCATAATTATTGAATTTGCTAAATATTGCCCCACCTGAATATCTGTCCTGTACATAATTATAGAACATTTGATAATCCCAAATGGGTACCAATGATGTACGTGCTTAGATATAGCTGAACTAGAACAGAAAGTAAACACCGTGAGACATGGTATCACATTTCTTATAACCCCCTCCTGACACCGGATTTATTTAAGACAGGCCTATAAGTGCCATAACTACTGCTGCCAATACAATCTTGACCATTAGCACCAGTAGCGTAGTTATGACATATGTCTACATATATCCTGTGACCATGCCTAAACCTTGAATATAATTTATGCCCCAAGCCATAAACCTTATGACCACCAGGGGTCAGTCAGACATCTTTAACTTTAAACAGAAAATGTGCTGATAACCTGTAACTAGGAGAAGGAGAAGAATGAGAAAAAATATATATATATATTACTAGCTATAATGATCCAGCCACCAGGGGTCGCTATAGCACATATAACCATCTTAACATCTAATATATGACAGTGTTTCGGCAACCGAACGGCCATAAGATAGACAGGATACGTGAACTGCCTCAATCGAATACACCTTGTTACCCATTGTCATAGTGAATATATAAGCCGTACCCGATGCCAGCGTTCGTCTAAAGGTATACCGAACATGTGGTACAATGCATGCGCCCCTCAAACTCTGATGACGTAAACGGCCGTGCCGCAATTGCGACGGCCATATCACTTACGATTTTTGCGACCGGGTGCAGCCACAATAACCCAGCGAAACCCCTTGTCTGATTCTCAATTCAGACAGCGAAAACCGGAGGGACAGGAATCGTTGGGGACCCGGGAAGCTGCCCACGGGATGCAGATAAGCAAAACTGAGGTAGGATCGACCTGAAGTGACGATCACGCTCCACAAATCACCAGACCTAAGACAGTAGTGAGGGAAGGGCTGGTGCTCCTTAAGGGGAACCAAGCCTCTCCCACAACTTCAGGCCCTGCCTTCCATATATATATATATATATATATATATATATACATATATATACACATACACACACATATACATACATAAATACATATATATTTACATTCTATGTTTATATTTATGTAATACTATTACATAAATGAGACAAAACAACAGAAAAGATTCTGTGGTTGGGAACACACCAGTACACACCACACACTCGATAAAGGCTACCAGGAGGAGCCGAAACATTGGGGGATTGTTTGTGACTCATGTTTCTGCCCATATAGGCTTGTGGAATTTGGTAAATATATTTGTTGAGTTGTTTAGCCTATTTGGTCACTGTTATATTGTTACATTTTGTATGTATGGCTTGTATTTGTATTGTAATAAATGTATATAGATAGATACTATTGTATCAGATGGTGTGCATTCGTTTCTTTTGAGTATTTACTATATTGATATTGGAGGGAATACCTTCTTGGAATAGCACCCTTAATTGAGGTGGTAGTTATATTAAGTGTCTCTCTACACGTTACATTTTGTATGGGAACACACCAGTACACATGCACATAAGTGCATGTAACTGTTTGTATGTCCCCTATCACAGAGTCAGTACACCAGTGAGACACTCCAAAAGGATGTCTTGGGGCTTAACCCCTATTGTATACTAAGAGAAAAAAAATGGGCAAGATCGTCTCACAGTGGGGAGAACATAGCCCCCAGGATATTTGGCATAATCCTAGCTAAATAAGTGATAGATGGCTACAGTAGAAGCAACTGTAACAAACAAAAAAAAAGTTAACAAAGATGGCTACTAAGTTATGTACAATAACATCCTAAGTTTATAAGACTGTTCCTTTACCTCCCATTACTGTGCAAGAATTAAAACTACATGCGCACAAGCGGCTTTATTATAAGGTTGGCCAATATGAGCATTATTAAATAAAATGAGTAATTCTGTTGATTACTATTTGAGGAACCTGCCTTAAAACCCAGGCAGAAAGTCCAGAGAATTTAGTTTGCAAGCCCTATATTTAACCCTATTAAATGAACTGAATGGGCTCATTTAACAGTGTATAGTGCCAAGCCCTATATTTAACAAAGCACTATACACTGTTAAACAAACCCATTCAGTCTGGCGTTTAAGGACAAACACTGTAAAATAATGCTTGCGGTGCTTTTATGCATGGCAACCTCACGGGCTACATCACATTTGGGAGAGGGAAACATATTGTGGCTACACACTATGAGACAATGTAGCAATAAACATTTGGATATTAGAACTTTACTCTGTAACTTTCCAAGAAACCATGCAGCCTGTACATGGGGGTAATGTTATACTTAGGAGACCTTGATGAATATCAAATATCAAATAGCAGTGTTTCACAACAGTAAAATGTATCACAGTGATATATTGTCTGTGTCATTTTTTGCAGTTTTGGTGTTTTGGCTTGCATTTCAGTTTTTTCACATTGACATTTGCCAGATTGGTTATCTTTGAGCCATATGATAGTCCAGGAAAAAGAATTGCCCCCATGATGAGACACCATTTTCAAAAGTAGACAACCCAAGGTATTGCAAATGGGGTATGTCCAGTCTTTTTTAGTAGCCACTTAGTCACAAACACTGGTCAAAGTTAGCATTCATATTCATATTTTTGCATTTTTCGACACAAACAAAGATGAACGCTAAATTTGGCAAGTGTTTGGCAAATTTCAATGTGCATTAACTGAAAAATGGAACATGCTATATTTAACCCTGTAATTTTCCAAAACACCATAAAACCTTTACATCACAAGTCAAACCGTATTATGACATTCACAGTTAAAATGCCATGCAGAAGTAAAAATTAAAACATTTCTTAATTTCTCAATTTTTTTTTTATATTTTATACATATTAAATTATGTTTCTTATATAAATATTTGATGTGAAATGAAAGCCCTGTTTCTCCTGAACAAAATGATATATATAATAAGTGTGGGTGCATTTAATATAAAAGAGGTGACATATACATAGTGCAAATTCAAGGTTTTGTTTACGTTTTGTTCTGATCAGAACAATTGATGAAATTGATGAAATGATCCTTTTTAATATATAGTGTTGAGTTGACAGTTCTTCTTTTATGGTGGATGGGGAATATTAATAGGGCCCAAACAGGGTCCTACATAGGGGAGGCAAATCCACAACAAAATGGCCCATGTGACTCCCAACTTGGTCCCAAAGACAAATCAACGTTATTAGTGCAAACTATTTGAAATTATCGCTCAATGAAATAAAATTACAATTACGTGGGAACTCCTATTTGCAGGTGTAAGCCTGAAATATGTAAATGGCATTTCAAAAGCAGGAAAAATGCACATTCTCATAAAGATATCTCTAATCATTTCATACAAAATGCAGTTGAAATACCTTTATATAATGTGGTCTGTTTGGCATCTCATATCTAGCATGCACCACACTTATCATTATGGGAATTATATGGTTATATGCTCACACTACATCAACAGCCTAGAGGAATAAACAAAATGGTATGCTTCTATAGGCAATAAGTAACAATTTTGTAAGAAACATGAAAGCTATGAAATTCCACAAGGCTGTTTAAATGCCAGGTATCCTTTCAAGACTGCAGGCTCTATACAGGACTTCTAGGTGTGTGTTTTATTCATCCAATAATGTGAAAAAGAAAGTATTTTAAACGTCACAACATCGCAAACCATAATTAAATATGTTTGACTCGTTGCATTTTGACTCTCCGACACCTGATTTTTAAAAATCTTTTTATTGAACTTAACAATGCTTGCAGTTATGGATTATTGGACATCTTTAAAATATAGTTCAGAACCAAACAATGTTTTATTAATCTTTTTAAAAACATTTTTAAAGTCTTTATTCTTCAGGGTGTAAAGAAGAGGATTCAACATTGGAATAAGTATAATATATAAAAGAGCAAAAAACTTGTCCTGTCCTGGAGAATACATAGATGTTGGTCTCATATACAAACAGATCATTGTTCCATAATAGATGATAACGCAAGTCATGTGAGAGGCACAGGTAGAAAAAGATTTATGTCGACCACTTGCTGATTTTATATTTAGGATAGTAGAGATAATAAACACATAAGATACCAACGTAAGTATAAATGCACTTACAGTCAGGAGAGCCCCATCAATGTAGTTCCATATCTCAATAGTAAATGTATCACTACAGGTAAGTTTAAGCAATGGGGTTACATCACAGAAAAAGTGGTCAATATGGTGTGAATGACAATATGAAAAATTAGCAATCAAAATAGCATGTGCAACAGGATCTAATAAACCCAGGACCCACACTGCAAGTACTAGTCGAGCACAGAGCTTTGGATTCATAAGAATTAAGTAATGAAGTGGGTGACAGATTGCTACATAGCGATCATAAGCCATGGCGGCCAATAGTAAGACCTCTGTACAAGCAAAGCACATGAAAAAATACACCTGAATAAAGCACTCTAGAAAGGATATGGTCTTACACTGAGTGAGGAGAATGGCTAACAGTTTGGGTAGAATGGTCGAGGTGTATGAGATATCAATGACTGACAGGTTACACAAGAAGATGTACATGGGTGTGTGTAAATGAGAGTACAAAACTATAGATACAAAAATTAGAAGATTACTGAAGACAATGATGAGATAAACTGATAAAAATGTTATAAAAAGAGGAAACTGAAGATGTGGTAAGTCTGAAAAACCTTGTACAGTGAATTCATTTGGATTGGATTCATTTTCTGACATCATTTTTAATCTTCTTGTCTACAAACAAGACATATTATTATTAATATTATTATTATTATATTTATAGAGCGCCGTCAAAAACCGCAGCACTTTACAATGGGTGGACGAACAGACATGTAGTTTTGTGGTTCTCATGTTTCAAACATTTGGAGGCATTGGAGTGTAACATTTAAAAAATGTATTAACACGCCAGAAACAAAGGATAGATAGTAAACCATAGGATAGAATACAATACAATCCCTATAAACACACTATATTCCCTACACACACTGAACCTGCTATGCACACACTAAGCATTCCATGTAAAAACACAAAAATACACTCTATAAACACATTATGCCCCCTATACACACAATGCACGCCTGTACATACAACATTCAACACCTATATGTGCACTACATTCTATACACACACACAAACACACACTACACTCCTATACACATACTCACTACACAAAGTACAGTCCCTGTACACAGACTACAACTACTATACACATACACTATAACCCATTATACTATTTATAGACAAACACTACAGCCCCTATATTAATGCATACACTAGAGATATTAGAAAAACACACACAATGCAACCCATATACACATTTACACACACAAACACACAAACACACACCTTGGAGCACCTAGATACACACACTCACCACAACTCCTAGACAAGCACACTACAGCCCTAATTGTTACACACATATGTGACAAACGCTTTTGTCCAAAAACATTTGCTACAAACTCCAGAAGAAGTGTGGAAGCTGGCCTCCTGCCCACTGACAATGGTCCGGGTCGGAGACCCCATTCGGAAATACCCTGCCCTTAGTGGTTTTTCCTAGGTGCCCCTGGTTCAGCACTTTCCCTCCTAATGAATTGAACTGAACGCTCGCTCCCTGGCGGACGTTTGCATGAACAAACCCATGAATAGTCTTCAGTGGTACTTAGCCGTGACCGCTATGGAACTATTTAACTATTTTTAGGATGTGACCTTGCGATTCCCGATCAACTTGGTCCAGTGTTTTGAACCACTTGCCAACCTGCCAGGAGATCGCTTTTTGGAAGGAAGACAGAGTTTGGCTCATTAAAATCAGGGGTACTCCCAGAACTCTGTGTCGTCCAGTTACTGGGAAGGGATATGGCTATTCACTGCTCAGTGTCGTGTTTCAGCTCGTGGATGATTCAGCAGTGAAAGTAAGGACTATAGCTCCCAGTACTGTGTGTTGTCCAGTCCCTGGGAGGGAATATAGCTAGTTCCCTATCCTGTTCCAGGATGGAGAGGCTCCAGGACGAGTGGCAGTTTTCCCCGGTTCCAGCTAGGAAGCAATCCCTGGCGGAGGTAGCCAGCCAGGGTACAGGCAACTCTGCTACAGCATACACGCTCTACAGCCCATAGTCACTCAGACAATCTCTACAGCTCCTTTACATGAACAATAAATACATGCACTATACAGTCCTTAGCCACACAATACACCACACATAAATTTCTACCCACAAACACACTCTCTCGCTCTTTCTCTACACTATACATCCCCCTCTTCACATACACAATCCCATATACAGCTTCCAAACAAATAAACACCACAGACAGCCTTCCCTCATATGCAGTACACCCTTTACCAGCCCGTTTTCACTTTTGTCCTCTGGTATCCCATAGGGACACCAGAACCAGGTAACCAACAAAGGCAGCACAAATGTGTCATTAAATGCTCTTGTGCTGTGCAAAAGAAACACAGGACATTTCCCCATCTATGAGCACTTCAGTAAGACATGTGGAATGCCAGGGAGGGGAATCAAACAAACATATTCATTTTGTATGGCGTGTTTGTCCTTAGTATTGACATAATACATCTCCTCTCTGGCCATGATTCTCCTATTGGGATGCTCTGCCTTTAAATGCCTGGGCTAAATTTTTCTTCCAGCCAAACCCTTCCATGTATTACACATATACACAAGTAACCAAGTGAAAAAGATAACACCAAAACTAGTTTTCTTTCCAAAGTTTATAATTAAAATAATTTTCTAATAAAAACCTTCATTAAAAAAGAACCCTAACACTGGTCACTAGTATAGATTCTGCAAATTTTTAATCAGCCTAGTGTATCAAATTTTACAAACACACAACATGGACAAAGGTTTTTGTATTCACAAACATTTGTGAAAAAAAACAAGTCAAAAAAGAACTTAGTAAATTCAAGCAGTGATATAATAGAATGCCACCTTTGCAAAAAGTCAGTTCATAAAATTTCATCATTGCTAGATATTGCATGATCCAATGTAAGTAGTAGTATTGGCAACTGGAAATATTTAGGAACAGCAGAAACTCATAAAGCCATAAGGCTGCTCACTCGCGGTATAGCGAGTTAGGGGCATAATTTACTAAGTAATCTTTACTTAGTACTAGTAAATTGGCTGAAAGACCAATTTAGGTCTTTCAGCCTTTTAGTAGATAACTCCCTAATACCGTGGGATACCTAATACCGTGGGATACCTAATACCGTCATTACATTGACAGGCTAAGTAACTTACATTTTAAATGAATGTATGTTACTTGATTGTTGTAAGTGTTGCAAATGCCTACAGCTGAATCCTGGCTATGTTTGTATACTTTTTATTTAAAATTGTACACAATGTAAAATTTTTCTTCTTCATGGGTAAGTATATTAGTACTTAGGCAATACTGTGCTTCGGAACTTCAGCACTTTGACACTTCGGAACTTTGGCACTTCAGCACTTTGGAACTTCGGCACTTCGACACTTTTGAAATTCGGTAATTTCGGAACTTCGGGACCTCGGCAATTCGGCACTTCGGCAATTTGGCACTCGGCTATTTGGACATTCGGAAGTACCCGAATGTCCGAATTGCCCGAAATTCGTCCGAATTCATATTCGGACAGAAACAAATTGCACATATCTATTCTAAATGCCATAGAATGTGACGGCAGATAAGAACCATTCGGCCCATCTAGTCCGCCCAATTTTCTAAATAATTTCATTAGTCCCTAGCCTTATCTTATAGTTAGGATAGCCATATGCCTATCCCACGAATGCTTAAACTCCTTTACTGTATTAACCTCTACCACTTCAGCTGGAAGGCTATTCCATGCATCCACTACCCTCTCAGTAAAGTAATACTTCCTGATATTATTTTTAAACCTTTGTTACTCTAATTTAAGACTATGTCCTCTTGTTGTGGTAGTTTTTCTTCTTTTAAATATGGTCTATTCCTTTACTGTGTTGATTCCCTTTATGTATTTAAATGTTTCTATCATATCCCCCCTGTCTCGTCTTTCCTCCAAGCTATACATATTAAGATCCTTTAACCTTTCCTGGTAAGTTTTATCCCGCAATCCATGAACAAGTTTAGTAGCCCTTCTCTGAACCCTCTTTAAGGTATCAATATCCTTCTGACGATATGGTCTCCAGTACTGTGTACAATACTCCAAGTGAGGTCTCACCAGTGTTCTGTACAATGGCATGAGCACTTCCCTCTTTCTACTGCTAATACCTCTCCCTATACAACCAAGCATTCTGCTAGCATTTCCTGCTGCTCTATAGTTAGTCTAGTTGGAGACATTTTGTAGCCTAATTAATTTGACCTAAATTTGACAACTGCATTATCGCAGAAGACAAACTTGTGAGTTGTGGTACTGGCTTGTCAACAGAAGAACAAGCTGATTATGCAATTTGTTAGAGGATCCCTTTTATATAAATGAAGATTATATACTATTATAAAGGGTGCTTGGGAAGCCAGGCTATAGTATGTTCCTGTTTATTTTATTTCAATATATGTTCATTTCATAGCCACCGGAGGCCGTGAATAAAATATTATTATATGGTACAAAATCATCTTATCAATTGTGGTAAAATAGTTACAATATATAAAATCCTGTCAGTACTTACAAAGAGTAAATAAGTGCCTCCTTAATGCTTAATAAGAAATGTCACAAAACTCTCGGCACAAAGGTTCTGCAAATTATTCTGAGCATATTTATTCTCCAGTATGAGCCATTCTGTGTCCACTATAGGGAGTATAAAGTGTTTAGGGTTTAATTACATTTATTCTCTTCCATGAGGCAACCTGTTCCACTGTGTGCATGTGTCACTGTGTGACTCTGTTCACTTTCTGCTGAGAATAGGGAACACTTAATAGAATTAAGAATAGAATAGAATTATAAATGTGAAGAATTTACTATTAAAAAGTTTTATTGCATGGACTCTTACATTTAAGGGTTATTTTTGATTTACTATTGAAATAAAGCAGATTATATATCAAGAATCATCATCTTGATTTTATAAGTGCAACCTCATCAAAATGTGGTGCTGAAAACTGCAAGTGTGTTGAAAGATGTGTTAGAAATGTGTCAAAAATTCACCAGAATATTGTATGACTTTGTAACATCAATGACATGTAGTGTCACTGAAATTTAATTAGTGAGTTAGCAGAAGGCCTCCGCTCAAAGTTGTAGCAAATGATAGTGTGATTAGATGCAGAAACTTGTATTATTTTATAAGACTGGCAACGTTGAAATTAAAATTAGTAAAATATGTGTGTTATATATCTTTAAAATAAAACCCATGGGCAGGACACCTATTGTATTGGTCTGTTTATATAGTATTGTCTTTTTTTTCCAGTTACACACACTACAGAATATGTTGGCGCCTTATAAATGCCATTAATAAATAAATATATATATATATATCTAGACTATTTACATTCAACAAAAAATGTGCAATATTTTAAAGTTCAAAATGTGGCAAAATGTTTTAAGTAGGACTAAATTTAATGCTCAACATAAATTGTGTGACATTATGAATGTGAAATTTTGACGCGATCGGGAAAGGTCAAGTTTGAAATTGTACCAAGTAAAATTATGTAGTCCTATTTTTGATGTGCTTCATAAAACTTTCACTAATGCAATGAGACACCACTCTAGAACTTTATGGCACAATGAATCATAGGAGCAATCTAAGCTTGGAGGTTTGTTTTTTGGTCAAATTATGACATGTCCAAATTTTAGGAGATCAGCGAATTGGATGAAAATCTGAATTACTAGATGACCTATGACTTAATCACAATGCAAACAAAATGGCCAATGGCTGAGCTAGTACAAAAAACACATTACATGTGTTTTTGTACTAGCTCAGCCATTGGCCATTTTGTTTGCATGTCGTAATTTGTCCAAAAAACAAATCTCCAAGCTTAGATTGCTCCTATGATTCATTGTGCCAAAAAGTTCTAGAGTGGTTTCTCATTGCATTAGTGAAAGTTTTATGAAGCACATCAAAAATAGGACTACATAATTTTACTTGGTACAATCTCAAACTTGACCTTTCCCGATCGCGTCAAAAGTTCACATTCATAATGTCACACAATTTATGTTGAGCATTTCAGTTCTAACCAAGAACTTTCATCAAGACAAGAGACAAAAAATAGAATTTTTCAGCCTAGAGGCCTTAGTGATGTACTTGAAGCTGATATATAAAATTTAGAAGACAGACAAAGAAGAATTAATTTGTGAATAAAAGGAGTCACAGAGGATATTTTACCATAAAGAAGGATACTTCATCAAGTTTTACAGTTATCGTGAATCTCAAAAGAATGAAATTCTCTTTGAACGTATACACACGTTACAGATGATGCAAGGAGTTCCTGAGAACAACCCAAGATATATAATGATAAGATTTCATTCTTATGAAGGCATAGGAAAATTAATTCAAGCTTTCAGAGATGTGTCAGTTCTCCCTAGGAAATTTCAACATCTAAACTGCTTTCCTGATCTATCAAGATCTATTAGGTTATCCAGAAGATCATTTAATGAAGTTACCCCATTTCTGAGAAATAAGAGTATAAAATATAAATGGGGCTATCCAACAAAACTGTTTTTTTCATATAAACATTTCATCCTAATGTTGACACTATACATTTTTTTTTTACCCTATGTAAATAGCTTAACCCCTTAAGGACCAAAATTCTAGAATAAAAGGGAATCATGACATGTCACACATGTCATGTGTATTTAAGGGGTTAAGGGGAAACAACTGATTGAAGTCTTAGAACCCTAAGTTTATTAGATGGTGTTGTTTTTGTGATTAATTTTATGTTGCCGGTCGGAGTACTGGGAGAGCGGCCATCTCACCTCAGCTCAAGTTCGGATAGGCCTCAGGCCTTGATAAGGTTACTGTGATGCCGTGTTGGGTCGTTTGCGGTATCTCCGTGTACACAGTAGGCTGGTGAGTCGTTTGGTCACCGATTTGGGTCAGTGTTTGCTTGTGGCACTCAGTTAGCACCAATATTTCAGGCTCAGATACAGGAGCTCAGACAAAGCAAGTCTGATCCTATCAGCAGTGAGGCCCAGCTCCATCTTCTCTTTTTTTTTTACAATTATTGTCTGATATTGATGAAAGGTTTAACTATAACTCATTTAGTTGGCTTCACCCATAATAATATTGCAAATTTGGGCGGAATGCTACTAGATAAATTGCTGGCAGACTAAAATTCTTATTGTAGAATATATAAATTAATTGACCCCAATTTTGGACTTTAATGGTCTAAAATTTCAACCCTTTCATGAGTAAACTCGACTGTGCATTTGGGGAAACGCCTATCACACTGTATAGTTTTCGCACTACTATACATTCACTAAAATACTAATTAAGTGTAATTAATTTAGGCCTGCAGGTTCAAATAAAATTGTAGTATGTAGCGTATTTTAGTCTAACTAAATTGCACTCTAATATTTTATTTATTTATTTATAAAATATTTTACCAGGAAAGATACATTGAGATTTCTCTCGTTTTCAAGTATGCCATGTGTCCACAAAACATTGCATTGATACATTATGGTACAATAAAATACAAAAACAATATTAATACATAGTGATGTCCCGGACGGTTCGCCGGCGAATAGTTCCTGGCGAACATCGCATGTTCGCGTTCGCCACGGAAGGCGAACATATGCGCTGTTTGGTCCGCCCCCTATTCGTCATCATTGAGTAAACTTTGACCCTGTACCTCACAGTCAGCAGACACATTCCAGCCAATCAGCAGCAGATCCTCCCTCCCATACCCTCCCACCTCCTGGACAGCATCCATTTTACATTCATTGTGAAGCTGCATTCTTAGTGAGAGGAGGGACAGTGTAGCTGCTGCTGATTTGATAGGGAAATTGATAGCTAGGCTAGTGTATTCAGTGTCCACTACAGTCCTGAAGGACTCATCTGATCTCTTTGACCTCACTACCCCCACACCCTCAGCCTTACTACCCCACACACCACCCCCAGCTCCACTACCCCCCACACCACCCTCAGACTCACCACGCCCAGCCTCACTATCCCCCACACCACCCTCAGCTTCACTACCCCCCACACCCTCAGCCTCACTAGCCC
>OW240922.1:85746842-85812753 GCA_933207985.1 Pelobates cultripes
TGCAGTATTTTATTTATTAAGGGAGGATGTGCACTGCAGATTTTTGTTAAGGGGGTGTGCAGGATTTTAAAGTGTACAGAGTTTTATTATAAGGGGATTTATGCAAGTTCTATTTTAATAGAGGTGTACAGAGATTTTAAAAGAAATTGTATATGCAAGTTTTTATTTATCAAAGGGGGTTGTGCAAGTTTTTGTTTTTTTTTATTAAGGGGGTGTGCAGGGTTTTTTATTAAGGGGGGTGTGCAGGGTTTTTTATTAAGGGGGATGTGCATGATTTCTGTTTTTTATTAAGGGGGTGTGCAGTGTTTTTGTTTTTTTTTAATTAAGGGGGTGTGCAGGGTTTTTATGTGTAGGGTGTGTATGAAATTTATGTTGTCAGTGTGCAGGGTTTTTATATGAAGGCCGAAGGGCAGGGGTTTTCTAGAAGGGGTGAGACAAGGGGCTTTGTAGAAAGGGGCAGAGCAGGAGTTTTCTAGAAGTTTCTCACCTGCCCCTTTCTACAAAAGCACTGGTCTTCCCCCTTCTACAAAACTGGCACATTTATACAAAACCTCTGCCCTGGCCCCCTTCTACAAAACCTCTGCCCTAGCCGCTAACTCTTTTGAACCCAAATCCTTTTCCTATGCTGTTTCTAAGGATCGGCTCAATGAAGTGGTCTGGGTGCCAGGTCCCTCTAGTTTTAACCCTGCAGCTGAAAACATAGTTTCAGAGATGTTTCACTGAGGGTTAATCCAGCCTCTAGTGGCTGTCTCACTGACAGCCGCTAGAGGCGCTTCCGCAATTCTCACTGAAAACTCACTGTGAGAAGACGCTGGACGTCCATAGGAAAGCACTAAGTAATGCTTTCCTAAGGGCAGTTTGAATGCGCACGCGGCTCTTGCCGCGCATGTGCATTCGGATCTGACGTCGGCAGGGGGAGGAGAGGTCACTAGCGCCGAGGGAGCCCGATGCTGGAGAAAGGTAAGTGGCTGAATGGGTTTAAAGGGGTTAAAACCCCTTCAACCATTTATCTTAATCCAGTGCCGGGCTCCCTCGGCGCTGGTGAACTCTCCTCCCCCACCGAGTGGAGCAGAATGCACATGCGTGGCAACAGCCGCGCGCGCGCCTTCAAACAGTCCACAGGAAAGCATTTCTCAATGCTTTCCTGTGGACGTTCTGCAAGCTGGATGCGATTTTTGCATCTGGAGGGTTAAAATCTGGGGGAGCTGGCACCCAGACCACTTCATTGAGCTGAAGTGGTCTGGGTGACTATAGTGTCCCTTTAAATACCCTGGGTTGTCTACTTTTACAAATGGTATTCCAAGATGGGAAATATAAGACAGATATCGCACTAGCGAACCTTATAGCCAAAATAAATTTAGTATTTTTCTGCAGAAAACACTATGAAGTGAAATCGACCAAGCTGGTCTCAGCAACGAAAAATTAAGAAGGCAAAAGTAAAGTCAGCTGAGGCGATGTCTGGATCAATTTTAAAATATGTTGCACCTTCAACATCTACCGCAGTAGGAGAAAGCGCTGAAGACGTTCAGTCTGTTGAATCCAGAGGTGAAATGCCTGAAGTATCTTCTCAAGAAGCTTCATATGTGAAAGTGCAAGAATTGGAGAAGATCATTTTATCTTCAAGCGGTGAAAGTGATGTAGATGAAGGCGATGCCAGCAGAAGCCTGCATCAGCAAGACTCTGATGATGAAGAAGAAGAAGAAGAGTAGACTGTTCGACTGTCAGTTTATTCTGATGTTGCTGCTTGACCAGTTCCCGTTCCAGATGTTTTAAGAGTGGACCTTATTAAGAGGGGAAGTGAACCTTTCCAAAATAGAGATGGGCCATTCAGTCCTGTTGAAAGACAAGGAGAGAAATCAAAAGGGAAGGGTCGACAGTTGGCCACTGCATGGTTCTATAAGGCTCTGCCTAGTGGCGAAAAAATTCTTAGAACGTGGATGGTGTACTCTCCATCAAAACAAAGTTTGTTTTGTTTTTGCTGTAGACTTTTTGCTGTTGATGACAAAGTAACAGGGGCATCCAGTTTTGTTACTGGGTTTCAATTGTGGTGGAAGCTGAACCCAAAGGTGTCTGATCATGAGGCTTATGAGCAGCATCTTACATGCTTGGAGAAATGGAAGACCTTGAGAGCAGGATTGAAGCTACAAAAATGCATTGATCATGTCCATCAAACAACAGTGGACAGAGAGAAAAGGAAATGGAGGGATATTTTGCATCACCTTTTGGATGTAACTTTGTTTCTGGCTCACCAGAATCTTCCCTTTCGTGGTCATAGAGAGACCATGTCATCCGCAAACAAAGGCATCTTTCTCGAATTGGTAGAATTGCTCTCAAACTATGATCCCATTTTAAAGGAACATTTCATGAGGCTGAAACATGCTGTTGCATCTGGAAAAAGAATTACTTCCTATTTCTCTCCAAAAATTCAGAACGAATTAATTTGTCTTTTGGGAAATCATGTGAAGGACAAAATAGTGGCTGATATCAAGAAAGCAAAGTACTTTGGGATTCTTTTTGACAGCACCCCTGATGTGTCCCACACTGATCAGATGTGTGAAGTGATCAGATATGTTCATATTGAAGGGGACCATGTTGAAGTAAATGAATCATTCTTGGGGTTCTTTCCTGTTGCTGGAAAGACTGCTGCTGAGCTCACAGAAAATATCCTGCAACATCTGGAGGAAGATGGACTAGACATAAGCCTTTGCCGTGGTCAAGGATATGATAATGCTGCAACTATCGCAGGGATTCATGGTGGTGTTCAGGCAAAAATAAAAGAGATTAATCCCAAGGCTTTGTTTATGCCATGTGCTAACCATTCCCTGAACCTATGTGGGTTGCACTCATTTGGAAGTGTTGTTTCCTGTGTGACCTTTTTTGGAACATTGGAGAGAGTGTATTCCTTTTTTTAGGTTTCTACACATCGTTGGGAATTGTTGATGGAAAATGTAGGTGTGACAGGGAAAAGACTTTCCCAAACAAGATGGAGCACTCATTATGATGCTGTGAAGCCAGTGAGGGCAAATTTTGAAAAACTGACTTCAGCCCTTGAAAAATTATGTAATCCCAATGAAAATGTGGACACAAGAGGATCGGCTCAGATGTTGCTGTCTGCCGTATGTGATTTTTCATTTTTGTGTTACCTTTCTTTCTGGTGTGAAGTTCTAGAAGAAGTTAATATAACACAGAAATATTTGCAAACTGTGGGACTCACTCTTGAAAAGTGCATTGTGAAACTACAAGGTTTGAAAGCGTTTCTAGCAGATCAGCGCAGTGAAATTGTGGAGAAGGCCATTTGTTATGCAACTACTACGTGTAAAGAAATGGACATTTCAATGGAAAGAAGAGGGAGAGTAAAGCTCCGTAAAACAATGCCAGGAGAGAAGGCAAAGGACGCTGGTCTCACATTGCCAGAGGAAATGAAAAGGGCTATGTTTGAGTGCCTTGATCGTTTTCATCACGAGTTGGAAATTCGTTCTCAGGCAATTGAAAAAATCCTTTCAATGTTTGCTGTTATTCAGCCAAGCTCTCTGGTTGTGGCAACAGAGAAAGATATTCGTAATTATACTCCAAAATTGACTGAGATTTTTGACGAATTCTCTAATGAAGACATGTTTAGGGAAATTGAATGTCTTCGGAGGCATTTGGAAGCTTCCAAGATCAGTGTTGAAGAAGCAAAGAAATGGACGGCATTGCAGTTCCTGGAGTTCATTGTTAAATGGGATTATTGTGAATCTCTGCCAAATTTGTCACTGTGTTTAAGATTCTTTTTGACTCTCTGTGTGTCTATTGCTTCATGTGAAAGAAGTTTTTCCAAATTAAAATTGATAAAAAATGTCTTTCGCTCAACCATGAGTGAGACAAGGTTGACAAATCTGGCTATACTTTCAATTGAGCATGAATATGCAAGGAAGATTGGCTTTGATGAAGTAATTGATAAATTTGCAGAAATGAAGGCTCGAAGGCAGCGGATGTGAATCATTGCATATTACCTCTTCCGAATAGACTGAGTGGTCACTTTGGATCTGTGTGTTTTTTTGTTTATAGAAAGCGTATTAACTGTTAAGTAAATGTTAATTATTTAAATTTTATTTATTTCTAAGTTAATTTATTTTTCATAGTTCAATTTTTTTCAAGTTGATATACAGTTTACAAATTTGTGAAATAAATATTATTGAAAACATTGAAAAAATTGTGGGTGTTTTCTTACATTTTTATTATGGGGGGGGGGGGTGCCACACTCTGGGTCCGCCCCGGGTGCCAAATGCTCTAGGTACGCCCCTGGCTACAATCACTTGAGCTAGTTTATGCTCATGAATAGGTGAGTGGATCATCTGCCGTTTGAATTCTTATCTTTCAATTTGTCGATTTGCAATCTGCACTATTGGAGTTTCTCTGTCTCTTTTACATGTTCACACACCTACTATTGAACTGAGATATCTTAAACATCAGAAGACCCAGCTACTCATTGGACTCATTCCATATTCAAGCACTTTTACATGTTTAATTAAAGACTTTTTAGCACTGGGATTATTATTCTGTTTATTCATATATATTTGTTTCATTCCATTTACTATTCTCTTGTTCATATAGTGCAACCTATATATTATCTTTTTGTCTGTCTATCCTATTTGAGGGTACGTGAGGGAACCTCAAAATTATAGGTTGCTGCTTTCCCATTTGTTCTTAGCTTCTATTTGATTATTTAGCGCTGATCCATTATCTTTCTGTTAGATAGTAGAATGGATGGCTGACAGTGCCTCCAGTTCCTGCACATTGTCTCCCACCCTCTGCCCTGCTGAAAGCTCAGAGTTGTCACCTGCAGCCCATGGCCATCTGTCTATCACCTCACCCCCTTGCAAATCACCCAAGCAGTCTGAGCCACAAGTCATGCAGCCGTCTCTCATGCTTTTTGATGACTCTGCTGGTGGGGTTTCCATGGGCCATCCACAAAGCCCTACCCCAGAAGTGGAAGGGATTGCGTGCACTTACGTGTGAGGATGTGGACATGCAAGGACCACCGCAGCACGTCTCTGATGATGACGAAACACAGGTGCCAACTGCTGTGGCTTTCGGCAGTGTGCAGATCGTAAAGAAGGGCAGGGTTGAGGAGTGGGTGGAAGTTGATGTGGAGGATGATGAGGTCCTAGACCCCACATGGAATCAAGGTCATGCGAGTGACGTATCCAGTTTGGAGGAAGAGGCAGTGGTCGCACAGAGGCACCAGCACAGCATAAGAAGGAGCAGGGTGCAAAAGCGGAGCGGCCGTCCCCTAGACGGTACGCCTGTTACTGCTCACCGCACCCAGGGACCGAGCACACCAAAGCCAGCTCCAACGAGTTCCCTGGCATGGCAGTTCTTCAGACAATGTGCTGACGACAAGACACGAGTGGTTTGCACGCTGTGCAATCAGAGCCTGATTAAACGTGCTAAACCTGAGCACAACCTGCATGATCAGGCATCGCAGTGGAGTAAGCACATCAAAAACCAAGAAAGGCTTAAATGTGCTAAACCTTAGCACAACCTGCATGACCAGGCATCTACATGCAAAGCACGAGCTGCAGTGGAGTAAGCACATCATAAACCAAGAAAGACTCCTCCTGCTTTCTCTTATGCTGTGGTCTTGGCCTCTTCCTCCACCTCTGGAGTGACAGTGGCACCTGCCACCCCGCAAACAGAGGATGTGGCAGCAATGCCACCACGTCCGCCACCGTCCCTAAGCATTTCCACACTGACCCATGGAAGCATTCAGCTGTCCATCTCCCAAATACTGGAGAGAAAGAGGAAGTATGCTCCTACTCACCCATGATTCCTGGCCCTGAATGCCAGCATTTCAAAATTCATGGCCTTTGAAATGCTGTCATTACGTCTGGTGGAGAAGGACAGTTTTAAAAACCTGATGGCGGTGGTTGTCCCACAGTACGTGGTTCCCAGCCCCCACTACTTCTGCAGACGAGCAATCCCTTCCCTGCACAAACAATTGGTGGACAAAATCAGGTGTGCACTGCTCAACTCCATCAGTGGCAAGGTCCACATAACCACAGATACGTGGACAAGTAAGCACGGTCAGGGACGCTATATCTCCCTAACTGCACACTGGGCAAATGTAGTGGTGGCTGGGCCTGATGCGGATAGCAGTTTGGCGCATGTCCTGCCACCACCGAGGATTGCAGGGCATTTCTCTTTGCCTCCTGTCACCTCCTTCATCTACTCTGATTCCTCCTCCTATACCACCACCTCATCCGGGCAGTGTAACACCTTCACCACCAACTTCAGCACAGCCAGGGGGAAATGACAGCAGGCTGTTTTAAAACTGATATGTTTGGGGGAAAAACCGCACACCGCGCAGGAGCTGTTGATGGGCATGGAACAACAGACCGATGAGTCAAGCCCGGCCTGGTGGTGTGCGATAATGGGTGAAATCTCGTAGCAGCTCTGGGCCTAGCCAATTTGCCGCACATCCCTTGCCTGATGCATATGCTGAATTTGGTGGTGCAGAAATTCCTGAAAAACTACCCAGATATATCAGAGCTGCTGCAGAAAGTGCGTGCCGTCTTTGCGCACTTTCGGCGTTCTCCTCCTGCTGCTGCTCGCCTGTCTGTGCTGCAGCATAACTTCGGCCTTCCCGCTCACCGCCTCATATGCGACGTGCCCACAAGGTGGAACTCCACCTTGTACATGCTAGAGAGACTGTGGAGCAGCAGGTGATAGTGGAGTTTCAGATGTAGCACGCACGGCTCAGTCGCTCTGAAAAACCGCACCACTTCACCACCAATGAGTGGGCCTCCAAGCGAGACTGGTGTGCCATTTTGCACTGTTTCGAGTACTTCACCAACATGGCCAGTGCCGGTGACGCTGTTCTCAGTCTTACTATCCCGCTTCTATGTCTCCTTGAAAAAACGCTGCGGGCGATGGTGGAAGAGGATGTGTAGGAAAAGGAGTAGGAGGAGGGGTAATTTCTATGGTTATCAGGCCAGTCATTCACAAGTGGCCTGGAGGGTGGGTTCGGCAGCTTGTCCTTGCCTCTGGGCAGCCTGGCACACATGAGTGACTACATGCTGCAGTACCTGCGCAACGACTGCCGAGTTGCCCACATTCTAACTTGTTCTCATTATTGGGTGGCCACCCTGCTGGATCCCCTTTACAAGGACAACATGTCATCCTTAATTTCCTCACTGGAGGGTGATCGGAAGATGCGCGACTACAAGCGCATGCTGACAGATGCGCTGCTGAGGGCATTCCCAACTGACACCGGGGGCTCAATGGAAGCACAAGGAAAGGCAGAGGAGGAGGAAGAGGATGCCAACACAGCTGGGGCACAGCCAGCACCTCAAAAGGCAGGGTTAGCATGGCCGAAATGTGGAAAAGCTATGTCATCACGCCACAACAACCAGCACCACCAGCTGATATGGAACGTTTTAGCAGGAGGCAGCATTTCAGCAACATGGTGGAACAGTACGTGTGCACAAGCCTACACGTACTGACTGATGGATCTGCCCCATTCAACTTCTGGGTCTCCAAATTGGGCACATGGCCTGAGCTTGCCCTTTATGCCTTGGAGGTGCTGGCCTGCCCTGCAGCCAGTGTATTGTCTGAATGTGTGTTCAGCACGGCAGGGGGCGTTATCACAGACAAGCACAGCTGTCTGTCCACAGGCAACGTGGACAAGCTCACGTTTATTAAAATGAACCAGGCATGGATCCCACCAGACTTGTCTGTACCTTGTGCAGAATAGACATTTATACCGGCCTCACCCAGCCATTGTTAAACTCAAGTGCACTTATTCTTTGTTTTCTTTATTTAAATGTCCCAATATTTTGGGGGCTTCCCCAATTAAAAAAAATCAAACAAACAAAAAAAACAAACAAATAAAAAACAGTGCTGACTACCACCTCCTCCTCCTCCACTGCTGCTTCCACCTACACCACCACGGTCACCGCCTCCTCAACCTATGGATCACTTAGTATAAACTACACATATATAAAGGTACACATTAGCAGAGGCTTGTGAAGGCCTTTTCTCCATGCATCAGGAGTTGAGCTCAGTTTGAACAATAAAAGAGAATACCCTGCACTCCAACCCTCTCTCAAATATATAATTCTGGTGATCCTCCTGACAGCCATGCTTTAGATTTTGCTTTATGTTCTTCCAAAGCTAAAATCAAAGTGTGACGAGAGCAATCTCGCCATATTGCATTGGAGAAGCCTGGTTGCCTGCCTGTTGCCTTTGGATTATGGCCCCATGTTAAAAGGCTTGATTTTCCCCTGCAAAGACAAGAAAGCCGGGTCATTTGGTGCTTGCCCGGTTTGAGCAGTGATACCCCAGATAGCTATGCCATGGAGCCCATTCGTATAATGAAAGACTATGGAAAAGACTTTGGCTCCATGGCAATTGAACTATATGTGTGTGCTCTGAGCGCCATTCAGTAATAATGTGCGCTCAGACCTAAGCTATCTGGGCATATGTTGCATGTCTGTATTTTATGTCATAAATGTAACCTTGTGTATTTTATTGTATTTTACTGTCTTTTTGCTGCCATGTGTTCAATGGAGTTTTGCCTCTGTCTTTGGAGATAATTGGATTACTTCACAATTATCTCCAGGATAGAAGACTCTGTGGAACTGGTTTTGGGCAGAAAAGCCATGCTTCCTGTGGTCACAAAGGACTACGATCTATCTTTTGAACCACTGGACCAATTTGTATGATTTTGACGTATGTTTGTATTTGGAGTATGCTGATTCTGAAAATGTAATGTGAATGTGATGCATACTTTTCAAGTTATGAATAATGTGGAAAAATTTTATTTCTCTGCTTGTGCTAAATTACATTACCCATTGTGTAAGGTAATTGAATCACATGCAGAGGGGAGGAATTTGTGTGGGAGTGTCTATGTGTTTATTGGTTGTGCTCCAAAACCCTGTGGGTGGTACTAATGTGTAAGAATGTGTACATAAGCACAATAAACCCACAGCTCTGTCTGTTCACTGCTTGACCCTCAACACGGAGCTTTGTCTCGTTCTTGGGGGGAGTTATTGTATGCTGTTCCAGTTCGACTGCTAGGAGTGTAAACCTATTCGTATGGTTTTTCCTATTCGTATGGTTTCCTGTTCGGCGGATTGGTGTTCTGCAGTAGCTGTGCCTGCATCTCTGGAAGGGGACGATCGCCTAAACGGTTTTAACCCATTGTGTGCTGAAACAGTCCGTTACACAAAGGTTCCATCTAGTGCTATTTTATGGCTCAGCTGTATTTTAAATTTGTATGCTATTTTAAGTGATTTTCATATCATTTGATTGCAGGGCACTTGTCCTACTCTTACCCCCATTTTACTTCCTTTTGCAGCTCTCTAGCCCTTTCCAGGAGTTTTTTAGAGGCATTTTTGTGGCCAAAAGTTTGGGTACCCATTAACCTCAATGGGGTTCGGTTTCGAGGTCAAGTTCAAGCCAAAACCCGAACTTTTTTTCAAAGTTCGGCTGAATCCGCCGGACCCGAACATACAGGTGTTAACTCTCAACTCTAGTACTGACCTAGACTTCCAATCAGGCATTATCTTTTGTGAGCAATTACGTGCTTGGGCAAAAGACAAACTAGCTGACCAAGCTACCTGTATTAATGACATTGTTCAGGATAAAACTGAATCAGTTGAGAAATTTCATTCCGGGTTAACCCAAACTTTTACTGATTTGGGTTTCAGTATTTATAATAAAGCTCATACCCAGATGTTATCTGCTGCATTTGTCACAGGCCCGAAGGAGGCCATCCACAAAGGTTTAGTTTTGTTACACCCTGAGTACAGAATTATCCCCCTTGATACCCTCCTCCTAGTTGCTAAAGGTCTTGAGTCTGCTCTTGTAACCTCTCCATGGAGAAGTAACCCCCTGATCCTTTTATAATCCTGCTACCAGGCCTGCTCCGGCTCCCACTGGATACCCTGTCACACCTCCACAAGGACAGTCCTTGCCTCAGGCTCCATCCTACACCCCTAGACCGCATTAGGTGCTGATGTTCTGTCTCGTTTACAAGCATGTTTTAACTGTAACTAGCAGGGCCATTTCAGAAGGGATTGTCCACATCCACGGATACATAGGCAGCAACAGTCGCCTGGTAGACCATCTACCCCCATGACTGGCTATTCTATGATCGCTTACCCACTGGCTATTGCTCATGATTATCCACCTGTGCACCATCCATATCACTCAATCGAGTACCCACAGGCAGCCATCCCTTCACCCCCGCTGACAGCCGTCCTGCTCCTTGTAACTTTGTTAACCGCCCTCCTGACGACTATGCTATGGCCAATTATCTACAGGACGACCGCCCAGCACCTGGTCATCCCCACACTCATCAGGCCCAGCAGCCCGCACACTCTGCGGCTCCCACACGTCACTAGACTGGCCCTGACCAGGCTCATTTAGATATCTTACAATAGGTCACTGGCAAACCTGTGTCTAACACCCCTGTCATGGCAGTGTCTACAGGGGACAAAGGGGGGCCCTTAGCTACAGTTGTCCTCCCCATAGAAGGCTATCCTACTACCTTTTTAGTTGACACAGGCGCAGCCCGCAGTGAACAAGAGAACAAGACCTGCCTGATTCCTCTTTCTTGTCTGACATTGATGTGTCTTGTGTAGGCGTTGATGGCACTCCCCGAAATAAACCTCTACCCAAACTCCTACGTGTGGGCTCAGATATTCTCTCTCGTTTTGTGGTTTCCTCTACCTGCCCCATTAACCTGTTAGGTGCTGATGTTCTGTCTCGTTTACAAGCTTCCATCTCTTTTACTGCTGACGGCCAAGTTCAGTTATCAACATCTCTCTCTCTTGTAAGGATACTTCTGCTCTTTGCGCTTTACCTTACTCTTACACATGGTAACTCCTACCAAGGAAGCAAGGGTCTTACCTGCCCCCAGTGCCCTGGACAGGGTCCCAGCCAAACTCTGGTCTACCGGCCCCGATGACATTGGCCACCTAAATGTGCCACCAGTGGTTGTTAAACTTATGTAGGGGGTGAATCCTCCCCCGGCGACCTCAGTACCCCATGAAACTTGCACAAGCCCTTGCCATCTCCAAACAAGTCACTAGCCTGTTGGGAAAAGGTGCACTTGTCAAATGTGTGTCTATCTCTTTTTCCTGTGAAGAAGAAAACTGACAAGGGACAACCTGACCAATATCGCATAGTCCAAGACCTCCGTGCTGTCAATGATGTGACTTACAGGGATACTGCCGTTGTCCCTAATCCACACTGCTCTCTCAAGTACCTCCAACTGCAAAGTTCTTCACAGTCATTGATCTCGCAAATGCCTTCTTCAGCGTGCCTTTGGATCCGTCCTGCCAATACCTGTTTGCTTTCACACACGACTGCCAGCAGTACACCTGGACTGTCATGCCTCAAGGGGCACAAAATTCACCAACTCAGTTCGGCACAGCAATGTCTACAGTGCTTGAGCCATGGCAAAAATCCCATCCAGACGTTGTACTCCTCCAATATGTGGATGATCTTCTTCTCTGTGCAGATACCCTGACACTTGCTGAATCCAACTCTGAAGACCTCCTCTGTTTCCTTGCACATCAAGGCTGTAAGGCCTCCAAAAAGAAACTCCAATGGTGCAGGCCCTCTGTGGTCTTCTTGGGAAATTGCCTTTCCAATGGCACCCTTCATTTAACACGGGACAGAGTTCAAGGCATTTCTGCCATTTGCCTTCCTTCTGCACATTAGGCTCTTCATGCCTTCCTAGGCCTCATCGCATACTGCCGAACTTGGATTCCTGAAGCATCCCACCGGATGCAACCTCTCTATGATGCCTTAAAGACTGAACCATTCTCCTTGTCTCCCGAAGCTCGCAGAAGCTTCTATGCTCTCCAAAGAGCCATCTCTTCAGCTCCTGCTTTGGGCCTTCCCAACTACCAGAAACCCTTCGAGCTCTTTGTCTCTGAAAGAATGGGTCATGCGTCAGGAGTTCTCACCCAATCTACTGGTCACGTCAATGCCCGATTGGCTACTTCTCATGCATGTTGGATCCAGTTGCCAGAGAAGGGCCTTCCTGTTTGCATGCTGTATTTGCTGCCAGTACCCTCCTGGATAAGATTAATTACTTTGTTCTTGGGTATAAACTCACAGTCCTTACCCCTCATGACATTACTGCGATCCTCAATCAAGTCCAGCCTAAACATCTCTCTTCTCAGAGACATCTCCGCCTACAGGCTTCCCTCCTCCTGTCTGATAATGTCACGTTGCAAAGATGTTACTCGCTAAACCCGGCCACTCTTCTGCCATTTCCCAAGGGGGGAATACCACACTACAGATACAGCCTAGACATAGATTCTGATGTTCTCATTGAATTATCCATACACAAGCCCAAAGTTCCACATGATGAACAACCTGAAGATTATTTACACTGCACAATGTGGTTCAGAAACACTTCGGGACCTGATCCACATTATGAAGAGGAACTACTCACCCTGGTAGAAATTAGTATTATCCTGAAAGACCTGTTCTGTGACTCCAAAGGAAACATTGTCATCTTATTCTATTTGCCCATGGAGGTATCCCATTTATACCACCATTGGGAGATGGCTGTTCCTCATATTGCTTTCACCAAATCTCCAGATCTCTCATGGAAAGAGCTTGGTCCAATGGCCAAAATATGGAGCATTGCAAGTCAAGAACAACTCACATTGGAGGAGGTCACTAAAAGAACTGTAAATTGCAAGACAGTTAGTTACCCTTGATACCATACAGAAATATGTGAAGACGTCCCTCCCACAGAACAAGACCCAGATGCTCCTTATGATTGTTTCGAACAGATGAAGATGGAGACGACTCATCTTCAAACAGTGGACGAGGTTGCTTTACTATACCCTGATTTCACCCTGTTTGTGGATGGCTCCAGATTCGCAGATCCACAAGGCCAATACCACACTGGATTCACTGTCACCACGGAAGACCAAATACTTCAAGCCTCTTCACTACCTCCATCCAAGTCTGCACAGGAAGCTGAATTAATTGCCCTTACAGTAGCATGCCAAATGTCAGAAGGAAAGAGGACCAATATATATACAGTCTCAAGGTATGCCCTAGGGGTAGCACATGATTTTGGATTAATATGGAAGACAAGGGGGTTCCTTATAGCAACTGGAACACCAGTCATACATGGCGCAGCTATCAAAGAATTAATGGACACTCTACTGTTCCCAGAAGAAGTGGCCATACTGAAGGTGAAAGCCCATGGAACATTGAACTCACAAGAAGCACATGGCAACAATCTGGCTCACTATGCTGCTAAGGCTGCTGCACGCAAGTGTGGGGAAGTGGGCAGAAGAGTGTCCGTGGAAGAGACCCCTATTTATACTATGTAAACCCTGCCCACTGATCTTAAGTTCTTGAGAGAACAACAAGCAGCTGCCAAGAAAAACAAAGCTGGAAAGACAAAGGGGCAACTCTCCAGAATGGTGTATTCACAATCAACCTCAAGTTCTGTCTACCAAAAAGTATGTACCCAGCTGTGGTCCAATGGGCCCCTGGGCCAGGACATCTTTCCAAACACCTCATGAACTCTCTGATTGACAAATACTTTGAAGCACCTGGAATTACCACCTTAACCAAAAAATTCTGCAGATCTTGTTCAATCTGTGCCAAGTGTAACCCAGGGAAGATAATTAAAGCCTCTCCAAATCACTTGGCTAAGCCACAGTATCCTTTCCAAATGATTCAGATTGATCATATCCAAATGCCGAAGAGTGGCCGTTATGAATATGCACTTGTCATAGTAGACATGTTCTCAGGTTGGCCAGAAGCTTTTCCTGTTGCCAAACTCATGGCCAAAAGTACAGCAAAACGATTACTTACAGAAATCATCTGCAGATATGGAGTTCCTGAAGTAATAGAGAGTGACCAAGGCATGTCGTTCACTGCACTCTTGACCAAGGAGATCTGGGCAGCACTGGTGACCCTTGCATTCCACAGACCATATCACCCACAGAGTAGTGGTAAAGTAGAACGCATGAATGGCACCTTGAAAGCCAGGATGCTTAAGATGGCCCAAGAAACTAACTTACCCTGGCCAGATAGTCTTCCCATATCACTGTTTAGTGTAAGGTACACTCCTAGAGGGAAATTCAACCTGTTCCCATATGAGATTTTGTTTGGTACTGCACCTAGGTAGGCTGTTATTTTCCCCAGCAACTACAGATTCAGTCAGACGCAATGGTAGGCTATATAACTGCACTCTCTCATGCTTTGACAAAAATCCATGCACAAGTTTTTTCTTCTATTCCAAATCCGGAGGTTGATACAGGTACCTATTAGCTTCTTCCCGGTGATTGGGTTATGGTCAAGAAATTCTTGAGAAAACACACCCTTGAGCCAAGATTTGACAGTCCATTCCATATTAATCACATCTACCTCAGTGAAACTAGCTGGGAAGAACACCTGGATACACACTTCCCACTGCAAGAAAGTTCCTTCTCTAGAGGAAGCTGATCCCGTTAAGTAATGAGCTTCCTAGGCCTCCTACTGCTGCTAGGCCTATTAAAGGCCCAACAAGTTGCAATTACCAAAGATAACCATGTTTACATATTCTGGTATAATTCTTCAAACACACATGTAGCAACATTCACCTTTGATTACTGTCATATTGTCTCTTGTACCTTTCCACAATCACAACATTCAACAATTTACAAAGACATACCTAATAAAAAGGACCCATATATTTGTGTGACCGGTGACCATTGGGGGCATCACTGTAGTACCTGGAAAGGGGCAGGTTGGAACACAGGTCGACCATGGGGCTACAGACCACAAAGTGCCTTAGATATGGTTGACAGACATGAGAAACCATTGTTGTATAGAATGACTTTATGTAAACTGACAGGGTCAACCCCTATGAAACTATTAAACATAGAAGCCCAGGAGATGCTTGAGAGTATGTTTTGGGAACATATTGGAGAGGAGGGGGTTCTTATAACAAACTGGGAACCTTCTTTTTGACATGCACACTTCGCCTGACTGGGTTGACTCCAGACACATGACTATTAACCCTCTCAAACCATACATCAAGAGGCTCTCAAGGACATGGTAGCTATTGCTAACCCTACATTTGAAGACACTATGGCTGTAGAGACTGGGTTCCCAGACACTAACCTTTGGCTTGAATGGATGAGATACAATGCTAATTCTCATAATAAAACTAATTGCTATGTCTGTGGCGGGGCCAGACCTCATCTAGGTACAGTGCCTCTTAATTTACCTCCTGATGTAGAAATATGCTTCCTAAGTCTTTATGTGCACTCAACAACTAACTCATCAGTATGTGAATCTTGGAAAAAGATGTATCCCTTGACCCAAAGAGATATCAGACCACCTGATGGAGTAACCGTTTATCCAGGTAATTACACTTGTTGCACCACACCCACTACCACAGGTACATATTTGGGGAAATTTTTCCTTGTATTATCGTGCTATTCTACAAAAACTTCCTGCCACCTTATTGACAAATCAAGTTACCTCCTTGGGTGACATCTATTGGTTATGTGGAGACATGCAACTCAGATCCAAACTGACTGGTCTGTGGAGGGGGGAATTCACTTTAGCTAAGGTTATCATGCCCATACACATAATATCAGATATTCACCAAGGTCCCCCTGATTCACCTCACACATTCTTTCGAACTAAGAGAGAAACTTCTATACAGGGCAGTTTCGACCCACACATATATATAGATGCCATAGGTGTGCCAAGGGGGGTACCTAACGAACTTAAAGCAAAAGGAGTGGGGGGTGGGGGCCGGGGACAGTAGGTCCCCCTTATTGTTATGTAGGGCCCACACCCACAACTCAGGGGTGGGGGCCAGGGGGGAGGTCAGTAGGTCCCCCCCACATTCTTATTTATGGCCCCCACCCACCGCTCAGGGGTGGGGGCAGGGTCAAGGACAGTAGGTCCCCCTCCACATTATTATTTAGGGCCCCACCCGTCGCACAGGGGTGGGGGCAATAGTTTTTTTTTATAATAGTGAGCAGCCACTGGCTGCTTACTGTTTACTAGACACACCCCTACTCACGGTGTAGTGAGTATTGTCTGAATTTACTAATACTGAGTAACCTTTACTTAGTATTAGTAAATTTGTCTGAAAGACCAATTTGGGTCTTCCAGCCTTTTGGTAGATAGCTCCCTAATACAGTGGGAATTAGGGAGTTATTTACTACGCTGCTGCTTATTTTATGTATTTTATGTTATTTTAAGTGATTTCCCTATCCACATTTGTTTGCAGGGCACTTGTACTATTCTTACCCCCATTTTACTTCCTTTGCAGCCCTCTAGCCCTTTCCAGGACTTTTTTAGAGCCATTTTTGTGCCCAAAGGTTTGGGTCCCCATTGACTTCACTGGGGTTTGGGTTCGGGGTCAAGTTTGATCCCAAACCCGGACTTTTTTCCCAAGTTCAGCCGAACCCGCCGGACCCGAAAATCCAGGTATCGGCTCAACTCTACTTATAACTTAACTTTTTTGTTTTAATTTTTTTTTATTATTAGAAAGAAAATCAATGCAATGTATCAGATAATCAAGTATATACTCAAATGTTCTTCAGGGTGTAAATAAGGGGATTATAAAGAAGCTAAATTATATTCATAAAGAGGCAAAATTATATTTTCATCATAAGAATCAATGCCCCTTTTTATATATAACAATATTTTACTGGCCTTAGCAACTGCTGATTTACATTACACAGTGTTGCCTAGTTTGTTGTCTATAACAATACCCAAATCTTTCTAGTGTGTTGTTTTTCCTAATTCACTACCTTTAGGGTGTAAGTTGCTTGTGCATTCTTTACACCGAAGTGCATAACTTTGTATTTATTTACATTAAATTCCATCTGTCATTTGAGTGTACAGTAACTCAATCTATCTAAATCCCTCTGCAGCAAATTAATAGTAGATCAAATCCACTGCAACAACCTGATCTATACCTCTACTCACTTCTTCATAGAAACAATTAAGTTAATTTGACATGACCTATGTGTAATAAAACCATGCTGATTTTTGCCACTAACAATGTTATTCTTAATGAATTCTCTAAATAACCTTTTAAATACCTTTCATATAAGCAAGTATATCCTCAAATTGTAGAATAATAATGTGAAGACAAGGTAGTCACTTAGAAAAGAAGGCAACATTTCTCTTGGCTAGTGGAATTTTTCGTTCAACTTTTTGAAGACATTTTTAAAGTCTTTATTCTTCAGGGTGTAAATAAGGGGATTTAACATTGGAATAAATACAACATATAAAAGAGCAAAAAACTTGTTTTGTTGTGGAGAATATGTAGATGTTGGTCTCATATACAAACAGATCATTGTTCCATAAAAGATGATAACACAGGTCATGTGGGAAGCACAGGTAGAAAATGCTTTTTGTCGACCAACTGCTGACTGGATATTTAGGATTGCAGATATAATAAAGATGTATGACACCAATGTAAATATGAATGCACTTATAACTAGGAGAGTCATATTAATGTAGGTCCAAATCTCAATGGTAAAAGTATCACTGCAGGTAATTTTAAGCAATGGGGAAACATCACAGAAAAAGTGGTCGATGTTATAGGATGAACAGAAGGACAAGTTAGCAATTAAAAAAGTGTGTATAACAGGATCAGATAAACTTGTGGTCCACACTGCGATTGCTAAGTGAGCACATTGCTTGAGACTCATAAGTATTGAGTAACGAAGAGGGTGACAGATTGCTATATAGCGATCATAAGCCATAGCGGCCAATAACAAGACTTCTGTACAAGCAAAGGACATGAAAAAATACACCTGAACTAAGCACTCTAGAAAGGATATGGTCTTACACTGAGTAAGGACCATGGCCAACAGTTTGGGTAGAATGGTTGAGGTGTAAGCGATATCAATGAATGATAGGTTACACAAGAAGATATACATAGGAGTGTGCAAATGAGAGTTCAAAGCTATTGATGCAAAAACGATGATATTACTTAAGACAATGGTGAGATATATAAATAAAAATACAATAAAAACAGAAAACTGAAGCTCTGGCAAGTCTGTAAGTCCTTGCACTGTGAATTCAGCTGAATGGGACTTATTTTCTGGTGCCATTTTTTCTAATCTTTTGTCTTATGAAAGTAGAAAAAGCAAAGATTACATTAAACAGAAACCAGCCTCCTCTGAAAAATATTTCCAATAATAATTAAGTATACAAACTGCTTATATTTCATGGCTATGTTGTTTCAAGTCATTTAATAGTTATTGTTGTTGTTTTTTTTTTTTTTTTTTTAGATTTTTTTCCTTAGACATTCAATACTATTTGAGTCTGAAAAAAGTTTACATTTTATTGATTATAGTTAAACATACACAAAGCTAAGCAGAAGAGATGCAGACAAACTTATTTAAACACATAATTAATAATAGAATCCCACTCTAGCTCTGTTTGGTCCTATTATCACTACAATACAATGCTTCTTTAAGTGTATGCTGAGATTATGATCTCGTTGAACCATAGAATTTCTAGCACTTTGCTTCCCCTTTTATTCCTCCCAGTGAGACTGTGCATAGGGCTAAACAAATGCACAGTGCCAGGGCCCAGTCTAACCCCTGGGCCTCTAGGTGGCTGCCCAAAGGCAAAGGCAAAGGAAAAGTCTGTAAATGAGACAGTTGTCTCAACGGGACTCATACTTTAAACAGTTTATGCAGAAGGTCTCTTCTTTCTTCTTTCCAAATTACCTTCTCACTAGTGTCTATCTGCCTGTCATTTAAAATGTTTAAAACTATAGCATGCCCTGCAATTCTTCTTAGTGCCTGGTTAGGGGCTAGTTTAACCCTTTAAGAACTGGACTGTTTTTGCAATGTTGTACATTTGCAACCAGGCCTCTTTTTACACTTTTGTGGTGTTTGTGTTTAGCTGTAATTTTCCACTCTCTCATTTACTGTTCCCATTCAAATTATTAATTGTTTTTTTTCAGGACAAAGGGGGCTTTCTTTACATATCATTATTTATATAATATCATGTAATTTAATATAAAAAAATAAAAATATATGATGAAAAATTGAAAAAAATACATGTTTTTTGACTTTTACTTGAAAAATCTTTTACTCATCTACAAAAGCGAATGAAAAAAACTGCTAAATAGATTCAAAATTCTGTCCTGAGTTTAAAAATACCTAGTGTTTACGTGCTTTTTTGCTTTTTTTTGCATGTTATAGGGCTATTGGTACAAGTAGGATATTGCGGTTTCAAAACATACATTTTTAAAATTTATCAATAGTGACATTGTAACACTATTATCTGTCATAAATCTCTGAATAACACCCCACATGTACATATTTTTTTTAAAGTAGACAACCCAGGGTATTCAATATGGGGTATGTCCAGTCTTTTTTAGAAGCCACTTAGTCGAAAACACTGGCCAAAGTAAGCATTCATATTTGTTTGTGTGTGAAAAAAGTAAAAAAACTAAATTGAACGCTAATTTTGGCCAGTGTTTGTGACTAAGTGGCTACTAAAAAAGACTGGACATACCCCATTTGCAATACTTTGGGTTGTCTTCTTTTGCAAATGGTATGCCATCATGGGGGTAATTCTCATTCCTGGGCTACCATACGCTCTCAAAGGCAACGTAACCAACCTGGCCTTTTTCAATGTAAAAATATATGACTCATTTATTTGACCCTATAACTTTCAAAAATGCTATATGTGACGAGAGCAATCTCGCCACATTGCATTGGAGAAGCCTGGTTGCTCGTCTGCTGCCTTTGGACTATGGCCCCATGATAAAAGACATATTTTTTACCTGCAGAAAAGATTTATTCGTTCTTTTCTGCCTGGTGTTCGGTAGATTCAATCTACCGAACAACCACACGAATGACTGGACCACCTGGGAGCTGGAGTGTGCCAGCAATTAGCCTCCCTGAAGCTGCGGTTAACCGCAGCTTAATTGACGAATGCTGGGTGGCCGCCATGCGTATCACGAAAATGAGGTCGTGGCCATTTTAAACATGCAAATGCACAGTGGTGTTCGACGCTTAATTCATGGAACTAAAATCGGACACAGTTTTGCGCGAACACCGCTGAAGCTGCCGACCTCCCTTCTCTGTGAAAGTAGCCCTCATTAAAAAGACAGCTGCTTGACCCACAACACGGAGCCTTGTCTCGTCTTTGGGGGGATTTACTGAACGCTGATAGAGACTGATTGCTAGGAGTGTAAGCCGCTTGGATGCTTTTCCTATTCGTCTGCTAGCAGCGATTCGTATGGTTCCAGTTCGTGTGTTTGGAGTGTTATATTGGATGCCGTTCGGGAGTTTGGAGCATTCCCTTATTGGCGGTTCGTGAGTTTGGTGTTCTACAATAGCTGTGCCTGCATCTCTGGAAAGGGGGACGATCGCCTAAACGGTTTTTACCCCTTGTGTGCGAAACGGTCCGTAACACTATAAAACCTGTACATGGGGGGTATTGTTATACTCGGGAGACTTTGCTGAACACAAATATTAGTGTTTCAAAACAGGAAAATATATCACAACATTTATAGCATCAGTAAAAGTGCTGTATGTGTGTGAAAAATGCAAAAAAAAAGTCACTTTCACTGACAAATATCATCGCTGTGATATGTTTTACTGTTTTGAATCACTAATATTTGTGTTCAGCGAAGTCTCCCGAGTAAAACAGTACCCCCCCATGTACAGGTTTTAGGGTGTCATAGAAGGTTAAAGGGTAAAATATAGTGCTAGCAAATTAAATTCTCTGGAATTTTCGACCTAGGTTGGCAGGCAGGTCCCTTAGATTGCAATCAATAAAATTAATTAATTATGTAAAAATACTACATAAATACGCATGTAGAATTTAAATATGTATGCATATTTATATATTTGAAGTCTACGTGTATATTTATATAATTATTTATGTATTTTTGTTTATGGACATATGTATATTTTGTATTATTTTTATTTATTTATATATACATAGATATATATACAATTTCATTCTAAGTGTATTTTGATATAAATATATATATATATATATATATATATATATATTACTATCAAAATACAGTTAGAATAAAATTTCATATAGATATATAATTTTTTTATTTTTTTAAATTTAATTTAAAGGACCACTATAGGCACCCAGACCATTTCAGCTTAATGAGGTGGTCTGGATGCCTGGTCCAGCTAGGTTTAACCCTTTTTTCTATAAACATAGCAGTTTCAGAGAAACTGCTATGTTTATAAATGGGTTAATCCAGCCTCTAGTGGCTGTCTCATTGACAGCCGCTAGAGGGCTTCAGCGCTTCTCACTGTGATTTTCACAGTGAGAAGACGCCAGCGTCCATAGGAAAGCATTGTGAATGCTTTCCTATGGACTGGCTGAATGCGCGTGCAGCTCCTGCCGCGCATTCGCATTCAGTCGAAGAGGAGGAGAGGAGGCGGTGCTGGAGAAAGATGTAAGTTTAACCCTTTCCTCCCCATAGAGCCCGGCAGGAGGGGGACCCTGAGGGTGGGGGCACCCTCAGGGCACTATAGTGCCAGGAAAACGAGTATGTTTTCATGGCACTATAGTGGTCCTTTAATTTCTTTATTATTTGTATTTTGTAATAATAATAATATATATATATATATATAATATATATAGTTATTATATATATTATATATATATATATATATATATACGTGTGTAATTTAATTATAAGTGTATTTTTATATTAATATAAGTACATATTAATATAAAAATACACTTAGTATGAGATTATATATATGATATATAGACAAATATAATATATGTCTATATATCATATATATATATATATATATATATATACACACACATATATAATTTTTTTTTATTAACTTTAATTTTAATTTTCTTTTTTGATTTTACACATGCAGGGAGACTGCCTGTCAGCAGAGGCAGTCCCCCTGCAGGCAGACACATGGACACCTATTGTGACCATGTGATCGCTGTGTTGAGCGATCTGCCTGTCTGGGCTGCATGCAGTCTCCCCACAACGGGAGCACAGCCGATCGCCACAGGGGGAATGACGGCGATCAGGTAAGTACATTGGACCGTTAGGAGGGTTCAGGACCGTCACCGGTCGGCAATGGAAAAATGCCAATGCCGGTCCTGAACCGTCCTCGGTCCTGAAGGGGTTAATTTTGATTTTTTATTTTTTTTCTGTTTTGAAAATAATTGGTGGATTTGGGAGTATCTCCTTGGCCAATATAGGGTTCTAATTGCTAACTACCTAATTAATCTGAATTGCTAACTGCCCAGAGATTGATGTTAACAGCGGATCATGTCTTATTCAGTCCTACAATTGAAAATAATACTAAATGTCCACAACGTAACTGCATGAGTAATTTATCAGATAATAGGTAGAAACCATGCACATCCCCTAATTAGAAGCTGCAATCTGACTCAAATAAGTGTCTAACTGATATCAATAGGAAGAATTTAAAAAGATAGTTTAGACCCGCGGCTCCCAAACTGTATGTCACGGCGCCCTGGGGCGCAGCGACGGGCACACAGGGGAGCCGCGATTTATTTTCCCAGTGCTATGACCATAGCACTGGGAACTGTGCTCTCCCCTGCTGGCTCTGCACTACCGGAGGGGAGATCAGAGCTATCCCTCTCAGGCCCGCTAGCACTTTGCTGACAGCTGGCAGGGCAGGGAGGGAGAGAGGACCCGGGGGAGCTCTTACCTGCTGCTCCGGCGGGTTCTCCTCTCACATGCTCAGAGCGTTGCCGTGCTTACCGCAGCAATACTCTGAATCTCACAAGCATGAACTCAAGCAGCTCCTGAGGCTGCTAGAGTTCATTTTCACCACTAGGACCGCCAGGGAAGGAAATGTCCCCCCTCCCAGGAAAAGGTAAGCAATGAGGGGGGACATAATTTTTATTTTTAATGAAAAAATATATATAAATATTAATTTGTTCTCCTATCACCACAGAGGCCAGACCACACAATAGTTCCCCCATACACACACACACACACACTGCCCACCCCAAACACACACACTGCTCCCCATACACACACTGCCCCCAATACACACACTGCCCCAATACACACACTGCCCCCCCAATACACACACTGCATCCCATACACACACTGCCCCCATACACACACTGCCCCTACACACACTACCCCAATACACACACACTGTCCCCCATACACACACATTTTCTCTCCATACACACACACTGCCCCCATACACATACACACACTCCCATACACACACACTGCCCCCATACACAGAATTACACCCCTATACACACACGCACACACACACTGCCCCATACACAAAATTACCCCCTCACCCCATACACAAAATTACCCTATACACACTCTTACCTCCCCATACACAATGCCTCCCATACACACACACTGAACCCCCCACACACTGAACCCCCGACACACATACTGTACTCCTCACACAACCTGCCACCCCACACACTGCAGCCCCACACACACTGTAACCCTCAAACACACTGTACTCCTCACACACACACACACTGTACCCCTCATGCACAAATTGCCCCACATACACACACACTGCACCCCTCAGGCACACACAAACTACATCCTTCACAAACACAAAGCACCCCTGTAAACACGCTGCATCCTTCACACACGCACACTGCACCCCTGTACACAAACACACATGCACACTGCACCCCTCACACAAACACATATTGCACACCTCACACACACTACAGCCCCTATCCCAGCAGATCCAAGGTAAATTGTCAAACTGAACTTAAACAGTTTGACTACTTACCTTGAGAGGGCACTACGGCACTAGTGGCACCATAACCACTATAATGTAATTTAGTGGTTATTGTGCCTGGATTGTTTCTTTAAATAATATACCATTGGCATTCCCAAGATTTGGGGCCCAGTATATGCCGCAGCACTGTACATATATACAACCTAGAAAATTGTTTTGCCTTGGGGTACCTTGGAAAAATATTGAAATATTAAGGGCGCCTTGAACCTAAAAAGTTTGGGAACCACTGGTTTAGACAAATGAATTAAAACAGGGAAATAGGACCACAGTGGTAAATCAAACAGTCAAGAGTGCCCTTGATTTAACCTCAAATGTTGAATTGCTATCTCTTATAATTATCATATTCCTTCCTACAACTAATGCAAAGAATAGTGTAGAGTAAACTGAAAAGTCAGCTCATCCAACACAGCAAAATGGCAGATGTTTAATTTTTCTTTTTGCAAAAACAGTAGCTCTTCCAAAACTCTCGGAATTGTCCCCATTCCACTCCTGAACATTTTGTTGGATTGTCAAAAGTGCTGGCTAAAAAAAGCAACCACTGGATTGTCCAGATTTGTGGAGTGCTCCTAATAACTATCATACATTCCATTCTTTCACAGCACACTGGTGGGAGCCCATGTTAGCTGGTTATGTTGGTGGTAGTGGAGGAGGTCCATTGTTGGAGCACTGCCTAGCATTTCCACCATGGTGTGAGCACTAGCCAACTCTGAGGCAGGAATGAGAGATAAGAGGGATTCCCATATACTGTCAACAACAAGATGCCAGAATAACAAATTTAAAGAAAGAATTTTGGAACAGCAGAGCACCATCCATAGTTTTTCATCCTACCATTACATTGGCATTGACTCTCCACTGGGCATCAGAATTGGAAATAATGGAACAACTAGTGTCAGTTGTTATTCCTTTAAGTGTATGACATAAACTATGAACCACAGTAATAATTAAAATTTTGTAAAATGTTTCCAGAAATGGAAAAAAAGAAAAAGAAAATAAAATGTACTGTGTTGGGTTACTTTTTTCTTTCAAGCTACTTTTTGTTTGTTAAGTTTAAATTTATTAAGAGCTGTCTTATTTGTTGGCATTGTGCAAATACACAATAATAATAAACAGTGGGATTTAATCAATAAATACTGAATTGTAGAGAATTTGAACCAAATTGCAAAATTTTGCCTAAAGCAGTTAACTTGAAACAAAAATAGTTAATTATATACACAGCCTGGCTATCTGTTAACATAAAATGTACAATTTATTTTTCAAGTCACAACTACAGTTCAGTATTTAAAATCGAGTGAGTTTGGGTAACCAAAGTACTGACTTGCAAAAATTAATATATACAATCTGAATGAGATACAACACCTGATTATACCTATATGGATATTTCTCTCTGCTCCTTATTTCGCAAGTCAGTTTTTAAATCATGATAATGAGGAGACTCCTTAGAGCTGTGTGTAGTAGCCCATAATCAGTCCATAATCAGCTGTGTGTAGTAGCCCATAATCACTTAATTTGACCTAAATTTTACAAATAGAATGTCACATATTGTCAATTGTGGAAATGAGTTGAACAAAAGAGCAAGGTGATTGTGCAATTTGTTAGAGGATTCCTATGATAAAAATGAAGACAATAATAATCTAATGAGCATACTTTTGAGGCTATTTACTTTATTTCAATGAATGTTCATTTCATAATCACTGTAACTTTTAGAGAAATGGTACTATATGTTAAAACTCAAGCTATTCATCAAATGTGGTGAAATAAAACATTTATATATAAATAAGTAATATGTAGTCAGTACTTACAAAGAATGAATAATTGCTTAATACAGAGCGTTGTTAAAACTCTCAGTATAAAGGTTCTGCAGATGATTCTGAGAGTTTTTATTCTCCGGTATGAGTCATTCTGTGTTCACGTGGGCAACAGCTTACACTTGCCATAGGGAGTATGCAGCATTTAGGGTATCATTTATTTATTCTCTACCATGAGGCAACCTGCTCCACCGTGTGCATGTGTCACTGTGCACACATTTTCTATTGGGAAATTGGAGCACTTAATGTATAATTCTATGTTTGACTTCTTAAAGAAACTCTGTGCATGTATTTATTAAATGTGCAGTAACTGGTAATTCTTCATTTAAAGGGTTAATTTAGATTTACTATTGAAATTAAACATATTGTATATCAGCGTTATAATTTTAAGATTATAAATTCAATTTAAAAAGTGCATCGAAAGGACATATTAAAAAAATTTTGCATCAAAAGTTCACCAAAATAATGTCAGAATTTGTAATATAAATGACATGTACATTATTTTACATTACTGAATATAAAGTTATTATGAAGCATCATTTATGCTGCTTAAGTCCTCAGTGGACACTGAGGTAAGGGGGAATGATAAGAGTTCCTGCAGACGAAATTGATGCATATGTAAATCATTTTTATATGATGAGAAAGTTAGACATGTAACATCCAGTACAAAGTATTAAAGTAGTAAACTATATGACATGTTATACAGGTATTGAGAGGATTTTCCTCCATTGGAGGGGGAGAGATAGGTTGAGAAAATTATCTCATCGTGAGACTTTTTGGATATATAAAATGCATATACTGGAGCCGAATATGGTTTGAACGTGAATATGGATTTTATCTGCTTCTTATGGTTTCTCATAGTCTTTTTTACCTCCCCCCCACTGGATCCCCTTTTTCTGGTTTCTTGCTTTTTAAGGTTTAGCTTGTGCCCTCTTCTTTTGGGAAGTTTTTGGGATTTTTGTTAAGCGTATGATTTTAGGTTTATAATTTTAGTCCTGGTGGGAGTTCACCTATAGCAGTGTCCAATACCTCGATCACAATCTACCAGTCAATTGCAAAGGCAATGCTGGCTGATAGATCGCCTCTGGCAGGACTACTTGATCTTAAAGGATTGCGATTGTGTACGGAGGTGAGTGATGCACACTGATGCCGATGTGCTCTACCTTTTTCCAGTAATATATTTTGTAGAAAGGGGTGACAGGCATTTTTTAAAGGGGGACAAGGTTTTTTGTGGAAAGGGGTGACATTGATTTTGTCAAAAAAAGCTGCAATATTCCAATATGCTAAAAATCATATAAATAAGCCACATAGGTTATGAGGTGCTGTTCTGTGGAGTAATGAAACAATACTGGAATTTTTCAGCCCAATGGATTAGCGGTATGTCTGGAAGAAGCAAAAATTAAGCATATGAGGAAAAGAACACTCTGCCTACAGAAGTGGTGGCTTGGTGGTGCTCTGGGGCTGCTTTGCATCCTCTGTCACTGGAAACCTTTAGCATGTGAAAGTCAAGATGGATTAATTGAAGTATCAGGAAATCCTAATAGAAAACGTAATTCCATCTGTAAGGAAGCAGAAGCTTGGATGCCATTGGACCTTCCAACAAGACAATGATCTCAAGCATTCCTAAAATTCCACTAAGGCTTGGTTGCAGAAGAAGTCCTGGAAAATTTTACAGTGGTCATCACAGTCACCTGACTTGAACCCCATAGAAAATCTCTGGTGGGATTTGAAGAAGGTGACTGCAACACGCAAACCCAGGATTATTCCTGAACTGTGGGCCAATTCTCATGAGCAATGGGTTAACATTCCTTCAGGAATGCTGCTGGAAGCATTGTTATGCATCTCATTTACAGCAGGTCATAAAAGCAGAAGGGTGCTCTACTAAGTAGTAAAGATGCTTGCCATGAAGGGGTTGAATAATTTTGAAACTGGATAAGTCATTATAAGTAGCATTTTCAGTTGAATTTGGGAAAACCACATGAAGCATTAAGTTTGTTGCACTATTTCAATTGCTATTGTTTGATTTATTCATTGCACACAGCTCAAGGTCTGTCAATTTTGACAGTAAACCTGATTTTCAATGGGGTTTTAATAATTTTGAATACAACTGTATACTGTGCTCTCACCATTGTATATGGGGAGTACCAGTTGTTGCTAAGACCCAAAAAAAAAAAAAAAAGAAAGAAAATATAAAATAGTATCATATAGCTTTATGAATATATGGATTCCAATGTGAATCATGAACTTTTGCATTCACATTTATAAGAGCTCATGGCTGTCTCAACACTGCAATGTAAACATTGCAATTTCTCAAAAACTGCAATGTTTAAAATTGCAGGACTAACTGGGTCAGGGGCATTTCACCTAGACCACTTCAATAAGTGAACTGAGTGCCTATAATGCCCCTTTAAAGCAGTACTTCCAGACACCTCCTTCAATACTCCCAAAAGATAAAAAGAGAGGACCAATTGTATATAAATGTAAAAAATATTGCTCACCTTCTCAAGAGCCCACTAACACCTGCCTCTCGGTGTAGACTACATGTCTTTTATGGGTGACACCTACCTCCTTTGTGTCTTTAAGGTTCAAAGTGGCAGCAATAGGATATTCTGCAAACAAAAACTACTTATCAAATTCCACACTTAAAAAAAAATATATTTTGGGAGAATTAAAGGAGGTGTCTGGAAGAAGTAGCCTTACGCTTACAGAAGCTACATTTATCTGAGTCACATGGGGTGGGTGGAAAGCTGAAGGGAAATATACTTAAATCCCCTTATGTGTGTTCTACCATCTTAATATTGGTTTCCATCTTCAGATCCTCATGCTTCATCCTCCAGAAGCCATGTTCCTGTCAAATTCTTAGAAATGCACACGAGTACAACATAGAAGTCTATGGAAATTATGTGGGAACCTCCATGGAATTTATAGGGTAATATCTGCCATTTTAGACCCTAAGATGTCCTATGGAAACTTCTTTATTGCACTGGAGTTGTAAGGAAAGTTGCAATATAGTGTCAATATTTAATAAGGATTATATTTTATGAAATGCTCATAAGTGACAGAGCTGTTTTAATGTGCTCTATGCACACGTCCACAAATGATCAAGTTCCTAGTTAACCAGAATCTCTACTGTTTTGTCAATCTTTGTTTTATTGAGGTATGGAAAAAGAAATGTTACATGCAGAAACATTTAAGACATAATGTTCAAGGACAACATATCATTTCACAGTAGCTAGTTGATACCTCTTTATTATATTTTTATTTTTTTGTAGAACAGAAATAAACATGTATAATCTTAACAAGCCTCTTCCCAGCCCCAAGCCTTGTTGAAGGTTGGCATCCATCTGTCACAGATTCGGGAGCTCTGTGAGGCTGTGTGTGTCTCTCTCTGGGTGCTGCGGAAGACTCAGATGTTTCTCCGCTGGCAGCAACTGGCAGCGGCTGGCAGCGGCTGGCAGCGGCTGGCAGTCTTCTGGCGGTGTGGGCAATGCCTCAGAGAGGGTCTCCGTGTGACCTTTGGCCCAGCCTGGCATGCAGCACGCGATAGGGAAGCTTGAGATTTTGCTTTACCCAAGACAGGACCGCTCCGCTTTCCCGAACCCCTCTGCTTCCCTGCCTTGTGTAGGTTAGAAGGGATATTTCTAAGCTTTGCAAGAGGTCTCAACATTTTCATCATCACCAGATGATCCCTAGATGACCACTAGATCATCACTAGATTTTTTTGCACCCACTCTTTATGCAACCATCCCCTTAGTGTTTGTCAGAATGTGGTACCAGTAAGATCTGCAAAATCATATTTTAAATGAATAATATACATATATATATATATATATATATATATATATATATATATATATATAAAAAATTATTTATTTAGCAGACATGAAGGTCATATACATTACACATCAAGAGCAATGTGTCATCAAGTCATACACATCTTAAATTTAGGATTATTGTAGGACAAACAAAACAAAAATTACAATGAACAAATAGAGAATGATCCTGTGTTTATGAGGCGCTTATACATATATACAGTGAGCAAATTAGGATAGAAGCTGCTACCACACTATAGTAGGAACTCTCCACCCTACTTAAATAAATGTTTACCAATGTCCTAACAAGTCTTTTCTCCATGCTGCTATAAAGAAGGGCTGTGACACCCTGAATTGCCACATTTGCTGATGTACTCAGAGCCAAGTCAAGGGCCCTGGATAAGGTGAGAAGCCAATTTTATTTCTATTTTACATTATTCCATTGAGGATTTCAACACCAGGGTCAGCTTTGCTTCCCTCTTTTCTTCCATTTCTGTTCCTTATATTGAGGTTTTCACCTGATATGGACTTCCAAGGTATGTGTCACCTTTAAGTACACAAAAGTGGAAGAGATCAGAGCCAGTCCTTAAGAGGCTCTATATCATGTGAGTGGATCCCTATTGGAATTATTTTCACCACTTAATTCACTATTTTATTGCACCATATTCTGTTTGCTTTGTGTCCATATAGGAATTTCTGTATTTTAATAGGGGTAAGTGTCAATTTAATCTAGCGCTACACACTCCTCACTATTCTACACTTGTTGGTATAATAGTGTACTGTTTCCAAAAAAGTACAATGAGAATGTATAATTTTTTTTTAATGAAAAATGTATATACTAATTCCTCACATCTTCTTCCATAGACCTCAGCAAAGAGAACATTTTTCAACATCAAAAAGAGCTTGACAATGTAACTCATCCCTGTAGACTTGAAATGAGGTGTGTTTAAAAGAACACCACATGCACCATAACCACTGCAGTTCTAGGGTTCTCTTGACAACTTAACTTGGTTTCACCAGGAACCCAAGGCTACAGCCGATGCTTTTGTTCTGCTTCTTTAGAGAATTGCTTTTGGAAAATTCATTTAGCTCTACAGAGCTAAGTAGGGCCATGTAGGACTCCAGTATTTTATTCATTTATACTCTCACAAATTTGTTCAGTTTAATTCTTAACCCATAAAGTAGTAGAGGTCCAGGCACTCCTTGGTTCAAGACAGGTACTTTATTAGGAACCACATTTATTAAAGTACCTGTCTTGAACCAAGGAGTGCCTGGACCCCTACTACTTTATTAATTTTTGGAAATCTGGTGTTTGATTCCGGTTCAGCAAGCACCCTGGCTCAGATTTATGGAAGTGAGTGCAGTTCCACACACACTACTAAAGGTTTAATGCTTAACCCATGACACAATTGTCTTCCTGCTGCATTTCATGTTTTAATATGCAACAACATTTAGAATATAATATATCATTACTTAATGAGATAAAGTTTGTTTTCATAAATGTGCAGATATTTTATAGAATGCACAGCTTTGTTATTTTTATTCTCTTTTCTCATTTTAAAAATACATCTACATACATACAGCTGCATGAAAGCCAACTGATGTTTAGTATCTTTTTTCTTCACTTGCCACCCTTTTTAAAAAAAATAATTTTTGAATTTGAAAATTTTTATTTTCAGAAAGGGAAATTGAGGGTACAGAAAAAAGAAAGGGAGGGGGGGGGGAAGCATCTCGGTCAAGACATCTTATTCTTCATTTGTGGCATACATACGGTCGACATTAATACACATGTAGAATGAAATTGACATGGATGAATATACCACATTGAGAGCATAAACGTTCAGTAAGCAGTTTACAATTGTACATCTTTAGATATCTACACCATTTTAAATAGTTATACAGACAAATATACATCATCCTATTTAGGTATTGCGTGTCCCTAGTCTGGGTCATATGGTATCGTCTCTTACAGTGTATGTGGGTTGTTTCTTTAGGGATGGTTCGTCTTGTCTAGTCAGCTTTCCGCACTGGTCTAGTTAGGTTATAGTGGATGGTGGTGTATCAGTGAAAGCCATGGTTCCCACAGCTGTTCCGTGAGCCGTGTTTTTGCATGGGAATCTGAGGAAAGTACTTCATATCTATAAAATTGGTATATCTTGTTCAGTAGTTCTTTGTGTGTTGGGCAGTATACGCTCCGCCAATGTAGAGCAATGAGGTTTCTAGCCGCTAATATGATAGTGGAGGCCAGTTTTTTGGCTCCTTTTTTCCATGTGGGTGGGAAAAGCAATAGAATCGCCACCATTGGTGTTAGGTCAACTTTGTACCTTAGTGTTTTTTCTAACAGTTGTTGAGTATGTGACCACAAGGGTTTGATCTCTCTACATTCCCACCAAATGTGGGTCATGGTCCCCTCTTTTAAGCCGCATCTCCAACATTTGGAGTCTACTGTAGGATATATTTGATGTAGTCTTTGTGGGGTGAGGTACCACCGGTATATCACTTTTTTGTGTGCTTCCACATGAGAGAAACAAGATGTGAGGCCTCGTAGAGCATTCAATGACTGGAGCCATTGGCTATCAGTAAGTTCGGGTATATCCTCTTTCCCCCATTGTTTTACATAATTAAAAACATGTGGTGGTGTGTGGCTTAGAAGGGTCTTATAGCATAGGGATAGGGACTTGGGTTTTGTCGGTGCCGACAGGCATCTTGTAATGATAGTCAATGTGTGGGTCCCTTCTGGTGGAGTTGTCGGGAGTTTCAATGTCACCTTGGTGTGCACAATGCTCTTTAGTTGTATGTATTGGAACATAAAGGAGCTGGGTATCTTGTAGTTGGTCTGTAATGTAGGGAAGGCCATGAGGTCGGCTTGGGAGCAGAGGTCTTTGATATGTTTAACGCCATACGTGGCCCAGGGTTTTAGTGACAGCCAGTCCGATACTCCTTCCAGTGCCTCCAACGGGGCATATATACAGAATTTTCCTTTCTCAGATAAGGTGGTCAATAGTTTGTCCCATATTTGTATAGTCAGTCTAGTGGTGGGGTATAATTGGAGTTTCTTTGGTCTGTATAATTTGGGGGACCATAGTATGTTTAACATGAGGTTCGAAGAGAATTTTTCCTGCTCCATATCAGCCCACTGAAATGTGTTTCTGGGGGCATGGATACGGATTGCTGATTCAAGGATGGAGGCTTCATAATAGGTAGCTAGTTTTGGAAAGCCGAGACCTCCCATCGTTTGCGGGAGTTGGAGTAAGGATTGAGGTAGTCTGGCTTTTGTTTTGTTCCAGGCGAATCTAGTTAAGGTTGCTTGTAGGGTTTTCAGTATATGCGTTGGGACATTGAGAGGTAACATTCTAAATACATAAAGGATTTAAAAAAAAAAATAATTTTAACGTGTATTGATAATGTCCTATAGACTGACCTATAGACTGTAAGTTCGTTTGAGCAGGGTCCTCTTTAACCTATCGTTCCTGTAAGTGTTCTTGTAATTGTCCTATTTATAGTTAAATCCCCCCTCTCATAACATTGTAAAGCTCTACAGAATCTGCTGGCGCTATATAAATGGTGATAATAATAATGATGTTTTGTATATACATGAGATATATATATATATATAGAAGAATATCAACGCTGTCTTTTATGTCTGTAAATGCACAACAACCACAAAAAAACAACAACTAACAAACAAAACCCAGAAAGTATGTTTATTTAATATTTATTATTGGATATTTAATATCATTGGGTATTAAGCAAAAAATGTTTGTGGATAAGCAATTGGAACCAATACAAATCAACAAGTTCAACAGCTAGGATGCATTTGTGAAATTTATTAAAGAAAGGAACACAAAAAACCTATACAACATGTCAGCTCAATGACCTTACTCATGTGTAATGAAAAAAACAGTACAATTCAACAATTTTAATACCTGAAATTGTGCACATGATTATATTTATAATAAGGCTTGTATGAAATATTCTGTGTTGCAGATTATTGAAGAAAGGAACAGGAAACGTTCACCTAGAAGAGATTAGGGTTTTTTTTATATCAAAGACATTATGCTAGAATTGTTTTTTTTTTTTTACTCTTACTGCTTTTAAAGTGCACCTTTAAAGTAACTATGACACGAGGCACTTTATCAAATCTAAAATCTATTAGATAGTATACAGGTCATTTCTTTTTTATTTTAACTTACACCTTAATCCACCAGAATGACACACTTTGCTTTCTTTATTCCAACTATTAAAATGTTTTTATGAATCCATGAATAAATGGACTGGAAAAATGACAAAAATTGCTATAGATTATAGATATGTCGATATAGATTGGTAGATATTTATATATATATATATATATATATACCAATAATATTATTTCAGTAACTGTTTTATGATGACTATCATCAGTGACTTTATTTCACCAGAAACCCATTGTACTGACCTTGAATATGTTAAAAAACAACAGATGTTGTTTTCGAATAAAATACAGGAGTCCATCCTTGAGAAAAATATAAAAATTAAAGCAAACTGAGACACTACACTGCACTTCATAAAAGTCAAGGAAACCACATGCCCTCATCCAATTTCCAATCTGCAGGATGACAGCTAGATCCTTAATAAACAATTTCAAGTTATTTGAGGTCTGCATCTTGAGAACAACTGCTTTAGCTCTGAGCATACTTGTCACAGGTTCTTCCTAAAGTCGCAGCCACCATCTTGGGGAGCTATGTAGAAAGCATTCCCGGTACCTTGGGTCTGAAGCCTGACTCCAAATGTTCACAATCTCAGTTGCAAGTGGAGGAATTCCAACTGAGTGGTCAATCAAATCACAGGCCCCAGTGTAGTAGGGCATAGGAACTTATAGGTAGGTTGCTTCTCTGCCTTGCAGTGACTTGGTATAGAAGGCTGTATTCTCTGCCGTCTTGCTGCTATATGTGACAGGAATTCTGTAAAAATATGTTCTCCTGCCTAAAAAGTGAAGCTGCAATCAATGTGTCAAGATGTACCCTTAAAGGTAAGTGTTGTTTTGCAGCAAGATCTGCAGACTGACTGGAATAATTTCTTCAAAAATTGTACCAAACTCAGGAGCTCTCTCAGCACACATCCACTTTGCTTGGCAATTTTTACAATTATGTACTTTACAATACCTTTATTGATAGGCTACAAGATAATATTAACAATGTTGTATTTAACTTTTAAAAAACTAAAAAAAGTGTTTTTTATTAGAGGAAACATGGATGCAACATATCATAGTTACATAGGCTGAAAAGATGAAAAGAGACATGGGTCCATCGAGTGTAGCCTTTCTCACATTTCTTTTTGCTGTTGATCCAAAAGAAGGCAAAAAATCCAGTTTGAAGCACTTCCACTTTTGCAAAAAAACTGGAAAAAAATCCTTCTTGATCCCAGTGAAGGATAATTGGCAGTCAGATAAATCCTTGGATCAAGAAACTGTTACCCTACAATTTAAATATGATATCCTTGAAAATTATGTTTTTGTAAGTATGATTCCAGTTGCTGTTTAAACATCTGTACAGACTCTGATACAACTACTTCCACATCCTTATTGTTCTTATTGTGAAAAAAACCTTCCCTTTTCTTTAGACTAAATCTCCTTTCTTCCAGTCTAAACATGTGTTCTATGTATAGTCCTGTTTGTGAATAGATTTCCAGACAATGGTTTGTATTGGGCCTGTATATATTTGTATAATGTTATCATATGCTCTCTGTGGCACTGTTTTTATAAACTAAAGAGGTTTAAATTTGTTAACTTTTTTCAAAACTAAAATGTTTCATTACATATATTAATTTTGTAGCCTGCCTCTTTTTTTTTTTTTTGCAATTCTTTATTTTTCGTGCAAGGTTAATTACAATACAGCCCGTATGGCAACAACAGCCCTCCGGTTTTGGGTATTTCGTGACATCACAGCATAGTTTAGGCATACTTCAGACTGTCATTTCCAACTTGTGATGTCAGTTAGTTCTGTAAATTTTTTTTTTTTACAGGTCAACTGGTATCAGACTAAAGCAACATTGGAGTAAATTTGAGGTGTGTATCTTTCCCCTTCAAGTGATGGGGTTGTATTAGTGTGGGGGGTGAATAACCCAAAGGTTTAGTGATAGCTGTTCGCGAGTTTGTACCCCCTTATGAGTCCCATGTTGGGTTAATGTCGTGCGTAAATGGCTGATCGTAGTGCAGTTTATGTCTTCGAGTGAGTACTGGGAAGTCTGCGTGTGTCAGTATATCTGTTCATTTGCGTGTGGGTAGCTGGTTGTCACTCACTGAGCTCGATTGTACATCTACGGTGGGTTGGGATTTGGCTCCTTACCGAGGGAGTCGCAAAGGGGTGGGAGTAGGTGTACTCTCCCTGGAGCTAGTGGCCTTCTTTTTTCTCAGAGTGAGTCTTGCAGCGGTTTTGGTGTAGCGTGAGTTTGCCTTGTAGGGTGCTTGTGCAACAATGTTATATGAAAAACAAACGGTATAACAAAGGGATAACAAAATAAAATGAAATAATGCAGTAACAGGTTAATGCATTGTATGCTTGCTGGCTATAATTTTACAGTTCAGGTCAATTCTCCCCAGTTCTCTCTGTTCCTGGGATGAATGGGGTCATCCTCTCAGGGTCCCAGGTGTGCAATGTCGTTGGAGTGTCTTGTTCTGAGGGTCTGGTACAAATCCCCAGTTCCCCAGGAACTGTTCTGCCTCCTGTAGTGAGGAGAGATTGTGTGTGGTACCATTTTTGGTTACTGTCAGAGTCCTTGGGTGGGTCCATTAGTAGTCAATTTCAGCTTCACGCAGACTGCTCGTCACTTGTGCCAGGGACCTGCGCCATAACAGCGTGTTCCTTGTTAAGTCCTGATAGAAGGTAATGTGGGATGACTCAAAAGCATCTTTCCCCTAACAGCTGTGAGGAGCTTGATTTTAGCCGCCACTGAGTGGCACCTGATGATGACATCTTGTGGACCTGTGGCTGGGGCTTGTCTTGCTTTTCTGATCCTAAAGAAGCCATCTAATGTGATTTTTTTGGCTTGGGCGTGTGGTAGGAGTGTGGCTGTGAGGCGCCTGAGGTAGTGGGGTAATTCTGTGGAGTCAACGCTATCCGTTATCCCCCTTAACTTTAAGTTAGTGCATCTGTTGCGGTCCTCTGCCAGGTCCATTCTCATAGTGAGGCTGGACTGGGATGACTGCATTAGTGTGACTTGCTCTTTTAGCCCCTTTACCTCTTGTTTCAGGTTTAGGATGTCTTCTTCTGTGGCTTTAGTGCGTGCAGTTACTGCCTGCATTTCGGATCTTAGCAGGTCCATATCTGCTGCGTGCATTTCTCTCATATCTTTTAACAGGTCAGCTATGTCTTGTTTGGTGGCCGGTGTAAGGTTAGTCCCTTTAGTTTGCAGCTCCCTCGATGGGTGAGTGGTTGGTTGTGCCTGTTCAGCTCCGGATTGCTCTCCTTCATCTTGGGAGGCAGTTGTGCGGTACTGTGAGGCCGCCATCTTGGGCGCCATCGGCCTTTGCAGCAGGTCTCCTATGTCCTGCGTGATCCGTCCAGTGTTCTGTGTGGGTCTCTGTGATTTTCGACCCATGCTGTAGTCTGCAGGTGCGGCTGTATCAATCTGCAGGTAGGTGTCCTGGTGTGCTCTCAGGGCTGTGAGTTCCTGCGCTAGCCTCGTGGCTTGGTAGGCGGTGTAGGCCCCGGTTTTCTGTCGGGTCTTTTTGCCCGTTTGTGGGTACAAGAAAGGCATCAGCCTGTTGCTCTCTTGCTAGGATAGCCCCGGGGGCTAGTAACGTGCCTCTGTAGGTGTCTTAGGACCTTGTTTTAAAGCCTTTTTGCCATTGTTTGTTCGGAGCTCAGATGTTATGCGACCGTTCATGTCTCAGCCCGCCTCTTTTTTTTGTGCCATACTATCCTTCTTTAGAACAGGTGCTCAAAATTGTACAGCATATGCAAGACGTGGTATTATCAGGGATACTATGGAGAGACACTAATACTGTGTGCAAATACTAAGAGCTGGCCTAGAATATGGCTAAAATGGGTAAAGATATGGATACAAGAGAGGATATGTGTACAATGGTACTGTGTCTTTAAAAGAGAACTAAAATTCACAGGAAAATTAAAAAAATGAGATAAATAGATAGAGGCAGATGGTTAGATAAGATATATGTATATGGAGGATAAACATCTTGTAAATGAATAATACTTGAAATAAATGGATAAATAAATAGATAAATGGATAAATCTATGTCTAATGCAAAATGTGCAGTGCAAGTGCCTCTGTTACTGCTATAAAACAGAATAGCTGGCACTTGTACCAGATTATATACTTTGTATCTTGCAAAGATGTGGATGAAAAAAGTACAAAAATGTAATAATATAGCAATATAGTATATGGAACTGTAGGCTAAAGATGTCACACAATGTAACAACAACAACTGGTAGAAAGCAATGGTTCTGAAAAAAACCAGTTTATTAGACAAAAGATAAAAACTATGAAAAATATATATTATTAAAAAAATATAAAAAAATATGTATCAAGAAAAGTTCATACAGGTATTACCAGTCATATAGAAGTCAGAAATATTCAGAGCCCTTCGGATTAATTTCGGATGGATGTGGATTGAATTTCTCAGTTGGCACTTGTAATGATACTGCCGGTGAGGACAGCGTGTGTGTTCAGCATGCGTCCCAGCGGGAGCCTCACTCCGGAGGAACGTGTGCTATAGACGGCTCTGATTCAGTAAACAAACCAACAGGTCCTGAGGGAGTACTGAATTCAAATGATGTGTGTATGCTGGATCTGAGTCCTGATGTGTGTCCAATTGTCTTACGCGTTTCGTAGGTGAACCCCTACTTTTTCAGAGACGGATGGAGAACCATTGCTTCAATAATGCTTTATATATATATTCGACTAATTGATTGATTTGACTTTCTATGCATCCAATAAAACAATTTACAAAGTGTAAAGTCTTATGGGCAAATGAAAATAATATAATAACATTATGTATAAACAGTATATATAATAGATGAAGTGGGACATAATAGTAAATAAATAAATACAAAAAATACAAAAATAATAATAATGATTGCAAAAATACATAAGAGACAAATTGTACATACAAAGTAAGCATCCACAACTATAAAACCATGATTGTCAGTTAATCTAGCAACATTCCATAAAACGACATTTTAATAAACCTAAATATAGGCAAATAGATAAAATCTATAAAAATCCATTAGGATGATTAATGATAAAATTTGAGTTAGAATAATTAATGATAAAAATTTTTAATTTGATGAACATAGTGATTTCGTAATTATAAAAAGAGAAGAAGAGAAAGAGCAGAATTGCTTGAAATGATTGTGTGTGAACATAATATAGTGCCTTTAAATTTAAATTTATGACCCAAGTAGGTGAATGAGCCGATCGATATTCATATAATAAGTGGGAAAAAGAGAATGAATATATAGATCAAAGAGTAATATTAATTATAGTAATATGTCCAATAATGTACTAAAAAAAATGGAAAACTGAAAAATTAAGAATCAGTTTATAATTGTGGATATAATCATTTATGGTATTTTAATTGGCGTGGATCCATATTGGTAATATATATGTGTGTGAACACCTAAACCATATGGGTATATATAATGTGAAAATGGTATACTGAATCTAAATGCACCTAAGGTGAAGTGCCCAGAAATAAACTTGGACGTTAACGATGAACCCTAAATATATGACAGAGATATGTGAATTGGATTCAAATAAATTAAGTGAAATGGATTATACTATACAAGTGATATTATACATTGTGCTGGATGCAGTACAAGACAACATGCATATCGGGAAATCGACATTTCATTCTAAAAGAGAGCACACATGTTAGTGTTTTGGAATACAATAGATGTATACAAAAGTTAAAATACATAATGTATAAAGTATAATATAAATAAATAAATGTAAATAAATAAATGTATGTATGGATACACATACATACAAACGTATATATATATATATATATATATATATATATATATACATGTGTAAATATGTACAAATGTAAACATAAAACATATGTATATATTATATAGAACTAAAGTTTATGTATATAAGGAATCGAAGTATAAAAATATAAAAATATATAAAAAAAATATAAAAAATATATAAAAAATAAACATATAAAGATATGTTAATATGTTCGACTATTTGAGAAAAAAAAAAAAAGAAGAATAAAAGATTGGTCCTAATCGGTAGGGGAATCTAAAAAAGAGAAAAATATGAAGAAGAAAAATATGAAATGTGAGTGATAGAGAATATCAAGTGGTTTTAAAAATAATAACCCTATAGGTGATGCATATTCGGAGGGATAAGTAAAATCGTCCAGAAAGAGAATTACATGGGGCTAAATAGTTTGACATATAAGGGTAGATCCAAATGGATATATAAAAAAGAGAAGGAGAAGAAGGAGAAGAGAAAATATATATGAGGTAGAATATATTTGAATATATTTGAATAAAGTGCATATGGGTGTGTAATAGGAATAGGATTATTATAAAAATGCATTTAATTTGAAATCTATGTTGAGTCCTTTGGGGGCTATAGTGTCTAGCTCAAAGATCCACTTAGCTTCTGGTATTATCAGGGAAAAATTACATTGTATTATTTTACAGAATTTTATGTCATTTGCAAACACTGAAACATAACTTTCAGTGCTTATTTCAAGATAATTTATAAATATGTTAAATAGAAGCCGGTCCCACAACAGAAGCCTTAGGGATACCACTTTTCTATAGCTTAAACATTTACCATTAATGAAAACTCTCTGAACTCTATTTGTAAGCAAATGTTCTATCCAATAACAATAATTTTCAACTAGATCAATTTATTTTAGTAACCTATTGTGGGGAACCGTATCAAACACCTTTGAAAAGTCAAAGTATATAACATTCACTGCGACATCCTGAACTTTACTTCTACTTTTTTCTTCGTAGAATGCAATTAGATTAGTTTGACATAACCTATGTTTCATAAAACCATTCTGATTATTGCTAATAACAAAGTTTTTACCAATGAATTCCTTAATATTATCCCTAAATAACCTTTCAACTACCTTGCATATAAGCATGTTTTTTACTCAAATGTTACAATAATCATGTGAAGATAAAAATGTTACTTAAAAAAGGAAAGTAATATTTATTTTGTTTAATGAGTTTTTTTATTCAACTTTTTGAAGACAAGATGAAAGTCTTTATTCTTCAGGGTATATATAAGGGGATTCAGCATTGGAATAAATACAACGTATAAAATAGCAAAAAACTTGTCTTGCTTTGGAGAATATGTAGATGTTGGTCTGATATACACACTGATCATTGTTTCATAAAAGATGATAACACTGGTCATGTGAGAGGCACAGGTAGAAAATGCTTTACGTTGACCACCTGCTGACTTAATATTTAGGATGGCAGTGATAATAAAGACATATGATACCAATGTATATGTAAATGCACTGATACCTATAAGAGTCCCATTAATATAGTTCCAAATACTAATGGTAAAAGTATCACTGCAGGTAATCGTAATTAATGGGGAAACATCACAGTAAAAGTGGTCAATGTTGTAGGATGAACAGAAGGACAAGTTAGCAATTAAAGAAGTGTGTATAACAGGATCAAGTAAACTTGTTATCCATACTGCAATTGCTAAGTAGGCACATCGCTTTGGACTCATAAGTATTGAGTAACGAAGAGGGTGACAGATAGCTATATAACGATCATAAGCCATAGCGGCCAATAGTAAGACTTCTGAGCAAGCAAAGGAAAGGAAAAAATACATCTGAATAAAGCATTCTAGAAATGATATGGTCTTACACTGAGTGAAGAGCATGGCCAACAGTTTGGGTAGAATGGTTGAGGTGTAAGCAACATCAGTGAATGATAGGTTGCACAAGAAGATGTACATAGGAGTGTGTAAATGAGAGTTCAAAGCTATGGAGGCAAAAACGATGATATTACTTAAGACAATGGATATATATATAAATAAAAAGGTCATGAAAACAGGAAACTGAAGCTCTGGCAAATCTGTAAATCCTTGCACTGTAAATTCGGCTAAATTCGACTTATTTTCTGATACCATTTTCAATTTCAATTTATCAATTTATCAATTTCTTTTTTGTCTTGTCAAAGTAGGAAAAACAAAGATTATATTAAAAATAAACCAGCCACCTGCTTATATTTCATGGCACTGTTGTTTCAAGTAATTTAATAAATTTTAACCATTTTTAGATTTTTTTTCTTAGACATTTAATACTACTGCAAAAGTTTACATTATATTGATTATAGTTGAAACATACAAAAATCTAAGCAGAAAAGATGCAGATACATCCTTAACCCTATTTTTAATTTTGTTCATATTAAAATAATATATCTGTAAACGTTATCTACAGGTTTTAACCCTAACATTTGACTGTTACAATGTTATATAACAGGATCAACCCTTTTCCCCACTGTATCCAAAGATAGAATAAGCTTCATATCCTACCCCAATGGATATCTATACAATTTACTTTGCATTTATATAATTCCATAGAAAAAAAAAACATGCTGTATATGAACATGCAAAATTAAGCCCTGCTCTCAACTCTCCCCATCCCATGTTGCTGAAAGGGTTAACACCTCTTCAGTGACTTACCTGAATCCAGAGCCGATGTATCTCAGCGCTGGGTAAGGCTCTGCCCACGTTCCTCCCTGGCTGGTGGCGGCAGGGGAGACCTAATGCGTATGCATGGCAATGGTCGCACGAGTGCATTAGACCTCCCCATTATTCAGTGCTTTCCTATGGGGATTCCGGCGATGCTGGTGGTCCTCATGCATAGCATGAGGATGTCCAGAGTCATTTAAAACACTTTTAGTGTTTTAAGGACCCGAAAGTCCCTCTAGTGACTGTCTGATAAACAGCCACTAGCGAATGACTTAACCCTGCAAGGGTGTACTTTCCCACGCCGACGATTGCGGTGGGGGGACTCACCTGGCATCCTAGGGAGTCCCCCTGCTGCTGTTCCGGCCCATGCAAGGACCTTACGATCACATGGACTGCATAGCCGTACATAGCAATGCTAGAAGGTGGAGTGCCTGTAATTACAGGTAGTCCCCCAGCTGCCTGAAAAAAATTAAAATAAAGGTTAAAACAGTTAAAATAAAATTATATATACACATACACTGTCTAAGTGTATTTTAATATTAATATATATATATATAATTAAATATATGTAAATATCAAAATACACATGGAATGATATTGATTATATATATATATGTAAATACGTAAAAAAATTAAATAATAAAAATAATAGAAAATAAATAATTTAAGAAAATATATTCATGAGTAATTTGGTTCTAACTGTAATTTGATATTAATATATATATATATATATATATATATATTGATATCAAAATACACGTAGAACAAAATAATATATATCTATCCCATCGTACAGCGCTATGAAATCTAATGGCGTTATATAAATAATAAAATAATAATAACAATAATATACATAAGTATATATGTATATATCACTATATATATATATATATATATATATATATACCCATATATAAATAAAAATTATTTAAAATGTTTATATATAGATATATATATATATATATATATATATAGACATATATATATATATATATATATATATATATATAACAATTCTACATATATATTTATGTAATATTTTTACATAATTAGGTAATTGTATTAATTACAATTTGCAGGACCTCCCTGACAACCCAGGCCGAAAGTCTAGGGAATTTATTTGCTAGCACTATATTGAGCCTGTAACTTTCCAAGACACCATAAAACCTGTACACGTGGGGTACTGTTTTTCTTGGTAGACTTTGCTGAACACAAATATTAGTGTTTCAAAACAGTAAAATGTATTACAATGATGATATTGCCAGTGAAAGTGAATTTTTTTGAATTTTCACACACAAATGACACTTACACTGACAATATAATTGTTGTGATAAATTGTACTGTTTTCAAACAGTAATATTGGTGTTCAGCAAGTCTCCCGAGTATAACAGTACCCCCCATGTACAGGTTTTATGGTGTTTTCAAAAGTTACAGAGTCAAATATAAGGCTGGCGTTTCAATTTTTTCACATTGAAATTCGCAGATTGGTTACGTTGCCTTTGAGACCATATAGTAGCCCAGGGATGCAAATTACCCCAATGATGGCATACCATTTGCAATAGTAGACATCCCAAGGTAATGCAAATGGTGTATGTCCAGTCTTTTTTAGAAGCCACTTAGTCACAAACACTGGCCAAAATTGGTGTTCAAATTAGTTTTTGCGTTTTTCACACACAAACAAATATTAACGCTATGTTTTGTTAGTAAAGTCTATTCAGAACTATCTAAGTTGTTGGTATTGTCCAAATATATAATACTACTATTACTACTACTACTACTACTAGTAATAATAATAATAATAATAATAATTAACAGTAGGATTTATTCACAAAATTATAGAGAATTGAATTATAGAGAATTGAAACCAAATTACATTTAGCCTGAAAAGTCATTTAAAATAAAAAGTTATATTTACAACTTAAGTATTTGTTAATATAAAATGTGCAATTTATTTTTCAAGTCACTAATACAGTTCAGTCTTTAGTAAATAATCCCCAGTGATTTTGCTTACTGAAATACTGACTTGCAAAAATTAGTCTTTAAAATATGGATTAGATAAAATATCTAGTTATGTCTAGATTGAATATTTTTCTCTACTCCTTTTTTTCGAAGTCAGTTTCCAAATCATGATACTGAGGATATATCTTAGAACTGTGTGTTATAGCCTATAATTAGACTAGTTGGAGACATGTTGCATTCTAGTTAATTTCACAGAAGATAACTGTCAGTTAGGAAACTACGCAAAACAGAAGAGCAAGCTGATTATGTAATTAATTAAAGGTTTCATGTGATAAAAATGAAGAGAATTATAATATAATAAGCGTACTTGAGAGGCATAGTGCATTGTTCCTATTTATTTTATTTCAGCGAATGTTCATTTCACAGCCACCATACATTTTTGAGAAACATTACTATATATTACAAAGCAGACTAGTCAACAAATGTGGTGAAATAAAACTGTTAAAATAAGTAACATGTAGGCAGTCAGTACTTACAAAGAGCGAATAATTGTCTCTGTAGTGCTTAATGCATTGTTAAAACTCTCAGTATAAAGGTTCTGCAAGACTTTATACTTATATAGGGAGTTTATAGCATTTAGGGTATAATAACATTTATTCTGTACTATGAGGCAACCTGCTCCACTGTGTGCATGTGTCACTGTGCGCACATTTTCTATTGGGAATAGGGAGCACTTAATGTATAATTGTAAATCTGGCTTCTCAAATAAACTCTGTGCATTTATTTATTTATTAAATGTGCAGTAATTGGTACTGAACGGTATTAATGTATGGACTCTTATTTTAAAAGGTTAATCTAGATTAATTATTGAATTTAAACATATTGTATATGTTGTAACATATTGTTATAATGTCTAGTTTATAAATTCAACTTAAAAAGTGCATGAGAAAGACGTTAAAAATTGGTTTGAATGAAAAGTTCACCAAAATAATGTTAGAATTTGTAATATAAATTACATGTACATTACTTTACATAACATAAGTTAAAAGGCACTCAATATGTGTTTAAACATAGTATTTAAATGCACAGTATTTACTATAGTGTATTTTAATGCTACTTAGATTTGAATGGTTACTCTAGAAAACATATCAGCTTATGGCGCAAGGAGTTGATAGGTCCAATAACTGCATTAGTTTCAGAATGGTTAAAAAAAAAATAGAGCTTTTGCATCACCCAAAGCACAACCCTTAATATTTGTTGAGAAAGTACAACACTCGCAGTCTGTCATTGCTGTTCAAATATTTGCAGATAATAAAGTAGTACAAATTAAGTTATGACAGTCAGTAATATTAAATTCAAAGTTAATTTGATATGTAGATGTAAACTAGTCTATAGAAATCAAAACAAGCTTTCGTGACCACCCAACAGCATTCTCTGCTGTGATATGCCTTACCCTGGAGTCATGGACTCCCAGTTGTGGTTCCACTCTCCTACAGTATGTGGATGATCTCGAACTCTATTGTTCCAGCCTCCAAACCTGTGAGCAGGACACACCGACTTTTCTGTCATAGCTGCATGCCATAGATCACAAGGTCTCTTACAAGAAGCTACAATTCTTCCTCCCTAAGGTTAAATACCTGGGCTTCTTGCTTTCCTAGAATGAACGGCACCTCGCTCCAGACTGCATTCAGGCTATCTTGCAACTGCCTAAACCCCACAACAAGTCTGCCATGCTGTAATTTCTAAGGATGGTTCCCTAGTGCAGGCAATGGATACCTGGCTGTTCCCACTATGACCACATCCCCAGGGCCACTTCACTACAAGAGGCCCCAAAGACTATTCAATGCACAAATAACTTGCTTGAAGCTTACAAGACACTCAAAGTTCCTTTGTGCTCTGCTCCAGCACTAAGCTATCCCCTTGTCATTCCTAGACCCTATTACAGTCAACTGGCTCTATAAAAGTTACATTTGTTGGCAGATGAGGTAGGAAAGGTCTAAAACATTACAGCTAGCACCATAAGGAGACTGATGGCAGAGCAAGAACAAATAAGAATAGTTGCTTTGCAAAATAGATTTGCCCTTGATTACCTATTTGCAGCACAAGGACAAGTTTGCAAATTCCGTAAGTAAGAACGACATATGCTCTGGGACATTTAAGCCTCTACAATTTTGAGTAAGTATCGTCAAGGGTGCTGGGCAAAATGCCATGGGTCAGCTGTGACTTTACATCACAACTTGAATGTAACCAGTTGAGGCAGAGGTACAGAGATAGCGGAGACAGACCAAAAAAATACATGTCTCCTGTCCCTGTCCTCCGTCTGAAGATAGCAGAAGGAGGGCAGGAGAAACCTAGAAAGAAAAAAATAAAAAATAATTTTTTTATATGATAAGAACAAGAAAAGAGTAAAATAGATACAGGTACCATAGAATAAAACCCACTCGGCCCCAAGAGGAAAAAGAATACCCCACAAATCCACCGTAGATAAAACAATCAGGGGCGTGTCCGTGTGACCACGAGGGCAGCTAGGGATTCATCTCCCAATGAATACTCAGGCACAGGTAAAATCCACCAGCTCCCCGTAGAGACTTGTGTTCAGACCAACGTATGTGGGTGATGTGATCAAGGCCTAACCAATGACATCATACTCCTCTAAGCTTTTGTGAGTTCACATATTTATTTATTTTTTTGTTGCACTAACTTTGCTCTTTCCAAGTTAAAATGGTAATCCAGGCATGAATCCCTTGCACACTAGGATTGCAAAAACTATTTTGAGATCTGAGCAAGGATTTACCAAAAGGCAAGCTACAGAGTTCCTCTAAGCTCAAACCTCTAAAAAAATATTGCACTGGCAAACATCAGTGATCAGCTGTGACCACAAAAACATGGTCACTGGGATCATTGCTACAAACTTTGTTTTGGGTTGGAGTTCAGTGTTTGGCGATTTAATAATGCGTTTTGAAAGGCTGCAGGGCAGCCAACCAACAAGCGTTTGACTCGTGTGCCCTTAGAAGAATTACAGTCATGCCTACTAATGGCATGGCTGTGATTGGCCAGTGCAGCATGTGACCCAGCCTCTATATAAGCTGGTTACTTAGTATTATTAAATTATGCCCCTACTCGCTATAACCAATCCGAGTGCTCTGTGTACTTTTACACAGCGTGGGAAAGTTCTTTAGAATTTTCCCACGCTGTGTAAAATGACACAGAGCACTCTGATTGGTGGATTTCAAGCCAACCAATCAGAATGCTGTGACAGGTAAATGTGGAGACTTACCTGTCAGTCTCTTCATTTACCTGTCAGAGCACTCTGATTGGATGGCTTAAACCCACCAATCAGAGTGCACTGAGCCTAATTGCAGGGCGGGCAAGGCTTTATAAGCCTTCCCCCGCCCTGCAGAGCTCAGTCTGCGTGGAGCACTCCATGAGTGAAAATCGATTATTAATTTTTTTGCGTCGGTTATTATAGATTTTTTTTTGACCTTTTTTGTTTAGAAGAAAGAAGACATCAAATGGTAAGTCTATTTTTTTTACAGGTATTTAGATAAGGGTCCCCCCTCATTATTTTTAGGATGAGGGAGGTAGGCAGGGGTTATTTTTTGGGGTGAGGGGGGTGACTAGGGGTTTGGGGTCCCCTAGTCACCAGGGGGGTTTAAATTTTTATTTAGGGCCATCAATCTCCGCTCAGGGGTGGGGGCTGGGGGGTGGACAGTAGGTCCCCACCCCTTATTGTTATTTAGGGCCCCCACCCGCCGCGCATTGGGTGGGGGCTGTGGGGGAGGACATTAGGTCCCTTCCCCAATTTTTATTTATGGGTGGGTGGGGCCATAAATCAGAATGGGGGAACTACTGTCCTCCTCCCCCTGGCCCCCACCCCTGGGGACCGGGGGGAGGAAAGTAGGTCCCCCCTTATTGTTATTTAGGGCCCCAACCCGCCGCGCAGGACCTAAAGTCCCCCCCCCCGGCCCCCACCCCTGAGTGGTGGGTGGGGGCCCTAAATAAAAATTGGGGGGACCTAATGTACTCTCCCTGGCCCCCACCCCTAAGCGGTGGGTGAGTACCCTAAATTAGAATAAGGGGGGCCCAATGTCCTCCCTCCGGCTCTCACCCCTGAGGGGTGGGTGGGGGCCCTAAATAAAAATTGGGGGACCTAATGTCCTCCCTCCTGGCCCCGACCCCTGAGTGGTTGGTGGGGTCCCTAAATAAAAATTGGGGGGGGACCTAATGTCCTCCCTCCTGGACCCCACCCCTGAATGGTGGGTGGGGACCCTAAATTAGAAAAGGGGGTACCTAATGTCCTCTCCCTGGCCCCCACCCCTGAGCGGTGGATGGGGGCGCTAAATTAGAATAAGGGGGGGACCTAATGTCTTCCTCCCTGGCCCTCACCCCTGAGCGGTGGGTGGGGGCCCTAAATTAGAAAAAGGGGGGACCTAATGTCCTCCCCCCTTGCCCCCACCCCTGAGCGGCGGGTGCAGGCCCTAAATAGAAATTTAACCCCCCCAGATGACTTGGGGTCCCCAAACCCCTAGTCACCCCCTCCCCCCAAAAATTAAACCCTACCTACCCCCCTCACCCTAAAACTAATGAGGGGGGAACCTTTAACTAAGTACCTGTTAAAATAAATAAACTTACCATTTGATGTTTTCTTTCTTCTAAAATATTCTTTTTTTCAGCCCCAAAAAAGGTCAAATAAAAATCCATAATAACCGACGCACCGACGCAAAAATAAATAAAAAAAAATAATCCATCTTCACCCATGGAGGGCTTCGCGCAGATTGAGCTCTGCAGGGCAGGGGAAGGCTTATATGCATCTTGGACGTAAAAACCCAAGGGCAGAGTACAGAATATTTGATAGAGTCCTAACCTCAACATATGAGGAATGGGATTTAGGGGTGATTATTTCTGATGACTTAAAGGTAGGCAGACAATGTAATAGAGCAGCAGGAAATGCTAGCAGAATGCTTGGTTGTATAGGGAGAGGTATTAGCAGTAGAAAGAGGGAAGTGCTCATGCCATTGTACAGAACACTGGTGAGACCTCACTTGGAGTATTGTACACAGTACTGGAGACCGTATCTTCAGAAGGATATTGATACCTTAGAGAGGGTTCAGAGAAGGGCTACTAAACTGGTTCATGGATTGCGGGATAAAACTTACCAGGAAAGGTTAAAGGATCTTAACATGTATAGCTTGGAGGAAAGACGAGACAGGGGGGATATGATAGAAACATTTAAATATATAAAGGGAATCAACACAGTAAAGGAGGAGACTATATTTAAAAGAAGAAAAACTACCACAACAAGAGGACATAGTCTTAAATTAGAGGGACAAAGGTTTAACAATAATATCAGGAAGTATTACTTTACTGAAAGGGCAGTGGATGCATGGAATAGCATTCCAGCTGAAGTGGTAGAGGTTAACACAGTAAAGGAGTTTAAGCATGCGTGGGATAGGCATAAGGCTATCCTAACTATAAGATAAGGCTAGGGACTAATGAAAGTATTTAGAAAATTGGGCAGACTAGATGGGCCGAATGGTTCTTATCTGCCGTCACATTCTATGTTTCTATGTTTCTATGACTTGGCATTTTTACTATCCTACATTTAATTATGGTATTTTACTCTGTACTATCATGAGCACCTAACACATATATATCTTAAATTAGAGGGACAAAGGTTTAAAAAAAATATCAGGAAGTATTACTTTACTGAGAGGGTATTGGATGCATGGAATAACCTTCCAGCTGAAGTGGTAGAGGTTAACACAGTAAAGGAGTTTAAGCATGCGTGGGATAGACATAAGGCTATCCTAACTATAAGATAAGGCTTGTAATATTTGCATTTGCCCATAACAGGTAAATGTAGAGACTTAATTTACCTGTCAGAGCACTCTGATTGGATGGCTTAACCCCACCAATCAGAGTGCTCTGAGCCTAATTGCAGGGCGGGGCAAGGCTTTGTAAGCCTTCCCCCACCCTGCAGAGCTCAGTCTGCGCGGAGCCTTTCATGGGTGGAGACGGATTATTTTTTTTTGCTCTCTTTTAAGTGCGTCGTCTATTATGGATTTTAATTTGGCCTTTTTTGGAGCTGAAAAAAGAAGATTTTAGAAGAAAGAAAACATCAAATGATAAGTTTATTTATTTTAATAGGTGCTTAGTTAAAGGTCCCCCCCTCATTAGTTTTAGGGTGAGGGAGGTAGGTAGGGGTTAATTTTTTGGTGGAGGGTAGTGACTAGGGGTTTGGGGACCCTTAGTCACCTGGGGGGGGTAAATTTCTATTTAGGGCACCCACCTGCCACTCAGGGATGGGGGTCAGGGGGGAGGACATTAGGTCTCCCCCCTTTTCTAATTTAGGGCCCCCACCCACCGCTCAGGGGTGGGGGCCAGGGGGGAGTATATTAGGTCCCCCCAATTTTTATTTAGGGCTCCCACCCACCGCTCAGGGTTGGGGACCAGAGGGGAGGACATTAGGTCCCCCCCTTATTCTAATTTAGTGCCCCCACCTGCCACTCAGGGGTGGGGTTCAGGGGGGAGGACAAAAGGTCCCCCCTATTGGTAGTTAGAGCCCCCACCCACCATTCAGGGGTGGGGCCGGTGGGAGGACAATAGTTCCCCCCCATTATTTTACTTAGGTCCCCCTCCCGCCATTCAGGGGTGAGGGCCGGGGGGGCAATAGGTCCCCCTTAGTTTAAAAGCCCCCACTCGCGCATCGCGGATGGGGGCCCAGGAGGTGGGGACGTGTTTTGTTTTTTTTTTAAAAACAGTGAGCAACCACAGGCTGCTTATTGTTTACTAGACATGCCCCTACTCGCTATACCGCATTATTTACTGATACTAAGTAATCTTTACTTAGTATTAGTAAATTTGGCTGAAAGACCAATTCAGGTCTTTCAGCCTTTTAGTAGATTGCTCCCTAATACCGTGGGAATCAGGGAGTTATCTACTTATCCATTCCTGTCATTACATTGACTGGCCAAGTAACTTACATTTTATATGAATGTGTGTTACTTGATTGTTGTAAGTGTTGCAAATGCTTACAGCTGAATCCTGGCTATGTTTGTATACTTTTTATTTAAAACTGTATACAGTGTAACATTCTTCTTCTTCCACTGGGTAAGTATATTAGTACTTAGACAATACTGTGTTTCGGAGCTTTGGCACTTCGGCACTTGGGAACTTCGGCAACTTCGGAACTTTGGAAATTCGGTAATTTCGGAACTTCGGGAATTCGGCAATTCGGCAATTCGGCAATTCAGCTATTTGGACATTCGTAAGCACCCGAATGGGCGAATTGCCTGAAATTCGTCAGAATTGCCATTCAGACCAAAACGAATTGCACATGTCTAACAGGTACATAAGAGTATAATTTTCTGCAAAGGCGGCAATTAAAACATTCATCAAGCATGAATGACGATCATATATAACACAGTCCAACTGTGACCAAGTATACGATGCCATTGAACATCTCCAGTTTACTTTGCCTGTTAATTCCTTGCCCCTTTCTTCTTTTTTCCAATTTGTTCTTTTTTCATTTCTTTTCTTTGCTTTTCTTTTCTTTTTTCTTACCCTTTTTAGAGAATCTTTATTCTGTATTTTTCAATTGTACAAAGCAACATTAGGAATTTCAGCACATTAAAGTCATGTATAGCATAATAGACATTCGGAAGCATGTTAACTGACGTGTAAGTATTATAAATTGTACAACACACAATATGCATTTAGGCTATGGTGCGCATTTCAGTCACAGGGAGAATTGGAGTGCAGTTGTAACTGGTGTATGACCTCAACATGTATGGGCCTGTTCTCAGATAAGGATTACTCGGATATGCTAAAGGGTAAGTCTTGTTATGATGGTCAGGTTAGTAAATGAGGCAGAGGAAGCATGGTCCACTGCGTCTATTTCATCTCCTCACACACAAGTGGCCCCTTTTTTAGGCCTTGGGGAGTCTAACAAGTGTTAAGAATAAGAGAGAGAAGGGAGAGAGTGAGAAAAAACAACAACAATACCTTCTATTTATATTATACCTAATTTTTAGTCTCCTCGTACATGGATTAAGTTCTATTAACTGTAACAAACCCACAGGTCTCAATGGAAAATTTGAAGGATGTCCTTACTTAATATGGCTCAATATCCGGATAAAGGGCAAACATGAATAGGGTTACCAATAGGGTTTTCTTCGGTGGACACTGCATTAATTCATGAATCTCACCACATCCAATCTATTGGATTGAATAGTATTCAATTACTGGCTGACCCAAGTAAATTGATTGAACTAATTTACACCCCGTTAATGAAAACTCTAATATGACAATTGGATGAACGGCCTGTCTCAAGGAGAGGTTGTGTTCATTCTGTCAAAATGAATGTACTACATTTATTGGTAAATCCACAGCAACACAACTAAAGAAACAAAAATGTAACAGGTTTCCCTTTAAACAAAAACCTAGCTTGTCTGAGCACTGACTAACTTTCAATGTCCCTCTCTATCAACATAGAAACATAGAATGTGACGGCAGATAAGAACCATTCGGCCCATCTAGTCTGCTCAATTTTTTAAAATAATTTCATTAGTCCCTGGCCTTATCTTATAGTTAGGATAGCCTTATGCATATCCCACGCATACTTAAACTCCTTCACTGTGTTAACCTCTACCACTTCAGCTGGAAGGCTATTCCAAGCATCCACTACCCTCTCAGTAAAGTAATACATCCGGATATTATTTTAAAATTTTTGCCCCTCTAATTTAAGACTATGTCCTCTCGTTGTGGTAGTTTTTTTTTGTTTTTTTTAAATATAGTCTCCTCCTTTACTGTGTTGATTCCCTTTATGTATTTATTTATTTTATTTTTTTAAATATTTCTTTATTTAATTTTAACATGCAAATTACATAATGTCCATATAACAAACCATATGTTCTTTGTATATTTTAAGATATTATAAACAAGATATCCATATTTTACTTAGTACCACGCTATGAACATTAAACAGCAGACATTTACATTAACAAAACATAATACAGACATCAATACATTCACACAATCAGAGCTGGTAAGTGTTCTTCTGATATTATAGATTAATGCAAGGTTTTTATATTATGATCTTAGAGGCTATAAGACAATGTACAGCGATACATATATCATTACTAGACTTTAAATTCCATTTTAAATGAAGAAGAGCAGTTACCGGACACCTGTTTAATTTAATATCTGTTAGCTCTTGATAAAGATTGAATACCCAAGTCCATAAAGGTTTAACCAAAGGGCATGACCACCATATGTGGATATAAGATCCTGCATTATTACCGCATCTCCAGAAATTTGAATTGTATTCCTGATACATCTTAGATAGCTTCATAGGAGTTAGGTACCATTTATACATGACGTTGAATTGGCATTCAACTAAATTTAAGTATAATCTTATAAATTTGAGTTAAAGTAATTGTTATATTCATATCATGGGAATATAATGAGATTTTTATTTCTCTATTCTTTGTATGGAATCCCTTGACTTCTCAATTTTCTCTAATATTGATTGCAAGTGGTTCTACCGATAGTTTGTATAACAAAGGAGACAGGGGGCAACCCTGTCTCGTCCCATTCTTCACGTAGAACCAAGCAGCACATATATTTGCTCCAACTGTTCTTATTGAAGGAGCAGAGTATAGTGCCATTATTGCTTTAGAAATCCAACCATTTAACCCAAAACAATCCAAAACTCTCTCCACATATCCCCAACTGACCCTGTCGAACGCTTTTTCTGCATCCAAAGACAGGGCCAGGAGGGGAATAGATTTTCTTTCTGACTGATCCAACATATCCAAAATCCTTCTAGAGTTATTACTTGGAGATCTACCTGGAATAAATCCAATCTGATCTAAGTGTATCATTTTGGTTATTATTATTTTCATTCTTTCCGCTATAATATATAAGCGTATAATTTCATATCCACGTTTATCAATGAGACAGGTCTATAATTACTTACATCAGTACTCTCTTTATTTGGTTATAAAATTGGCAAGAGATTTGATTGTAGCAATTCTTTAGGCAATTTTGTACTATCTACTATCTCATTGAATAAACTAGTCAACGGCTTAATTAGTATAGGTTTAACTAATTTATAATACAGATTGGTGAAACCATTGGGGCCCGGGGTTTTATTCATTTCTAATCTTTCTATTTGTCTTTCTACTTCATCATGAGAAAAGTTTTGATTTAGTTGTTCTAGATCTTCAACTGATATCTTTGGAATCTTTGTGTTTGTTAGGTAATTTTGAATATCTATATCTTTAGGCTTAGTTTATATGGATCACTATAATATTTATTAAATTTTTTTCCAATTTGTTTTGGGGAGGTATATACATCTTGACCGTCCACAAGTCTATCTACCCTATTTCTTGCTCTTTATGTTTGCAGGTTTTTTTGTCAGATTTTTACTGGCTTTTGACTTCAATTTATTAATAGTTATTTTAATTTTTTCCTCCGTTTTCATATTAATTTTATTTTGAAGTTCCATTAACAGTGTTCAGAAGATGGCTGAATTGTATTTAAATTTGAAAGATTATAATAAGATATATATAAATCTGAAAGATTTTTCCAGCTGTTTTTTTTTTCTATATGTCCCATTTTGATTAAGTAGCCCCTCATTACTGCTTTATGTGTACATCAGTTTATAGATTGTGAAATCTCTGTGGAATTATTATTAATATTATTTTTCCTCAAAGAAGAGTTTTAATTATTTTGCTAATTCCTCTTTGTTTTTATCTTTTTTTAATTAGCTGATCGTTTAACCTCCATGTACAGTTGCAAAAAAACGTATGTGAACCCTTTGGAATGATATGGATTTCTGCACAAATTGGTCATAAAATGTGATCTGATCATCATCTAAGTCACAATAATAGACAATCACAGTCTGCTTAAACTAATAACACACATAGAATGAAATGTTGTCATGTTTTTATTGAACACACCATGTAAACATTCACAGTGCAGGTGGAAAAAGTATGTGAACCCTTGGATTTAATAACTGGTTGAACCTCCTTTGGCAGCAATAACTTCAACCAAACGTTTCCTGTTGTTGCAGATCAGGCGTGCACAACGGTCAGGAGTAATTCTTGACCATTCCTTTTTACACAACTGTTCCAGTTCAGCAATATTCTTGGGATGTCTGGTGTGAATCGCTTTCTTGAGGTCATGCCACAGCATCTCAATCGGGTTGAGGTCAGGACTCTGAATGGACCACTTCAGAAGGCGTATTTTCTTCTGTTTAGGCCATTCTGTTGTTGATTTACTTTTATGCTTTGGGTCATTGTCCTGTTGCAACACCCATCTTCTATTGAGCTTCAGCTGGTAGACAGATGGCCTTAAGTTCTCCTGCCAAATGTCTTGATAAACTTGGGAATTAATTTTTTCTTCGATGATAGCAATCTGTCCAGGCCCTGACGCAGGAAAGCAGCCCCAAACCATGATGCCCCCACCACCATACCTCACAGTTGGGATGAGGTTTTGATGTTGGTGTGCTGTGCCTTTTTTTCGCCACATATAGTGTTGTGTGTTTCTTCCAAACAACTCAACTTTGGTTTCATCTGTCCACAGAACATTTTGCCAGTACTGCTGTGGAACATCCAGGTGCTCTTGTGCAAACTGTAAACGTGCAGCAATGTTTTGTTTGGACAGCAGTGGCTTCCTCTGTGGTATCCTCCCATGAAATCCATTCTTTTTTAGTGTTTTACGTATTGTAGATTCGCTAACAGGGATGTTAGCATTTGCCAGTGACTTTTGTAAGTCTTTAGCTGACACTCTAGGATTCTTCTTCACCTCATTGAGCAGTCTGCGCTGTGCTCTTGCAGTCATCTTTACAGGACGGCCACTCCTAGGGAGAGTAGCAGCAGTGCTGAACTTTCTCCATTTATAGACAATTTGTCTTACCGTGGACTGATGAACAGCAAGGCTTTTGGAGATACTTTTATAACCCTTTCCAGCTTTATGCAAGTCAACAATTCTTAATCGTAGGTCTTCTGAGAGCTCTTTTGTGCGAGGCATCATTCACATCAGGCAATGCTTCTTGTGAAAAGCAAACCCAGAACTGGTGTGTGTTTTTTATAGGGCAGGGCAGCTGTAACCAACACCTCCAATCTCATCTCATTGATTGGACTCCAGTTGGCTGACATCTCACTCCAATTAGCTCTTGGAGATGTCATTAGTCTAGGGGTTTACATACTTTTTCCACCTGCACTGTGAATGTTTACATGGTGTGTTCAATAAAAACATGGCAACATTTCATTCTTTGTGTGTTATTAGTTTATGCAGACTGTGATTGTCTATTGTTGTGACTTATATGATGATCAGATCACATTTTATGACCAATTTGTGCAGAAATCCATTTCATTCCAAAGGGTTCACATACTTTTTCTTGCAACTGTATTTATACCATGGGCTGGGGCTTCCCTAACTCAATTAATACAAAACAGTGATCTGACCATGGATTTTATTTTATTTAAATGTAATAATAGATGATAGAGAGTTAGCGTTAACAAAGCACATGTCAATTCTTGAATAAGTTCCATGAGCACTTGACAGGTGCGTATAATCTCTCTCTATAGGATGCATGGTTCTCCATACATCATATAGATCATACATTTTACATAGATTAATTAATTTTTTAGATTGTTTTAGGGCCCTTTTATCCGGCTTCACTATATATTGAGATATCTTATATATTTTGTAATCCAGTACACAATTAAAATCTTCTGCTCTAACTAAAATGCCTTTTGAAACCTTCTGGACTTTAACCATTATCTTGGAGAATATCGACATAGGGTCCACATTTGGTAAATAAATATTTACAAAAGTGTTTGGCTTATTGTCTATATTACATACCAATATTAGATATCGAGCCTGCTTCTTGGTATAGAATATCAACCTTAATATATTTAGCAAATATAATTGCCATACCTCTTTTTTTCTTTGTTTCCAAAGAGGTTTGTCTAATTATTGGAAATTTCAAACCTCCCAATTTCTGAGGGGAATTTTGTAGCCAATGAGTTTCTTGTATAAAACCTATTTGGATATTTTCCTCATTTAAAGAATTGTATATCATGTTTCTTTTTGTTATAGTATTCAGACCCTGTGCATTTATAGACATTAACCTAAGCATTGATAAAAAAACTTTCTTATTGAGTGAGAACCTGCTCTGATTACATATTACACAACAAATAACCCATACACACTTAATTGGCTGACCTTTGTTTTGGTCTCCAATTTTATACAATACATATTCTCCTGGGAACATTGTTCCATTAATTCCTTTGCAACTCATAAGAGTTGTACGGAAAACAATGTAGTGTAACTACATAAAGTGGGGCTGGTCCTTTGGAGTGGTAAGGATTAACTTAAAAAATTAATTATATCCCTTTCCTTGAATTTTCTCTCTGATAAAGGAGAGAGAGAAAAAAGAGAAGGAAGAAAAAAAATTACATTTATTCAATAAAAATTCCTTTCCCATTATTCGCTCATTTTACTTTACCTCTTTTATTTCATTGAAATCTAATCTTTATAGTTTTATATTAATCATTATTGCTCCCTATCGTGACATCAGTGTTAAGTTATTTTAACATTTGGTGCATTAACCCCATATTAAATAGAGTAGCTTTATCATCTTGCAAAAGGTCTATTTTACTTGTGCCTAGGTGGAATCCTATATCCATTTTTATATGCTTAATTAACTTTCTTAACCCCTGCTTAACCATTTGAGTGAGATAAGCAATTTTTTCTTCCACCTTTTCTCCTTCATTTATAATTAATACTCCTATCCCATAGTGTCATATCTCCAGTTACCCCCCAATATTATATATATATATATATATTCTAATTTGTTAAATACTATTGAGTGCTTTAAACTTATCTAATTTAATTACAATTATGTTTTCATCGTGACATATTTTTCACCTTCTTGTTTCTTTGTGTTTAACTTATTACTATGTGAGTCTTAAATATATTTCCTGGCTAATCATGGCAGCATCACTTATGGGTAGCTCCTCCCTTAGCAGTCACAGGACAGGAATTAATTAGATTAATTAATCAGACTGATAGGTATAAGGAGTCCCTCCTCCCCCTACACCTCAGTCTTTTTTCCTGTCCTTAGCAAGTTCTACAGGACTTTTTACATTTTGTTTATGGCCACCTTCCTGCGTTTGTCGTGGGTTCGTTCCAAATGAAGTTCAGCCTCTCTTCATTTGAAGGACCCAGTAAACAGCCTGCATGAGCAGGACTAACTGGGTCAGGTTCAGTGTAAGTACTGAACTGCAGCGTGGGAAGTAAGTGTTTGAGGGAGACACTATTTTCTGTTTAATTGTGGGGTTGGTTAGCCTTAAAAATTCCCCCTTTTTTCAGCCTGCCCCTACTAATTGGGGTTATATATCCCCCCCCATACCTTGTTGGCAGTATTTTAATCCATGCTTAGGGGTCTTGTCCTTTAGGATCTGTTTCTTGCCTCTTGTTTGGTGCCTTCCCTGCTCCCTGGCTCTGTTCCAGCCTCTGATGGGTTAAATGTGGGGCTTTGCAGGCTTCCCTGCTCCCTGGGGCTCCCTGTGCGCCCGGGCATTGGGGGCTGGAACGCATTATGCGTTCCAGCCGACTGTTTGTTGCTCGCGGCCGGTTCCGGCGAAACCGGAAGTAATTTGCATGCCGGTCGCGAGCGTTTGGAACGCATAGCGTGCGTTCCAGCGCTCTGCGCATGCGCGAACTGGGCAATCAGCTGTTCGCTGCCCGGACCTTTTTTAAAGCATCTAATACAGCGCTATATCTGCTAGCCTTGTGTTGGTTTACCCTGGGTAAGTATTGGTGTCCAGTTTGTGCCCAGCTACTCCTGTCTGCTACCTGGCTGCATAGTGGATGTTCTGCTCTTTAAGGTAGGATTGCTGTTTTTACTACTTATTGGAAGTATTGCTTTGTCAGTTTGTCTATTTATCCCTTTGGGGAATTAGGTCTTGGATTTTCCTTTGGTTCTTCTTTATAGTATGGATTCTCCCTCTGCCTCTGCAAGATCCCTCTCTAGAAAACATAGGTGAGCCATTTCTTAATTTTATTGGGGGGGGGTTGTTAAAAGAGTGCCATACTGAGCCTGTAATATATGTCATATATGGCTTCATTCCAGCCCCAGCATTCATTTGGATTCTCCAGCGAGAAAATCACGGGAAAAGTCAAATAAATGCATTAATTGTTCTTCGCCTGCTCCTTTGCAAGGAATGCTTGTTGGAAGTCGCTGATGCCCCCAGTAGGAGCTCTCCACAAGACGACCTTAAGCTCTGGATTTCTCAGGCTACTGCTGAGGGCTTTATGGCTACCACGGGATCTAGTGGTCCAAGTAAGAGACGCCGAGCGGAACCTCAGTCTTCCAGCTCTGATGAGGACCCTGATGTCTGGGAGGTATCAGATGAAGGTGAGGAGGAAGCTGAATATGCCTCCACGTCTCTTGACTCCAGGTCTGTTGATAGACTTATTACCCTTCTCAGAGACACGCTTAGTCTCACTGAAGAAAGATCTGAATTGAAGGAGGCTGACAGGTCTTTTGAGGACCTAAAGCCTAACAGACCTACTTTCCTGGTGCATGCGCCAATCAGGGATATGATCCTTCAGGAATGGAATAAGCCTGAAAAGAAGTCCACCTTAAAAAATAAGTTTGCGAGGGTTTATCCGTACTCTACAGTGGATTGCTGCCTGTGGAACTCATTTCCTAAAATTGACGCTGCAGTGATCCATATGGCTAAGAAAACTACACTGCCTATTGACTCCATGGCATATCTCAGGGAGCCTATGGAGAAGCGTATGGATGGAGACCTGATTAAAGCCTACTTGGCCCTAGGGTCCACCCTTCATCCGGCAGTGGCACTGACGACTCTCTCCAGAGCCATGAAAGTGTGGCTCGCTAATCTGAAGGACGACATTGATCAGGGTGTCCGTAGGGAACATCTGTTGGAAAGCTTCAAGGACTTTAGTCTAGCCACGGAATTCTGTTCAGAGGCCTCCCTGGACATCACTCGCATGATTGCCAAAAGCATGGCCCTGTCTGTGGCTTCTAGAAGGGCCTTGTGGCTTCATTCGTGGGGTGCTGACTATGCTTCTAAGGCTTCCCTGTGTGCACTTCCGTTCCGAGGGGATCTCCTTTTTGGGAAGATTCTGGAAGATGCTATTCAAAAAGCTGCTGATGGGGAAAAAGGCGTTTACCTCAAGCTGGCAGGAAGAGTTTTTCCCTCCTCCTGGAAGACCAAGCGCTTCAAGGATCGGTCCTTTCGGGACAGCAGGAGCTATAAACCAGGAAGGGAGTTTTCCAGGAATTCTTCATGGAAATCCTATTCGCACTCATCTTCCAATAAGGCTTCCAGAGGAAGGGGTGCTAGAACCTCAGGGAAGAACTTCTGAAGGTCCTCAGGCCCGTTCGGGGACGTTGGGAGGTAGACTGAAGTTCTTCTACCCCATATGGGCCAGCAATATTTCAGACCTATGGGTCACTTCCATCGTAAAAGAAGGTTACAGAATAGCATTCTCATCTTACCCGAAAACTGCATTCTTCAGAAGATCAAAGGTGCCGGTAGGCATCGAACAAAGGGCCATGAGGTCCTGCATTTCTGTACTCCTGGAACAAAAAGTGGTGGAAGAAGTTCCAAAACGGGAATGGTTCCAGGGAATTTACTCCACGGTCTTCTTGGCCCCAAAACCACAGGGAAAGTGGCGTCTCATCTTGAATTTGAAAGGAGAAGGCGTATATCTCTACGTGAACTCCTTGCTCGACGTAAGGACGTTCAAAATGGAATCCTTGAGGACCATCTTGAAGTGTGTCAAAAAAGGAGACTGGATGGCCTCAATAGACTTAAGGGACACCTACTATCAATCTTGGGTCCATCTCAAGGAATTGTAGCTCAACATACATCGGTGGCAATGTCCATTCTTCAAGACCATGGTTGGCTCCTGAACGTGGGAAAGAGCTCCCTCGTTCCTGCACAAACTATCGTTTTGTGGGTACGGTGGTGAATACCGTGTCTGCACATGTGTTCGTGTCTCCAGAAAGGGTCACGAAGATCAGAGACAAAGTAAGGAAGCTGCAAGTTCTCGAAACTGCACCTGCAAGAGAAGTCATGAGCCTCCTGGGTTCCTTGACTTCAACAATAGGCTTGGTGAAGTGGGCCCAGTGGAAGTTCCATCCGGCCCAGAACTGCTTCCTTCTCCAGTTCAACAGAGTGGAAGCGGATTGGGAACAGATGATATCTCTTCCCCTTCCCGTAAGGAAAGGCTTAAACTGGTGGAAGAGCGAGAGGAATTTGACAACAGGCTTCCCGTTGGAAGACCCCCCTTGGAAGGTTATTACAACAGATGCCAGTTCTTTTGGATGGGGTGCCCACTTCAGTCCTGTATGGACTCAAGGGAAGTGGACCCGAGAAGAGAGTTGCATACACTCAAACTTAAGGGAACTGAGAGCAGTTTACAAGGCCATTTTGAGATTCCTGCCGAGGCCAAGGAATTCTTGGGTTCTAATCAAAACAGACAACCGAGCGGTGGCCTCATATGTGAACAACCAAGGTGGCACGAGGAGCAGGTTGCTCCTGGAAGAGCTGGCTCCCTTAATGGCTATAGCCATGACCTATCTTCAAGGCCTGAAGGCAATTTATATCCCAGGTTCGGAGAACGTAACGGCAGACTTCCTCAGCAGAAAGGAAATTCTTCCGGGAAAATGGCAACTTCACCCGGCGATCTTTGCAGAAATTGCTCATCGGTGGGGCATGCCCCAGATCGACCTGATGGCATCATCTCAGAATCACCAGGTGGAGAATTACTTCTCTCTCGATCCGGACTGTCAGGCACTGGGCCAGGATGCTATCTCTCTGCCTTGGTCGTTCGATCTGGGGTATGCTTTCCCTCCCCTACCCATGATACCCAGGTTCCTGCGGAAGGTTTGGTTGGAAGGCAAGAAAGTCATTGCCGTAATTCCAATTTGGCCTCGGAGGCCGTGGCTTCCCCTATTGGCCATGATGAGCCAGGAACAACCTTGGCCTCTTCCAGTGATGGAGGATCTGCTATCGCAGGGCCCTGTATTCCATCCTCATCCGGAACGCCTCAAACTGGGGGTATGGGTCTTGAGAAAGAAAGACTCCAATTACTAGGTCTCTCGGAGGCGGTGATCAATACCCTTCTGCTCTCCAGGAAGGCTTCCACTTCTTCATGCTACCATAGGATCTGGGATGTGTTCCAAACTTGGGCATCGTCTCATAATGTGGACTTTCGGCATCCTAGCAATACTGAAGTTTTGGAGTTTCTGCAGGAGGGCCTGGACAAGGGCCTTGGCCTCAGCACCTTGAAGGTTCAGTCTACGGCACTTTCAGCTTTGTGCAACATCTCATGGGCTTCGGATCCTTTGATTTCCAGGTTCTTCAAAGCGGCCTTCAGGTTGAGGCCTCTTTCCAGATCTACTACCCCTCCTTGGGACCTTCCTATGGTGCTCAATTATCTCACTGAGGATCTGTTTGTTCCTCTTGAAAGTTTGGATGCTACTCTCCTGATGTATAAAACTTTGTTTTTGGTGGCAATTACTTCCGCAAGAAGGATTTCAGAAATTAAGGCATTTTCTACATCTTCTTCTTGTTTATGATTCTACCAAGATAGGGTGTGTCTGAAACCAAAACCAGAGTTTCTTCCTAAGGTAGTTTCTCAGTTTCACCTCTCTCAAGAAGTGGTTCTTCCATCATTTTACCCCAACCCCTCTTCTCAGGAGGAGGTTAGATGGCAACGTTTGGATGTCATGAACTGCTTGTCTGCATATCTTAAACGTTCTGAGTCTTTCCGTAAAACGGACCAACTCTTTGTTTTGCCGTTGGGAGCAAGGAGAGGTGAGGTGGCTTCTTTATCTACGTTGAAACGTTGGATTTCTCTGATAATTAAGAAGGCGTATATCTCTAAAGGTATATCACCACCTCGGGAGATAAGAACTCATTCTACTAGAGCATTATCAACTTCATGGGCTAGCTGGGCAGAGGTTCCATACGATGATATTTGCAGAGCAGCCACCTGGTCTTCTCCGATGACATTCATGAAGCGCTACAAACTTGATGTGGAGTCTCCTTCCACCTCCTTTGGAAAGAGTGTCCTGTCTACGGTCTCTTTATCCCGTTGATATTAAACTTTTCATTGCTGCATGTGTTTCAGTTTTGTGTAATTTCTTGGATTATTATTCCCACCCTATTTTTCTGTGAAGCTTGGGTATTACCCATAAGTGATGCTGCCATGATTAGCCAGGAATAGAGAAAATTTATGACAAACTTACCGTAATTTTCTTTTCCTGGCTATTTCTCATGGCAGCATCAGGGTTCCCGCCCATTCTTTATTTCAGCTTTTTAATTGGACTGAGGTGTAGGGGGAGGAGGGACTCCTTATACCTATCAGTCTGATTAATTAATCTAATTAATTCCTGTCCTGTGACTGCTAAGGGAGGAGCTACCCATAAGTGATGCTGCCATGAGAAATAGCCAGGAAAAGAAAATTACGGTAAGTTTGTCATAAATTTTCTCTATTCTACCCCAGTCACGGAGCAAGAAAAAAAAAATTCCTCTCCTCTTATTTAGTCAATTAGCCCTTTTCCCTTTGACTAAACAATCTTCATTCAATTTTCACCTGTCACCTTAGTGTAATTTTTTAATCTTTAGCCATTCCTTTAATTTATCATTCGTATCAAATGATTCGATTTGACTTTCATAGGTAAAAATTATATTCAATAGAAAGGATCATTTGTATTTTATATCATGCTTCCTAAGAACCTGAATGGCTGGATTCAAGTTTTTTCTTTTCATTCGAGTATTATATGACAAATCAGGTAGAACTATCACCTTTTGAAACCGGCCTGTTTTGATAAATTTTTCTCTAAAAGATTTTAACACTTTTTCCTTAAATTCATAAGAGTAAAAGCAAACTATAATATCTCTAGGGAACTCAGTAGGGATATTTTGAGGCTTAATCAGTCCGTGGCATCTTTCAATTTTATCATCTTGGTCGTTTAATTCTAAACCCAAGTCACTAAAATATTCTTTCAAAGTATGTTTCAGATCTTCTTAATTACTTGATTCTTCTATATTCCTAAACCGCAGATTTTTTCTTCTTAAACAATCTTCCAAGTCAATTATCTTTAGGTCTAGTGAAATAAATTTTTCAAGTATTTTCTAATTTTCTTCTTTTAGTTTATTAACCCGAAAATCTATTTTCACAAATTGATCTTCAAATTTCTCGATTTTCGTTGCTAAATGATTGATTTCGTATTTAATTTCTTGCTTAATCTCAAGTGAATTGATTGAAATTTCTTTCTTGATTTCCAGCAAAATATTTTGCAAACTTGCGTTAAGTTGTTCTGCTGTAGCCATTTCTTTGTCTTTTTTATCTTCTAGTTCCAATGTGTCTAAGCTTGCACTTGTGCTTGCACTTGAATCTTCCAAAATCTGTTTAGAATTACCTCTTTGTTCTCTTTGTTGATGAGGGGAAAAATATGTTGTTAAACTCTTGTCTTGCACCTGTTCTTTTTTTGTCCTTTTTTGAGAAAACTTTAGAGTCTTGGACCCTTTTAGTGGCCATTTTTATATTTCTTTCTCCTTTATTGGCATCTTCTCTTTCAGACCTTCTTAATATTATTAGGATTCTCTCCCCTTTCTTTTTCTTGACTTCAATACACTTCCGTGCTTGATTGTATCTTTATTTTTCACATCACACTCATTTTTATAAAAGTTGGACTCAATTAAGGTTTTACTCCCTTTAATGAGGCCGGTCGTACTTCCTCCTTCCTTCCCCTCTTAACTGACTTACACACTCGTTTGTAAAGTAATTAAATTATATCCAATTATATTAGATTAAATTCATTTATCTTATAGAGTGTCTTTCAGTATGGCCACTTCATCCTGTTTAGCTGCTTTAAATCAAGGACTTTTAACATCGCCCCGATAAACTTGCTTGTAATTCGTATAATTCCTGGCGGTAGGGAACTTCACAGCCCCATATCAAGAAAGTTTTTTCCACTCGTTCTACCTTCTGCCAACTTGTGCCTTGTGGAATTATTAGAATTCATTTAGCATACATTTTCGTAAATGCCATTAGCGGCAGACTCCTCGATATAAATAACTTGCTTGCTTGTATAAATAACCTGCTTGTATGCAACTTGTCAGATAACTGACCGGAGAGCCACGCTGATCAGAACTCAGGTTTTAGATAAACCTCCAGCTGCCGGTTATAGCTCACGCGGGAAACTCAGACGCCCTCATCTTCACTCCATCAGCGGTCGCCCCTCCTCACTACGCACACGTCACCACGTCCGTTACATGAATTTTTCTCCCTTTATGTATTTAAATGTTTCTATCATATCCCCCCGTCTTGTCTTTCCTCCAAGCTATACATGTTAAGTTCCTTTAATCTTTCCTGTTAAGTTTTATCCTGCAATCCATGAACCAGTTTAAAAGCCCTTCTCTGAACTCTCTCTAAAGTATCAATATCCTTCTAGAGATATGGTCTCCAGTACTGAGTACAATACTCCAAGTGAGGTCTCACCAGTGTTCTGTACAATGGCATGAGCACTTCCCTCTTTCTACTGCTAATACCTCTCCCTATACAACCAAGCATTCTGCTAGCATTTTCTGCTGCTCTATTGCATTGTATGCCTACCTTTAAGTCATCTGAAATAATTACCCCTAAATTCCTTTCCACCGGTGTTGAGGTGAGGACTGTATGAAATATTCTATATGCTGCCCTTGGGTTTTTACGCCCAAGATGCATTATCTTGCACTTATCCACATTATATGTCAGTTGCCACAACTCTAACCATTTTTCTAGTTTACCAAAAATCTAAATTAAT
>OW240922.1:85814550-85830887 GCA_933207985.1 Pelobates cultripes
GAGACCTAACGCGCACACGCATTAGACCTCCCCATAGGAAAGCATTGAAAAATGCTTTCAATGCTTTCCTATGGGGATTTCAGTGACGCTGGATGTCCTCACATAGCGTGAGGGCGTCCAGCGATGCTATAGCACACGGAATGTGTGCTATACACATGGAAGTGCCCTCTAGTGGCTGTCTAGTAGACAGCCAATAGAGGAGGAGTTAACCCTGCAAGGTAAATATTGCAGTTTGTGAAACTGCAATAGTTACACTTGCAGTGTTAAGTGTAGTGGGTGTTGGCACCCAGACCACTCCAATGGGCAGAAGTGGTCTGGGTGCCTGGAGTGTCCCTTTAATTCTAGAGACATTGTGGTGAGGCTACATTATTTCAGTACAAAAGAGATGATCTTATCCACCCAAAGAAGGGTTACAACAATGCCGCCAGCATTCGCGCATATCTCACTGTTTGCGGACTTATCTGCCATGACTAGAGCAAGAAGAAGAGATTTTCAAAGAGTTACTAAATATTTAAGAGATAACAACGTGAATTATAGATGGGGATTCCCAACTAAATTGCTGATTTGGAGAAACGGATCGATGACTAAGATAGAAGACCCTGAAGAAGGACTACAAATATTACATAAATGGGGTCTAATAGGAACTCCTTCAGAAAAGGTGGACAGTTCACATGTGAGAGAAATGCTACCAGAATGGACGGCAGTACGTAAGGGAAAATAGCTGATCATATAATGCAAAGAATAGAAGTGGAGACAGCTTATTAATTTATGCTTGAACTGAAAAATATATAAAAGATTGAATTTAATTGAGGTAAAACAGTCTTGATGAAAAATTGTATACAATGTAAAATGGTGGCAAGGGAAGGCTTTAGAAGCTCGGAAGATAAAAAGGAGGATAGGAGTTAGCAAGACTCCATTGTATTGTATTCTACTATACTTAATGATTTACTCTTTCAAAGTTGGGTCGGTGGGATGGAGGGGAGGGCTGTTGGAGAGGAGGGGATTTGTGTATGCATGTGTGTATGTATGTGTATATATATATGTATATATGTGTGTGTATATGTGTGTATGTATGTATATATGTATATGTGTGTATGTATGCGTATGTGTATGTGTATATGTATGTATGTATGTATGTATATATGTGTATATGTATATATATGTATATATATGTATATATATATATATGTGTGTGTGTGTGAGGATATATTATTTTATTTATTTTTGTATGTAGGTTTTTCCTCTTCATCCTCCTTCCCTCTACCCCCCCCCCCCCTTGATTCCTCTGACTGCTCAGATCCCTCTGATCCCATCCCAAGAGGAGGTGGAGGAGGAGAGAAGGGGAGGAGAATTTAAGGGAAAGATAAAATTATATATATATATTATTATTTTTTTTGTTGTTGTTGTAATTATGCTTAAAAAACCAGGCAGTGGTATATAAATATATAAGCAAGATATGGCTTGTGACCCGCATTTTCATTTTCAATCACCCCCTCAATTTGGTGGCAATACCCTAAGGGGGTTAATTAACCACCAATGCTTTATGTTGCAGGGCAGACCTGCAAGATTAAGACGATTTGTCTAACGTTTTCTTTTTTTTTTTAAATATATAGATTTTTGTTGTTGTTGTTTTGCTTCAGGTACCTATGAACATATGAGACTTTTCTATATCAGTAATTTCTTAATTATGTATGCAAATAAGATCAAAACTAAATTACAGGATCTCTTATGGTTAAACAGAGTAAATATAAAGATTATAGAGAACAATAGAGTTAGGAATGAGGTCTAATAGTGTTAAAATATGGCTCACTACTTTAATATCCTAACATTTAATGTGAATGGCCTTAATACGCCCCATAAAAGGAGATTGTTGTTCCAGCAACTGCATAAATCACAGGCGGCAGTTGCGTGTTTGCAGGAAACACACTTTAGCACTCAGAGACCCCCAGCTCTTACCTCGCCTAGATATCCGCTTAGTTATCATGCATATGCCCAAAATAAAACAAAGGGAGTGAGTACGCTGTTTCATGTAGACTGGCCATTTAAATGTGATAGCGAATATAAAGATAAGGAAGGCAGATTACTTATTCTGGTGGGTTCCTTAGGTGAGGAAAAAGTAACAATAGCAAACATATATACACCAAATAATAATCAAATAAGCTTTTTACAAAAAGCGATAAGACGCATTGAGAAATATAAACAAGGCAAATTATTTATGTGTGGTGACTATAACTGCACGTTGGATCCAGAGTTTGATGTTTCAGGAGATGAGACACCAACCATGAGAAAGGCTGCTTTAAGTGCCAGATTAGCAAAATTAATGATAACTCACAGTCTATATGATACTTGGAGGGCTAAATACCCTCAATTTAGAGATTATACGTTTTATTCAGCGGCACATTTAAATTACTCAAGGATAGATATGTGTTTGACAGATGCATCTACACTCCAGTCTCTAGTAAAGGTAACCATAGATCCAATAACATGGTCAGACCACGGCCCAGTATGTTCCATATTTGACACTGCATATCAGGCAAGAGGCAAGGGTTCATGGCGCTTGAACGAAGCATTATTAGATAATAAAATGGGAGAAATAGAGATTAGGAATACAATCAATCAGTTTTTCAAAGAAAACACTAATCATGATACATCTATAGCAGTTACATGGTTAGCTCATAAGGCTACAGTGAGGGGAATACTTATAAAACAAGGTGCAATTGCAAAACGAAAATTTGGGGAGGAAAAGGAAAAACTCTTTAAATCTATAGGAGAAATAGAGAAACAATATAAACAAACTTTAAATAATTGTCTACGAAATAAACTCTTTAAACTTAAAAAACAATTAGAAAATTTTGAATTGAAGGTAACGGAACGTAATTTGAGAAAATCCAAATTTAAATATTATACACAGGGTAATAAAGCGGGCAAATTATTGGCATCTCAAATTAAACAGAAGCTAACACAATCAAAAATTCCATATTTGGTAAACCTAAAAGGTGCAAAACTGATAGATCCAAATCAAATTGTTAATGAGTTAGCATTATATTATGAATATCTATATAATTTGAAGGAGGATTCAAATACAACCCAACCTACATTAAATATGATTTCCACTTTTCTAAGAGATGTTGAACTACCCTGCGTGACTCGGGAAGAGGCGGAGATCTTGAACAAACCTTTTACAGAGGAGGAGGTCTGGGAAGCTATAAAAACAACTTCAAAACATAAAGCACCAGGCCCAGACGGGTTTTCTAATTATTATTATTTTAAATTTGCAAAGGAACTGATCCCAAATCTAACAATACTTTTTAACAGCATTTTAGATTCAGGTGAGGTACACCCGGAAATGTTGGAAGCTATTATAATAACACTACCAAAACCAGGAAAGCCACCGACCAGCTGCGTTAATCTAAGACCTATATCTTTACTTAATGTAGACATAAAATTATTTGCAAAAGCAATGGCACTAAGACTGAAACCACTACTGCCCAAATTGATAGGGGCAGAACAAGCAGGCTTTGTGCCAGGCAGACAGGTGGGGGATAATACCCGTAGATTTATAGATGTACTGGAAATAATGAAAAGACAGAAAACTGAGGGATTATTGCTGGCACTTGACGCGGAAAAGGCGTTTGATCGCCTACATTGGCAATACATGGAGAAGGTGCTAGATAAATTTCAACTCCCAAACAAATTTAAACAAGGCATGCTCTCATTATATACAAATCCAACGGCTAGAGTTATTAATTCAGGTTTTGTGTCTCGTAAATTGCACCTATCTAATGGAACAAGACAGGGGTGTCCCCTCTCTCCATTGATTTTCATTATGACCCTTGAACCCCTAGTACATAAGATAAATAAACAAGTTCAAATAACAGGGTTAGATACTCACATAGGACCTCAAAAAGTGGCTTTATTTGCGGACGATGTCCTGATAATACTAACAAATCCAGATAAAACAATAATGCCGCTGATGGATTTATTGAAGGAATATGGTACAGTGTCATATTATAAAAATAATATTACTAAAACTCAAGTTTTACCTATTAATATGCAAGAGTCAACTATTCGAAAGCTGAAAGATGAATACCCATTTGAATGGAGAAATAAATCTATAAAATATCTTGGTATTCATCTTTCAGTTTCAAAACAGGAAATGATAAAAAATAACCATAGCAAATTATTAAGAGAAGTACAAGATACACTAAAACACTGGGACAAGAGCACCAGATCATGGGTGGGACGGATCAATTCTGTTAAAATGTGTATAGTACCACAGATTTTATTTCTTTTTAGATCCATACCAATAATGATCCCCAAATCAATTATAACAAATTTTCAAAAAACAATAAATGCTCATATTTGGAAACGCAAACCCCCAAGAATATCACTGAATACAATGAGTTGCAAAATGACAGAGGGTGGTATGGGAGTACCGCACATTCAAAAATATTATATAGCTTCCATACTGGTACAAACAGTAGCACTAATAGATACATCTAGTATACCCCTATGGCATGTATTAGAACAATCCATTGTCCCACAATATGAGATATTGGATCTCATATGGACAACACATCGCGCTCATCTTAGAAATTATAATTTCTTATCCACAACACAAATAGCTCTGAGGTTGTGGAGCTACTGGGCCCCTAAACTTCTGGGGAAAGGCAATTATCTTTACTATGGAACTCTGCAAAGTTTAACTTATTACACAAAAGATTTAAATATAACAACATGGAGAAAGAAAGGATTAACAAAAACGCGTCATCTAATAGCAGGCTCAGCTATACATCAATTCCCAGATATACAAATTAAATACGATCTTCACAACAGGGAACTCTATACATATCTCAGAGTGAAACACATTTTAATGAAACTTCAAGTGAAGGAGGTGGAAAATTCTAGGGTGAATGACTTTGGAAGGTTATGCTTGGGGAGTCGACCCCAAGATAAACCTCTATCAATAAGCTACAGAGGAATATTAAATTTAACAAAACCAGATAAATTGCCTTTCATGTTAAATTGGGAGAAGGAGCTAAACAACGAGTGGGAGCCCTTTAAATGGTATAGGGCTATGAGATCAACTAAGGCTGCCACACATAATATACAACACATAGAAGCAACATACAAAATGTGGCTACGGTGGTACATGACGCCACAAAAACTGGCGCAAATATATCCAGAGAATGTGGGGACATGTTGGAGATGTGGGGAAATGGAAGGATCTATGACTCATATATTTTGGCAGTGTAAAAAAATTATTGATGTATGGAAACACATACAACAATTAATTTTTAAAGTTACAAACACATTGATACCCCTGCAACCAGAAATATTCCTACTACACATTATGCCAGAGAGAATATTGCCACAAGAAAAAGTGTTAATTATACATATTTTGATGGCTACAAAAAATGCTATAGCCAATTTATGGAAAACAAAACAGGTACCATCATTAAGTATAATAAGAGAAAAGATCTCTACTACTAAAATTTATGAGGAAATGGCATATAGGCTAAAAGGCAAACAACACATTTATGAAAAAATTTGGGTGAGGTGGAAATGAAATGAGAGGAAATTAAAAGAAAATAAGGGGAATGAAACAAGCAAAATAGTCTCATTAATACAGATGGTAAATAAAATTTAGGTGGTACAAAACAAATGAAGGAAGAGGGAAGGGAAGAGAGACGAGGGAAAGAGAACGAGAACAGGAAAAAACAAAACCAAAAAAAAAAAAACAGATTGATATAGACGTTTGATATGGAATTCTATAAATTAAATTAAATTGGAAATGTAGACTTATAAAAGAAAGAATTACTATAATTGTACTTTTTTATTTTTAATTTATATATTTATCTATATATATATATATTTTTTTTTTTTTCTTTCTTTCTTTTCTTTTTCTTCTTTAGAGAGGGAGGGATAAAAATGTACTTTATACATATCCTGATTCTTGTAATAAATTATCTCAGAGGGAAAAGGAGAATGAAAAGAAAAAGAAAGGGAGAAAGGAGAAAAAGAGAAAGGAAATGTTTATTGTAAAAAATAATTCAGTGAAAAGATATAAAAAGCTGTGTTACTGAAGCCGAAAATAAGTTAGATGAGATTGTAAAAGATAGTAATAGAATATCTCGAATTGTGAATGGTATCTCTCTATTTCTGTATATTATTTTTTTTTTTATTTTTTTTTTATCTCTATTTTTATTTTTATTTATTTTTATTAATTTTTTCCTTTTTTTTTTGTTATACTGATGCACAGTGTTGTGTTTTCTCTGTAATTTGAAAAAGTGAAATAAAGATTTAAACATGAAAAAAAAAATTCTAGATTGATATTTCTTTCTACTCATTATTTGCAAGTCAGTTTCCAAATCAAGATACTGATGAGACTCATTAGAACTGTGTGTAATAGCCCATAATTAGTCTAGTTGGATATATTTTACATCCTAAATAATTTGACCTAAATTTTACAACTAGATTGTCACAGAGGACAAATGTCAGTTGTGAAACTAAATTGAACAGAAGAGAGCAAGTTTATTATATGATGAAATAGTTAAAATAAGTAAAATCGTACAAAGAGTGAAAAATCGTATCTGTAATGCTTAAAGCTTTGTTAAGACTCTCAGCAGATAGGTTCTGCAGATGATTCCAATAATTTTTATTCTGTACAATAATACGTGCTTTTGCCAAGAGTTTACACTTTCTATAGGGAGCATGCAGCATGTAGGGTATAATTACATTAATGCTGTACCATAAGGCAACCTGCTCCACTGTGTGCATGTGTCATTGTGCCCACATTTCCTATTGGGAAATTGGAGCACTTAATGTATCATTCTATGTGTGTCTACTCAAATAAACTCTGTGCATTTATTTATTTATTAAATGTATAACAATGTGCTAAAATATATTAATGCATAAACTCTTACTTTAAAGAGTCAATCTAGGTCTACCATTGAATTTAAAGATATTGTGTAGGAACGTTATAGTTTCAAGTTTATATGTTTAATTTAAAAGATTCATCGGAAGGAAATGTTAAAACATAGATTTGCATAAAATTTTTTGCAAAATAATGTTTTGGTTTGTAATATCAATTACATGTACAACGCTTCACATAGCTGAATATGAAAAATTATTATGAAGCATAATTTATGCTGCTTAAAGCTGTATTTCTAACAATAAAGTTCCTTCTGCCTTCCCACTCACTCTCGACTCCGGCATGTAAAATGTTAAAAAAAAACCCATTATTTACTTACCTGATTTCAGCGCCAATGTCCCTTTGTGCTTGGTCGGTGCTCCGCCTTTTCCAAAGTCATCCAAAGTGGGGGCTATAGCACATGCAAGGCAATCGCTGCAAGCGCCTTAGGTCCACTCCATGGAAAAGCATTATTTTAATGCTTCCTATGGGGATTTAACTGATGCTGGATGTCCTGTACAGTGTCAGTTAGGTGACCTAAAGTTTTTTAAGATTCCGGAAATGCCTCTAGTGGCTGTCTGAACAATTCAAGTAAGGAAGAAACCAAATATGGCATCTCTCGATGCCCCCTTGAAGGTAAACAATGTTTTACAGCAAAGTCTGCAGACTGACTGGAATTATTCCTTCAAGAGTTGTGCTGACCTCCGGAGCACACATCCACTCTGCTTGGCAGCCAGGTTCTGCAACCTGTTTCTTTTTATGATTATGTAATTTAAAATGCCCTTATTTATGGGTTACAAAATAATATTAACAACTTTCTATTCTACCTTTTTTTTTAGAAATTTTTTTTTATTAGAAGAAAGATGGGTACAAGTATATACTCAAATGTTAGAATAACCATGTGAAGACAAAACAGTTGCTTATATAAAAAAGGTAAAATTTCTCTTGTCTAGTGGGATTTTTGATTCAACTTTTTGAAGACATTTTTAAAGTCTTTATTCTTCAGGGTGTAAATAAGGGGGTTCAGCATTGGAATCAATACAACGTATAAAAGAGCAAAAAACTTGTCTTGTTGTGGAGAATATGTAGATGTTGGTCTCATATACAAACAGATCATTGTTCCATAAAAGATGATAACACAGGTCATGTGGGAAGCACAGGTAGAAAATGCTTTTTGTCGACCAACTGCTGACTGAATATTTAGGATTGCTGATATAATAAAGATGTATGATATCAAAGTAAATATCAACGCACTGATAGCTAGAAGAGTCCCATTAATGTAGGTCCAAATCTCAATGGTAAAAGTATCACTGCAGGTAATTTTAAGCAATGGGGTAGCATCACAGAAAAAGTGGTCAATGTTGTGCGATGAACAGAAGGACAAGTTAGTAATTAAAGAAGTGTGTATAACAGGATCAAATAAACTTGTGATCCACACTGCAGTTGCTAAGTGAGCACATCGCTTGTGACTCATAAGTATTGAGTAACGAAGAGGATGACAGATTGCTATATAGCGATCATAAGCCATAGCGGCCAATAGTAAAACTTCTGTACAAGCAAAGGCTATGAAAAAATACACCTGAATAAAGCACTCTACAAAGGATATGGTCTTACACTGAGTGAAGAGCATGACCAACAGTTTGGGTAGAATGGTTGAGGTGTAAGCGATATCAATGACTGATAGGTTACACAAGAAGATGTACATAGGAGTGTGCAAATGAGAGTTCAAAGCTATTGATGCAAAAACAATGGTATTACTCAAGACAATGGTGAGGTATATAAATAAAAATACCATGAAAACAGGAAACTGAAGCTCTGACAAGTCTGTAAATCCTTGCACTGTGAATTCAGCTGAATTTGACTTATTTTCTGATGCCATTTTTGAAAAACCTTTTTTTTTTGGCAAAGGAGTAAAGAGAAAGATTATATTTAAAAGAAACCAGCTACATCCAAAAGATTTTCCAATAACAATTAAATAAAGAAACTTGTTATATTTCATGGCTCTATTGTTTTGAGTAGTTTAATCGTTTTTAACAATTTTAGATTTTTTGTCTTTTGATATATTTTTGTCTTTTTTTATTTAATAATATTTGAATCTGAAAAAAGTTCACATTTTCTTGATTATACTTGAACCAGACATAAATCTAAGCAGAAGAGAAGTCTCAAAAATCTTCGAATGAGGCAGTTGTCTCAAAGGGACTCTTATCCCTTTAATTAGTGTATCCAGAAGGTCTCTCTTTGCAACAATCTCCTTTTTAAACTACCTCCTCACCAGAATCTATGTTCCTGTTCAATTGTCAAAATTTAAATGTTTAAAAGTACAACATGCCCTGTAATTATTATTGGTGCCAGGCTGGGGGTTAGCAACATTTTTTTTTAATATTTAGCATTGTTTAAAAAAAAATAAGTGGTGGCTTTGGCGGCAACTCCTTGGTCAATATAGGATTCTAATTGCTAACTGCCTAATTGATCTTGCCCAGATACTTTTCTTAGTCAGTGGTATCAGGGAAGAGAATACTAAATGTCCTCAAAGTAACTGAATGAGTTAGTTATCAGACAACAGGTAGAAACCCTGCACATCCTCTACTGATAAACTGTAATCTGATTCAAATAAAGTCCTAACTGATATCAACAGGAAGAAGTGAGAAAGTTTGGACACATGATTTAAAACAGGGAGATAGGGCCACATGGGTAAATCAAACCATCAATAGAGTCCTTCTTTTAACCTCAAATCTTCCCTTGCTATTTCTTATAATTATCATACTCCTTACATCTGATGCAAAGAGTAGTATAGAGTAAATGAAAATGCCAGATCATTCAACACACCAAACAATTTGACTGTAAACTGAATACAGTGTCAACAATCTCCATCTACAAATGAAGAAAGAGAAGTACTTAAATAAATAATTAACTTAAATACTTCTCCCTAAGGGTCCTCTGTACATTGCATCTTTGTAGAGCTAATCACCTCCAATATACCTCAAGGTGTGAGAAAACTTAATCACACATGCATACATACCAATAGGCAAATCAATCTACACCCTCACTTTTATCACCCTAAAGTGCTACATCATAAAAGAAAGACTTACAATGTGTCACAGTTCTCACTGTGACATCCAGACGTGGTCACCCCATTTAAACTTGGGTACTTTGCTGTATGAGGCCTGCTATCTACCTTTCAGCCACAGCAGTTCCTAGTCCTTGAACATATTCTAGTCCTGTTCATCCTGGCTTGTCTGCAGCACTGGGGGCTGAACTTAGTCTATGGCTGTGCTTCACCTGAGATTGATCAGTCATCAGCTGGTTATATAAGCACTGCCTGGGAACATGATCAAGTCTTTGATCCTGTTGTGTGTGTTCAGTTCCTGTGTTCTAGTCTCTTGAACTTTGATTCCATATTGACCCTGGCTTATGTCTTTGCTTATCCTGATCTCTGGCATCCCTTGACTTTGGCTACAGTTCTCTAATCTTGACCCCTGGCATCCTTTGACTTCGGCTATACCTGACTATCCTGCTGTTTGTGTCCTTGTCGGTACTGCATTGGAATCACCTTTCCTGCATAGCCTGCATGCACAGATTCACAGTCCAGGTGGGTTATTATTTGGTCACCTTGGACTGTGTCTATCTGCATTGGTGAGCAAACATATCTGCGCTACAGACTCCCATCTCAGGTAAGAACCCTGACACAATGTAAAAATCTATTCCAACTGGACTGGTAATTTCACTAATTTGGTCTGAGTAAATTTGTAGCAATCGGCCGGATTCATTCAGTGAATGGATTGAAATCAGTAGTTTTTGCATCCAATATTCACAAAGCACCAATTTTAAACAAAACCGTAACCGTATGCATTTGGCAGGATTCAAGTTTGCACATTGCTGTTCATTTGCTTTTTTGCAAGTAAATGACAATGTTAAGTACTATTTGCCCATGTGATGTCAAATTAGAAAGGTAACACATTGTGATAAACAAGTTGCATTGGCAACAGCATCATTTTACTGTCCACCACTCTGACCAATCCATAGCCAGCAGGTGGGGTTTAATAATTTTTTTAAAATGTACCCCTTCACCAAATTGCTGACCACTTATTTTATACTTTGTGTCCACCCCAACCCAACTCATGGGTGAGGGTTAAAATTATCTTTTAAGGGGAAAAACATAGTGTTCTAACAAAAGATACATGTGAGAGTGGACATGACATTGTTCATCCACTCAAATTTGCCAATTCGCAATCCCCCCTGGTGGCTTTGGGTCCTAAATCTACTCCCCCTTAGAATAACTTAACCATACCCACTCCCTTACCCTAACATAGTGGGATAGTACAATACAATTAATAAGTATAACATTTAATTCCATAATAGAATGATGCAACTATTGAAAAAAACCTGATTTGCAAATAAAAACCAAAATAATGAAAAAAAAAAATCAAGATGCAGCAAAAATATGTCAATCTTTGCTCCTTGAGAGCTCTGCACAGAATGAGCTTCATCTCTTTGAATTGTCATTAGAGAGCTTTGACAGTATATGTATTGTCCACTATGCTTATACATTTTTTTAATAGCTTGGTATACATTTTAAAATTTTGGGGGGTAGAGATTTGAATTAACTTAAACAAAACTAAGTTTCACTGAATTTTTTTTTTTAAACACTTGTCTTTCAGGAGTTATTCCCAGCAAACCAAGCATTTTTCTGTATCTATCTCCATTTTTTTTCTTTTCTTTTACTATTAACATTTTTTAATTGTTTTTTAATCTTTCATTTTTATATATTTGTATTCTTTTGTTTCTATTTTCTCTTAGTTTTTCTATTTTGTTTTCAGATAATTGCTTACTGCCTCATTTATAGAAACATAGAATGTGACGGCAGATAAGAACCATTCGGCGCATCTTGTCTGCCCAATATTTTGAAATACTTTTAATTAGTCCATGGCCTTATCTTGGTTAGGATAACCTTATGCCTATCCCACGCATGCTTAAACTGCCTCACTGTGTTAACCTTTAGACCTTCAGCTGGAAGGCTATTTATGTGCTAATAAATACACAATATAGATAAGTTGGTGCAAATATATATATAACATAAAACAGAAATTAACTCCAATATGCAGCACCCACTATAGACCTTGGTAATAGAGTACAGATAAATGAAAAAAAAACAGAAAGTGCTGGTGCGCAAAAATAGAACAAAAACACCTCAAGTGTTTATATATATATATATATATATATATATAAAGTGCTTTTTAAGTATATACACAGTGGAACTCATGTTATCCCACACTCAAAACATAACAAACACATATGTGCATATATACTTATAACCTGCAAATATGCACTGATGATTTATGTAGGAGGGAAACAAAAGGGAGACAAAAGAAGCAATCCTAGTGCAATAAAGTTATTAAAATCGTATAAAAAAAATTAAAGCCCTTTGTAAGAATAAAACATCAATTTGGATCCTATGTACTCTAGGGACTGATCCTCCCTGAGCTTTATAGCTTGGAGTGGGGCTTATACCACTCCTAACTTGAGAGTTTTATTCTCACAGAGGGATTTTAGTTTTTTTATACGATTTTAATAACTTTATTGCGCTAGTAGTGCTTCTTTTGTCTCCCTTTTGTTTCCTTCCTACAGAAATCATCAGTGCATATTTGCAGGTTATAAGTATATATGCACATATGTGTTTGTTATGTTTTGAGTGTGGGATAACATTAGTTCCCCTGTGTACACACTTAAAAAGCACTTTATTACATATATAAACACTTAAGGTATTTTTTGTTCTATTTTTGCGCACCAGCACTTTCTGTTTTTTCATTTATTCATGTGCTAAGTCCATCTAATTTGGTATATTAATCATCCTTTTTAAATGTAGAAATGTACAATGCAAGTTTATCATACAAGAAGGTATTTTACATGCAGTAATTTTAAAAATTACATATGCTGTTCATTGCAAATGGAGTGAATACATGACCCACATACGCAACAGTTCTATAAAATTATATATAAAAATATTGCTCAAGGTTCTTGAATGAACGATAAAATGTATTGAATAAAATCCGCAGATACATTACAGGATAAAACAATGATATTTCAGTAAATTTGAAATTATTGATGAATTAAATAAAATTTTAATTTTGTAAGAACTCTTATTTACAGATGTAAACCTAGAAAATTAAGACCTTTCAAAAGGAGAGCAATTATGATATAACAAAAAAATCTTATGCAAATTGATGCATTATACTATACCTCTCGTGAAAAAAATGCAATGTATAGCCTGTGGTCTGCTTGACAATTTAACCCCTTAAGGACACATGACGTGTGACATGTCATGATTCCCTTTTATTCCAGAAGTTTGGTCCTTAAGGGGTTAAAGTCCATCAAATTTCACCATGACATGTTTATATATCAGGCCCTCTTTCAAGACAGACATTAAACCTCTCTTGTAGGTGCATATATATTATGTATTCAGTCATTTTAAACAAACATTACATCACAAATCATGTGTTACAACTGTGTACAAAAGTTTACCCCTCAAAATCCAGAAATAATTTTGCTATCCAATTCTTTAGTCAACTCCTAGTTCTGTTGTTATAATGTACTTCATAATTCTTGCAGGTTTGGATTATTGGACTACTTCAGTGTATAACTCAGAATAAAACAATGTTTAATCTTTTAAAAACATATTTAAAATTAGTTTTCTTCAGGGTGTAAATAAGAAGATTCAGCATTGGAATAAGTATAAATGTAAAATGGCAAAGAACTTGTCCTGTCCTGGAGAATACATTGATGCTGATCTCATATACAAACAGCTCAATGTTCCATAAAAGGTGAAAACAAAGGTTATTTGAGAGGCGCATGTAATAAAAACGTCACATTGGCCACTTGCTGATTGTATTTTTAGGATAGTAGAAATAATAAACACATAAGATATCAATGTAAGTATAAATGCACTGACACTCAGGGGAGTCTCATCAATGTAGGTACATAACTCAGTAGTAAATGTATCACTACAGGTAGGTTTAAGCAATGGGGCTAAATCACAGAAAATATGGTCAATGTGGTGAGAACGACAGAATGAAAAGTTAGTATGTGCAACAGGATTGAATAAACCCACGGTCCATAGTAAAAGTACTTGTCGAGCACAGTGCTTTGGATTCATACGTATTGAGTAATAAAGATGGTGACATATTGCTACATAGTGATCATAATCCATGAAAGCTAATAATAAGACTTCTGTACACACAAAGCACATAAAGAAATACAGCTGACTGAAAAACTCCAGAAAGGATATGGTCTTACACTGAGTAAGGAGCATGGCTGACAGTTTGGGTAGAATGGCTAAGATGTATTAGATATCAATGGCTGATAAGACAAGAAGATGTACATGGGTGTTTGTAAATGAAAATACAAATCCATAGATTCAAACATAATCAGATCACTGAAGACAATAAAGAGATACGCCAACAATAACAAAATTATAAAAAGAGGAAATCAAAGGTGTGTGGTGAGTCTGAAAAACCTTTCATAGTGAATTCATTTGGAGTGAACTTAAAATCTGACATCATTTTTATTCTTCTTGTTTACAAAGCAAAACACAAAGGTGATTAACCCCTTAAGGACCGAGGACGGTTCAGGACCGTCATCGGCATTTTTGCCTTGCCGACCGATGACGGTCCTGAACCGTCCTAACGGTCAGAGCTACTTACCTGATCGCCGTCGTTCCCCCGGCGGCGATCAGCGTGGCTCCGGTTGTTGGGAGACTGTCTGCAGCCCAGACAGTCTCCCCACGGCAGATTAGGACCCCTGTGGCCATGTGATCGCTTAACACAGCGATCACATGGTCACAATAGGTGTCCATGTGTCTGCCTGCAGGGGGACTGTCTGTGCTGACAGGCAGTCTCCCTGCTAGTGTAAAATCAAAAAAAAAAATAAAGTTAGTGTTAATAAAAAAAAATAATAATTATATATGTGTATATATGATATATAGACATATATTATATCTATATAATATATGTCTATATATCATATATATAATGCCATACTAAGTGTATTTTTATATTAATATGTACTTATATTAATATAAAAATACACTTATAATTAAATTACACACGTATATATATAATATATATAATAACTATATATATTGTATATATATATTATTATAAAATATAAATAATAAGTAATTTAAATTAAATAAAAAAATTTTTTTAAATAATAATAAAAAATTTAAAAAAAATTATATAGCTATATGAAATTTTATTCTAACTGTATTTTAAAATTAATATATATATATTTATATCAAAATACACTTAGAATGAATTTGTATATATATCTATGTATATAAAAATAAATAAAAATAATAAGAAATATACATACGCCCATATACAAAATTACATAAATAATTATATAAATATACACGTAGACTTCAAATATATAAATATGCATATATATTTAAATTCTACGTGCGTATTTATGTAATATTTTTACATATTCAGTAATTTTATTGATTGCAATTTAAGGGACCTGCCTGCCAACCCAGGCCGAAATTCCAGAGAATTTAATTTGCTAGCACTGTATTTTACCCTGTAGCGTTCTCGACACCCAAAACCTGTACATGGGGGTACTGTTTTACTCAGAACTTCGCTGAACACAAGTAGTGATTTGATTCAAAACAGTAAAACATATCACAGCGATGATATTGTCAGTGAAAGTTACTTTTTGCATTTTCACACACTGAAACAGCACTTTTACTGATGATATAATTGTTGTGATACATTTTCCAGTTTTTAAACACTAATATTTGTGTTCAGCGATGTCTCCTGAGTAAAACAGTACCCCCCATGTACAGGTTTTATAGCATTTTTGAAAGTTACAAGGTCAAATATATGGTCAAATATTTTTACATTGAAAATGGCCAGGTTGGTTACATTGCCTTTGAGAGCGTATGGTAGCCCAGGAATGAGAATTACCCCCATGATGGCATACCATTTGCAAAAGAAGACAACCCAAGGTATTGCAAATGGGGTATGTCCAGTCTTTTTCAGTAACCACTTGGTCACAAACACTGGCCAAAATTAGCGTTCAATTTAGTTTTTTTACTTTTTTCACACACAAACAAATGTGAATGCTTACTTTGGCCGGTGTTTTCGACTAAGTGGCTACTAAAAAAGACTGGACATACCCCATATTGAATACCCTGGGTTGTCTACTTTAAAAAAAAATATGTACATGTGGGGTGTTATTCAGAGATTTATGACAGATAATAGTGTTACAATGTCACTATTGATACATTTTAAAAATGTATGTTTTGAAACCGCAATATCCTACTTGTACTTATAGCCCTATAACATGCAAAAAAATTGCAAAAAAGCATGTAATCACTAGGTATTTTTTAAACTCAGGACAAAATTTTGAATCTATTTAGCAGTTTTTT
>OW240922.1:85830987-85878654 GCA_933207985.1 Pelobates cultripes
CTGCATCCACTACACTGACACACTGCATCCACTACACTGACACACACTCTGCATTCATTATACTAACACACTCTACATTCACTACACTGACACACTCTACATTCACTACACTAACACACTGCATCCACTACACTGACACACTGCATCCACTACACTGACACACACTCTGCATCCACTACACTGACACACACTCTGCATTCACTACACTGACACACTCTGCATTCACTACACTAACACACTGCATCCACTACACTGACACACTCTGCATTCACTACACTAACACACTGCATCCACTACACTGACACACTGCATGCACTACACTGACACACACTCTGCATTCATTACACTAACACACTCTACATTCACTACACTGACACACTCTACATTCACTATACACTAACACACTGCATTCACTACACTAACACAATTAATCCACTACACTGACATACACTCTGCATTAGCTATTCACACAGCATCCACTACACCAATACCCTGTATTCACAGCCCAAGCACTACAACCACCACACATTCAAACACTCTGCATTCACTATACAGAGACACTGCATCTAATATACACACTACTACATCCACTAGAGACACTGCATCCACTAAACAAATTGCATCTAGTACACACAAGCACTACATGCACTACACAAAAACACACGACATCCACTACTCCAACACACTCTGTGTTCACTATACACACTGCATCCGCTACACAAACACACACTCTGCATTTACTGCACAAACAGTGTCTAATACACACTCGTGTGTGGGCCTGGATGGGGGCCCACACCTTGTGCTTTGTCTGATGGCAGCCCTGATTACAGGTAATGACTCCGGTGGATCCACCCACTAACTCAATAAAGTAGGAGTATATGTACACATTAGCTAATAAAAAAATGGAAACTAAATTTAAAATTTAAAATGACAAAATAGTAAAATATAGGGAAAAAGAAGAAAATAAAAGAATCAATCTAAAATGTATGAATATTAAGTCCACTTGCTAGCTATGATAGATATAGATGATCCTTAAAGATAATTATGAAAAATATCAAAAAGGAAAAGGCAACAAAATTGCTGAAAAGGTTGGATCTCACCCCTCTATTAATATCATCAGTTCTGATCAAATGGATAAGTCCATGGGGACACAGCAGGCAGTCACCTGCACCTTATTCTGAACCCAGGACTACTGCTGGACTCCAGCGACCTTCCAGGGATCATCCAGTGATTATCTCCAGCATTTATCCCGCATGAACTTATCTTTTTAATCATTACTGATGATCTTAATGGAGGGGTGAGATCCAACCTTTTCAGACATTTGACTATTATTTTTATATATTTTTCAATATTATCTATAAGGATCATCTATATCCATTCTAGCAAGTGGACTTTATATTCATAAATTTTAGAATTTTTACTTTTTGTCATTTTTTTATTAGCTAATACATATGCTCTTACTTTAATGAGATAGTGGGTTGATCCACCAGAGTCATTACCTGTGATTATTAACTTCTTTCTATGTATCACCTGTTGATTACTTACTGCTTTTTCGGATGAATTTCCAGTAGTTATACTACATGGGCTGTAGGTATAGATTGGTGATTTATGGGCTTTATAAGTGTACGTAGTAACTCAGTTTTTTTCCCCTTCCATTGTAATGAAAATATATGTTTGTCTTCCTTTTTGCACATATTCCAAATATACTTTTGTTGCATCATTTTGAGTGCAGTATTCCTTGAATTATAAAATTATCTGTTAGTCCACCTATTGTACAGTGCTATGGAATTTGCTGGAGTTATATAAATAATTAAATCATAATACTGAAATGGGAAGAAATGTTCCTGCCGAGCCCCAACCCATGGCGGCTGGTGAAGGCTCTAATAAAATATTTATGGGGGAGTAGACATGCCATTGTTTAGCCACCCTAATATGCCAATAATTAATATCCTTGGTGGCCATAGGTGCACAAATCGTTTCCCTCTTAGAATAACTTATCACTACCTACCCGCTCATCCTAAAAATTAGGTGGGTCAATAAACTGAATATATATATATAATATAAAAAATATATTTACTATCCATCTTCTTTCTTGTAAATCTTCTTTCTTCAGCCCCCAAAAAAGTAAAATGGGAATTCATAATACCATGACAAAACTATTAAAAAAAAAACCCCACCAGATTTGCGAAAAAATTAATGACAAAAATAAAACTCCAGATGCAACAAAATAGATGTTCAAAAATTAAATAAGAATTCCTATGTACAGACATAATCCTGGAAAATTAAGACATTTCAAAAGCAGAACAATTAAAAATCTTTTAAAATCAACATTGATGCCTTATACTGCAAAACATATAAAGGTTTTTATAGACTGTGGTCTGCTTGACATCTCATAAAATGACAATAGCATAAAGATAAAAACAAGTTTACTTGTTTACATAACAGGCAATCTTTCAAAACTAAAGACATTACATTTCTCCTGTATGTTCATGTATTATTCATTCAATATTTTAAATCATGTGTTACAACTGTGTACAAAAGTTGACGCCTGAAAATTCAATAATAATGTCTTTAATAAATTCCTGAATCTTAGTTCTGGGGTTGTACTGTACATTATTATTGCAATTATGGATTGCATGACTACTTTAATGTATAACTCAGAACAAAATGACCTTTTATTAATTGTTTAAAAATATTTTTAAAGTCCTTATTCTTCAGGGTGTAAAGAAGAGGATTCATCATTGGAATAAGTATAATATATAAAAGGGCAAAAAACTTGTCCTGTTGTGGAGAATACGTAGATGCTGGTCTCATATACAAACTGATCATTGTTCCATAAAATATAATAACACAAGTTATGTGGGAGGTGCAGGTAGAAAAAGCTTTATTTCGACCACTTGCTGATTGTATATTTAGGATAGTAGAAATAATAAACACATAAGATATCAACGTAAGTGTAAATGCACTGACACCCAGGACAGTCCCATAAATATATATACATAACTCAACAGGAAAAGTATCACTACAGGTAAGTTTTAGCAATGGAGTTATATCACAGAAAAAGTGGTCAATGTGGTGAGAATGACAGTATGAAAAGTTAGCAATTAAAACCATAAATGCTACAGGATCTAATAAACCCAAGACCCACACTGCAAATACAAGTCGAGCACAGAGCTTTGGACTCATAAGAATTAAGTAATGAAGAGAGTGACAGATTGCTACATAGCGATCATAAGACATGGCAGCCAATAATAAGACTTCTGCACCAGCAAAAGATAGGAAAAAATAAATCTGCATAAAGCATTCTAGAAAGGATATGGTCTTACACTGAGTGAGGAGCATAGCCAACAGTTTTGGTAGAATGGTCGAGGTGTATAAGATATCAATGACTGATAGATTACACAAGAAGATGTACATGGGTGTATGTAAAGGAGAGAACAAAACTATAGTTACAAAAATGATAAGATTACTGAAGACTATGATGAGATACACCGATAAAAATGTTATAAAAATAGGAAACTGTAGTTCTGGCGAGTCTGAAAAACCTTTCACGGTGAATTCATTTGGAGTGGACTCATTTTCTGACATAATATCCAGTCTCTAAGTCTACAAAGAAAGACACAACGCTGTTTAAAGTGGATCAGTTATTTGTGTCTCTTTTTCCTGTTAAATTCACCTATAGAAACTACTTGTATTTTGTGCTTGTAGATTTTTTCAAAACATTTATTATTTTTGAAGGCATTTCTAAGCTTCTGTTTTATGACTGTAGCTTTTCCTTGTGTTTTTGTTTTTTTTTAAGTAAACCACACCACAGCAAATTTAGTTTTTTACTTGCAATTTCTAAATATCTTTGCAATATAAGCCTCAAAAACCTCAATGAACTTCTCTTAAAAAACTCAATATTTTTGTCCATTATTATAGTTGTCATTTTTTCTTTTTCTTTATTTTATTTTAAGTTTTTTTTTTTTTTTTTTTAAATATTTTATTGGGTTTTTTATAGGTAATACAGGTTAGGTAGCACATATGAGATACACCAGAAATACATCGGAGACAGGGTAGTATCGCTACTGGTGAACAGTCAATCCATCAGGTAGATTACAGAATTGATGGTACAATTGCATTGCATTTACAGTACATTTGATACACTTGATACAGTTTGTGATACAGACTCTTCCGTTTACCCATGCTAACGTTGACATCGTCACAGTTTGCCATAGTTACTTATTGTCAGCATTAACGGTTTGGTGATGTCATAATCTTGTCATTATAGAGTGTGTTATCCTATCTCCTAACTCCCCAGTAATTGCGGTGCTATATGTGGATGATGTTAGAAAAAAAGGGAAGAAAGGGGGGTGGAGGAGAACTGGGTAGGGGGGGGGGAGATGGGGGGAAGGGAAGGGGAGGTGAGAAGGTCAGTCTTTTCCATTCCATTGTAGCATTCCTGCTTGAGGTTAGTCGTCAGTGTTGGTTGTAGTTTGTGTAATGAAGGCAGATTTTGAATACCAATCATCCCATAGTTGCCATGCTCTTTCCCAGAATTGTTTGGGGGGTCTTAATTTTCTGGCTTCTGTTTCGTATCTTTTGGTTGTGAGCAATGCATTCATACACTGCATTAGGTCTGGGGGTTGTATGTTGAGCCACTGTCTGCCAATAGCCGCTAAAGCGGCAACAATCACATGATATACTAGGTATTGCTCCGTTTTGTTGTAAGTGAGTGGTATTGTTTTTAGTAGGTATGTTTCAGGGGTGTGTGGAAGTGCCTTCCCTATTATCGCTGTGATCATGTTCCCTATATCCCTCCAAAATTTTTGGATTAGGGGACAAGTCCACCAAATGTGGAGCATTGTCCCTGTTTCTTTGAAGTATCTCCAGCACACCTGGAGTTTGGTCCTTCTTAGTTTGGTCCATTTTATGGAGTCTGTAGGGCACCATGTACCAGCGATAAAGTACTTTCCTGCAAGTTTCAATGTGGGCTGTATTGAGTGTGAGGTGTTTGTGCGCTCGTAGAACTCTTGGCCATATCTCATTGGGTATGATAGTTTTCATTTCTGCTTCCCATGCTGTCATAAACCTCAATTTCCCCACTCCAGCCCTTTTCGTGAGTATATTGTATAGAAGTGATAAACTTCTTTGTGGTGGCTTGGGTGCTAGACACACTCTCTCTAGTTCTGCTATAGTGTTATCATGTGAGTGTTTATTGTTTTGCCTAGCCCGCTTTGTCACCCATGAGCTCATCTGAAGGTATGAGAAATAGGATCGTGGGGGGAGGTGAAATTTCTGTTTCAAGGACTCGAAAGTCTCAATGGATTCCCCCTTCATCACGCTGGACAAGGAGGTAGCTCCCCGTGTGTGCCATAGGCCCCAATTAAAGCCAGGAATTAGAAGTGCCATAGCCTGGATTCGCAGTGCTGGGGATATGTATGGTGCAGGGCGATGTTTGTTTATTAGTTTGTCCCAAACTAGTGTCACGGTTCACGCCGTGACATCCAGTCTGCCAGACGTGGTCGCTCCGGAAGCGCCCGATAGGGGATTTGAACTGTGGTCCTTCTGGACCGTGTCCTGCTAGTTTCCCTCTGAGCCACTTCAGGACTTTGGATAACTCCTGTTTGTTCTTGTATTGCCTGCAGCACTAGGGGTCTGGACTTCACTTAAGGCTCTGATCTGTCAGTTACTCTCCAGCTGAATCTGATCCTAATTAACAGGATATAAAAGCCTGCCTCACCCTGGGAGGGGTGTCAGTTCATTGACTCTGGTTCCCTTGTTTGGTTCCTGTTACGCCGTACCTGCGTTCCAGTGATCCTTGTCTATTCCGGCTTCTGACCTTGGCTTTCCTCCTGGACTACTCTGACCTCTGGCTTCCCTGATTTTGGCTTCCCTTGACCACGCTTCTGCTTATCCCTGCTGTACTGAGTCTTGGAGCACTTTTCCTGGAAAGCACCCGTGCACAGACTCACAGGCCAGGTGGCGTCTTACCTGGTCACCCTGGTCTGTGTCTACTTTGCAAGGGTGAGCGTATAACTCTGCGAGCTGGACTCCCTATCAGGTAAGACTCACTTACAGATGAACTGACCAATGGAGTCTGCAGAGTTATACAAGTTACTCACCTCCCTGGCCGAGCAAGTCTCCAACCTGTCCCAGAATGTTACAGAATTGCAGAGACATTCATTGGCATTTAAAGGAGCAACGCTTCCAGTCCCGGAACATGTATGCCCAGAACCGTATGTCTTTATGCCTGACAGGTTCGACGGTTCCCGTTCTACTTTTCCGATGTTCAAGACGGATTGTGAGCTACTATTTGCCCTGAAATCGAGAACCTACGCCACCGACTTTATCAAAGTACGCTCCGCTATTAACCTATGTACCGGGCGAATTAAGGCGTGGGCACACCAGAAGCTACAGGAGAGAAGTACTGTCTTGGACTCCTGGGAGTTGTTTATGTCCGCAATGGATTCTCAGTGTTTTACAGCAAGAAAAGCAACTCCCAAGCCTATTTCTGGTCCTCGCAGAACCCGGTTGCCTAGAGAAGAGGAATTATTTTCTGGATACAAAAATCCCATTTTGTTGCAGCATGAACCCACTTTCAGGGACCCGCCTTGTAACCCTGTTTACACTCGAGCTAGCAGTGAAACTCCAGTCGACATGGAGGAACCCATGGAGATTGGCTTCACCAGAACTAGATTGCCCCCGAAGGAAAAAGACCGCAGGAGAGCCCATGGTCTATGTCTATACTGTGGGAAAAGAGGGCATTTCATATCGCTCTGCCCGACTCGTCCACTTAGGACAAGACCCCTTCTGTCTGGTGCCATATGGACTTACCCTGTCATCCCAGCAAGACAGCCTGGACACTGCCAGCCCTGTCCCCGTCCTGTGACACAAAAGGGTACCCAAACTACTACAGTTAATGTTACCAGTACCCCTGTGGAATCTCCACCTCCTGCTCCAGAAACAGTTGGACCTCTTCCTGATGACACTTCTGTTCAAGCAAGCACCATCACCACTTCCTGCCTTGCCAAAACAGTTCTGCCACCTGACTGCACCTATGCCTCAAATGGCACAGTTGTGTGCAAACAGGATTTAGAAGTCTTCGAAAAAGCTTTGAAAGCTGCAAATGCCTCCCCTATAGCACCCGAAACTGGTACCCTAAAATCCCAAGTCGTAAAAGGATACCTTAATTATAAAGACTATCTTAGCGATACTGAGACCGAAGATGAGGAGTACCATTTCCAGGAAGAGCCTGTTCACGCCCGGAGGGCGTTCTTGACGGGGGGGTACTGTCACGGTTCACGCCGTGACATCCAGTCTGCCAGACGTGGTCGCTCCGGAAGCGCCCGATAGGGGATTTGAACTGTGGTCCTTCTGGACCGTGTCCTGCTAGTTTCCCTCTGAGCCATTTCAGGACTTTGGATAACTCCTGTTTATTCTTGTATTGCCTGCAGCACTAGGGGGCTGGACTTCACCAAAGGCTCTGATCTGTCAGTAACTCTCCAGCTGAATCTGATCCTAATTAACAGGATATAAAAGCCTGCCTCACCCTGGGAGGGGTGTCAGTTCATTGACTCTGGTTCCCTTGTTTGGTTCCTGTTACTCCGTACCTGCGTTCCAGTGATTCTTGTCTATTCCGGCTTCTGACCTTGGCTTTCCTCCTGGACTACTCTGACCTCTGGCTTCCCTGATTTTGGCTTCCCTTGACCACGCTTCTGCTAATCCCTGCTGTACTGAGTCTTGGAGCACTTTTCCTGGAAAGCCCCTGTGCACAGACTCACAGGCCAGGTGGCGTCTTACCTGGTCACCCTGGTCTGTGTCTACTTTGCAAGGGTGAGCGTATAACTCTGCGAGCTGGACTCCCTATCAGGTAAGACTCCGTTACAGATGAACTGACCAATGGAGTCCGCAGAGTTATACAAATTACTCACCTCCCTGGCCGAGCAAGTCTCCAACCTGTCCCAGAATGTTACAGAATTGCAGAGACATTCATTGGCATTTAAAGGAGCAACGCTTCCAGTCCCGGAACATGTATGCCCAGAACCGTATGTCTTTATGCCTGACAGGTTCGACGGTTCCCGTTCTACTTTTCCGATGTTCAAGACGGATTGTGAGCTACTGTTTGCCCTGAAATCAAGAACCTACGCCACCGACTTTATCAAAGTACGCTCCGCTATTAACCTATGTATCGGGCGGATTAAGGCGTGGGCACACCAGAAGCTACAGGAGAGAAGTACTGTCTTGGACTCCTGGGAGTTGTTTATGTCTGCAATGGATTCTCAGTGTTTTACAGCAAGAAAAGCAACTTCCAAGCCTATTTCTTGTCCTCGCAGAACCCGGTTGCCTAGAGAAGAGGAATTATTTTATGGATACAAAAATCCCATTTTGTTGCAGCATGAACCCACTTTCAGGGACCCGCCTTGTAACCCTGTTTACACTCGCGCTAGCAGTGAAACTCCAGTCGACATGGAGGAACCCATGGAGATTGGCTTCACCAGAACTAGATTGCCCCCGAAGGAAAAAGACCGCAGGAGAGCCCATGGTCTATGTCTATACTGTGGGAAAAGAGGGCATTTCATATCGCTCTGCCCGACTCGTCCACCTAGGACAAGACCCCTTCTGTCTGGTGCCATATGGACTTACCCTGTCATCCCAGCAAGACAGCCTGGACACTGCCAGCCCTGTCCCCGTCCTGTGACACAAAAGGGTACCCAAACACTACAGTTAATGTTACCAGTACCCCTGTGGAATCTCCACCTCCTGCTCCAGAAACAGTTGGACCTCTTCCTGATGACACTTCTGTTCAAGCAAGCACCATCACCACTTCCTGCCTTGCCAAAACAGTTCTGCCTCCTGACTGCACCTATGCCTCAAATGGCACAGTTGTGTGCAAACAGGATCTAGAAGTATTCGAAAAAGCTTTGAAAGCTGCAAATGCCTCCCCTATAGCACCCGAAACTGGTACCCTAAAATCCCAGGTCGTAAAAGGATACCTTAATTATAAAGACTATCTTAGCGATACTGAGACCGAAGATGAGGAGTACCATTTCCAGGAAGAGCCTGTTCACGCCCGGAGGGCGTTCTTGACGGGGGGGTACTGTCACGGTCCACGCCGTGACATCCAGTCTGCCAGACGTGGTCGCTCTGGAAGCGCCCGATAGGGGATTTGAACTGTGGTCCTTCTGGACCGTGTCCTGCTAGTTTCCCTCTGAGCCATTTCAGGACTTTGGATAACTCCTGTTTGTTCTTGTATTGCCTGCAGCACTAGGGGTCTGGACTTCACTTAAGGCTCTGATCTGTCAGTTACTCTCCAGCTGAATCTGATCCTAATTAACAGGATATAAAAGCCTGCCTCACCCTGGGAGGGGTGTCAGTTCATTGACTCTGGTTCTCTTGTTTGGTTCCTGTTACTCTGTACCTGCGTTCCAGTGATTCTTGTCTATTCTGGCTTCTGACCTTGGCTTTCCTCCTGGACTACTCTGACCTCTGGCTTCCCTGATTTTGGCTTCCCTTGACCACGCTTCTGCTTATCCCTGCTGTACTGAGTCTTGGAGCACTTTTCCTGGAAAGCCCCCGTGCACAGACTCACAGGCCAGGTGGCGTCTTACCTGGTCACCCTGGTCTGTGTCTACTTTGCAAGGGTGAGCGTATAACTCTGCGAGCTGGACTCCCTATCAGGTAAGACTCCGTTACAACTAGGAGGGAAGCCTCTGTCGTCGGACATATGTCTTTAAATTTTGGTCTTTGGTGCTTTGGTATCCAAGCTAAGGCAGCGAGTGGAAAGCCGCCTGTTTGGGCAGTTTCTATATGACTCCATGGGGGTGGCATTACGTGGTGGAAGGATGTAATAATTGGGCTTATCATCGCCGCATCATGATATTTTGCTATTTCCGGAGCCCCCATGCCACCTTCTTTAAAGGGTCTATACAGAATGTCTGCCGCTACTCTGGGCTTTTTCCCCTCCCAAATGAATGTATTAAGCACACTTTGGACCTCTTTAAGATAGCGTTGCGGAATTTTGATATTGAGGGTTCTGAAGAGATATTGCATTTTTGGTAATATCATCATTTTTACTGCAGCTATTCTGCCTGTCCAGGAGATGTATTTGCCCTTCCAGTTATGTATTTGTTGTCGGATTTCTTTGAGCAGTTTTACGTAGTTAGCTTTGTAAAGTCTGTGTGGTTTGCATGTGAGATGTACGCCCAGGAACGTGAGATGATCGTGTCTCCAGTCATATGAGTATTCCTTCCGTAGCAAGTCCTGTTGTGTATTGGTTAGATGAAAGCCCATAGCCTGTGTCTTTGTTACATTTAGTTTATAGTATGTACTGTCGCTAAATTGTTTGAGTGTGGTTTGTAGTGTGGGTAAAGAGATTTCCGGTTTCGATAATGTTAGCAGCACGTCGTCCGCAAACATGGTGATTTTATGTGGATGTCCTCCTATCTCTATGCCATGTATATTTGGGCTTTCCCTAATTTTCTGTGCCAATGGTTCCAAAGCTAGGATATATAACAGTGGGGAAAGTGGGCAGCCTTGTCTGGAGCCATTAGTTATGTTGATCGATTTAGATACAAATCCACCATTTGCTATTCTTGCCGTTGGATTTTTGTATAAGCTCGAGACTAATGATATAAAACAGTTGGGGAATTCAAATTTCTGTAGAACTGTCTTGAGGTATCCCCAGTGCAGCCTGTCAAACGCTTTCTCAGCGTCTAACGACAGTGCCACACTGGGGCACCCCTGTGTGTGAATCTTGTGGAGGATATTTAGTACTTTTCTAGTTCCGTCTGAGCCTTGTCGTCCCCGCACGAAACCGACCTGGTCATTACCGATAAGCGTTGGTATTATGTTCCCCAGTCTATTAGCATATATTTTCGCCAAAATTTTCAGGTCAGTGTTTAATAATGAGATGGGGCGTAAATTTTGGCATTTGTTGGGTGGTTTGTTCGGGTTTGGTAATGTCGTTATATGTGCTGATACCATCTCTTTTGGGATATCACCTGTGTGAACAATATGATTATATAGTTGTTCCAGCCTGGGTGTTAATATATGGGAGAAAGTTTTATAGTATAGATTAGTATAGCCATCTGGACCTGGTGACTTTCCCTTTGGTAGGTTTTTTATTGTTTTCGCTATTTCTACTTGTGTGATTTTCCCTTCCAGGGTTTGTCGGTCCGTGTGGGACAAGGTAGGGAGGTTAATTCCCTCCAGGAATCCATCAATGTCTGCTGGTTGTGGTTGGTGTGTTAATGTATCCTTTTGGATATTGTATAAAGAGTCGTAGTAATCCGCCATCGAATCATTAATGTCTCGGGGATTATAAATTTTGTTCCCCTGTTTGTTTAAGAGGTATGGTATTTTTGCGTTTTGCCTTTTGTGTCGTAGTTGTGATGCTAGGATTTTCCCTGCTCTATTCCCTTGGGTGTATGTGTTTAGTTTTAACTTGTGGGTTATGTTTGCCGTTGTTTGTAATTGTATGTCATTGAGTTTTTCTTTTAACAAGTCTATTGTGGATTGTGTTGTAGATGATGGATGCTGGATTTGTTTATATGTCTCATCCCTGAGGGATCTGAGAAGGGCAGTATATTCCTGTTTTTCTCGCTTGTTGAGATAGGCCTGTTGGCTTATTATTATACCCCTTATGACTGCTTTGTGTGCTTCCCACAAGGTAGCTGGCGAAATCGTAGGTGTGTCGTTATCACTGAAGTATGACGTTATGTCCGTTGTCAACTTATCTTGGAGTTGTTTGTTATATAGGAGTGTGTCATTGAGGCGCCATGGCGGTTTCCCTCTGGAGCTGAAGGTGTCTCGTAACGTCATCTGCACAGTAGCATGGTCTGACCATACAATGTTCCCTATGTCGCCCTGAGACACCCTGGGTAGAAGGTCCCCTGAGACAAATATGTAATCAATTCTAGTATACGTGCCATGCACCCGGGAGTAGAAGGTAAATTCTCTGTCATTGGGATGTAGTGTTCTCCATGTATCATAGAGGTTATATTCTGCTAGTAATTTTGTTAATTCTTTGGCCTGTTTTCGTAAGGTTTTAGCTCGTGGGGAGTCAGTCGGGGCTGTGGTATCCAGTCTCGTCTGAAGTATATGATTGAGGTCTCCACAAAGTATTTGATGGGAGTCTCTTTCAGTAGGGATTTTGGCTAGTACTTTGTGTAGAAAATTCCGTTGGTTCTGATTAGGGCTGTATATGCCTACTATGGTGTAGATTGCATCATTGATTGTGCATTGGATAATCAGGTATCTGCCCTGCGTGTCTTTCTTGAGCTGTAGGAGGTCAAAGGATAGCGACTTGTGTATTAGAATGGTGACACCTCTCGCTTTAGTAGAGTATGTGGAGTGGTATTGTATGGGATAGTCTTTTGTTGCAAGGGCGGGTACCCTATTATGTTTGAAATGTGTCTCCTGAATGCATACTATGTCTGCGCTGGTGTGTTGCGCTTCTGCAGCCAGAAGTCGTCTCTTGTGTGGTGTATTAAGGCCTCTTGCGTTAATAGTTATTATTTTCATATTCTATAGGTTACTCCTGGGGTTTGCTGGATAGAACGCCTTTTGTGCATTGCGGAACCCATATGGGCCAAGTGGATTGAATGACCTAAGCAGCGCTCTTGTTGATAATGATGTGGGGCTATTACAGTGGTATGATGTTGGTTTCCTTTATCTGACCTTAGTTGGTGAGAGGTAGGGAAAGAGTAACTAGGGAGTGGTAGGTATGGGGGAACTATGTACAGGATGCCTCTGTCAGAGGCAGTGTGTGGGAGTCCCACAGCACGAGGGTTGTAGGAGATTATTTTCTCCAGTACGTGGCAGTTGGGCTAGAAATGCAGAAAATGAAGAAATAAGAGAAGAAAGCTGTCTTCGTTAGGGTCAGCTAGGGCGTATTGGACCGGTTAGGTGTTTTTTTTTTGTTTTTTTTTATTTATTTATTTATTTTTATTTTTTATTTTTTTTATAACTTTAATTACGTGAACTTGTTTTTTGGTGACAGGGGTCACGCGTCCTCCTCCCCTTTATATGATACCTGTCTGTCATTATCCTCCTCCATCTGTGGTTGTATATCTGTGTCCTCTGTATTAGGCTCTACCTAAGCCTCCCGTGAGCCTCTCGTCTCAATCCAGATGCGGGTTCCCAGTTATGCTCCCGGTATTCTTCCCACTCCTCCCCATCTCATGCAACCGATATATTATACCTAAGGGAAGGGGCATATGTGGTATATTCCCGTGTCTCCCTCCCCCTCTACACCCACTTGCAGGTGAATGGGTTCGCAGCCATGTGTTAAGGTTCATATATTCCGCTAGTCGGGTTTGTCAGCATTACCGTGTTAGGAGGAAAGGCCCCCGACGGCATACAGCGGGTCCAACTCGTCCGCACTCACACCGCACCGGGGCCCTCGCAGGCCAGCACTGCTCAGCGTACGCTTCGTTGCAGGTAGCAGCTGGGCCCCGGCCCGGTGCCCCGCGGCCCGACAAACCAGTCCCGAATTATGGTGAAGCCATATAGTGTGCGCACTCGCACAGAGGGGGTCACCCACATCCCGGGCCTCTATCTGCCCGTCCAGCTCCCCCCGGCCCTTGTGATTGTGTAACCCGAGGAACTCGCTTCATATGTTAGGGGCCTAGGGCTCCCCAGCCCCCGTGGAGTGCTTTGCTCGCCGAGTGCCTCCCCCCCGGCCTGCGGCACCCATCTCTAAGACAGACTCATATCATGGCAGTGGCAGGGGACACATATTGTACATTCCCACACTCATTCCACCCCCCTCCCCATCATACCGCATGTAGTCAATTGAGTCCAACCGCTAGAGTCCACTGTGGTTCATCGCGGAGACCGGCACTCCCGGGAAAAAAAAAAAAAGAGAGAGAGAAGGGGGGAAAAAGCCCACGGCAGCATCCGATCGGGAAGGTCTTCTCCCCCACGGGTATCTCCGCCTCACTCCAGCCCCGCTTGCACCAGGTCCGAGCCCCCGCCGACCCACACTGCTCTGCTCATGCTTCGTTACAGGGGGTGGCTAGGCCCGGGCCCGGTACCGCACAGCTGCCGCCAGTGGAAGTTCGGGATGCACAAGGGACACACATCTGGCATGCTCCGGAGAGGAGGACCGCGCTCGTCCCGACCCGTATTTAACCGTCCCGGTTACCTTTGAGCCAGTGGGTCAACTAGCTTAATGTTTCTTTTGGGTGTGTTGTTTCCAGTCAGTGTCGAGTCTTCCTGGGGGTGAAAACGTCGGAGCCTGCTTGTCATCCGAGAGTCCCCAGTGTGACAGAACCATCTGTCTGCTGGATTTTTGCCCGTTCGTCTGTTTGTCCCCGTTCGTATGAATGGCTGGTTTCTATAGCCCAGCCATTCGAATGACTCTTTTTCCCGAACAAATCTGCCGAACGAACGGCCACCCAAGTGAGGAGTGTGCTGCAGGTTAACGAAGTGATCACCATTATAACGTTGTGGTTAACCGCAGACACTTCTCAATTAAACCGAACTCAGGGTGGTCGTCGTTCGTATGTCGACCACGAGGCAGCGGCCATTTTAAATCATGCGAACGCTCAGCGGTGTTTGGCTCTATTTCTATGGAACGGAAAACGGACACTTTTTCTGTCGAACACCGCTGAAACAAGGGAACGCCTGGCTGCCTCCACGAAAGCATGCGAACACCGGCCGTTCGGGAGATTGAGAGCATACAAAAGACTTAACCCAGATAGCCCTCCCATGGAGTCATTCGTATACCGAAAGACTGTAAGAACTTTGACTCCATGGCGATTGAACTATGTGTGTGGGATCTGAGCGCTATTCGCTAATAATATGCACTCAGATCCAGGCTATCTGGGGACATGTAATACGAATGGGAAATGTTCAGTTTTCATGTAGTTATGCATTTTTATGTCTTTTATTATTTTATGTTTAAAATGGCGACTGTCCTTGTCCTGGAGTTAATTGAGTTACTTGGTAATTAACTCCAGGACAGAGGGGAGGGAATCAGAATGCACTGTGGGTAAGAGATGTGACTGTGTGTCAGAAATGTCCTTCTATCTGTCTGTAATTTAAGTCTTCCATTTGGTCCCCTAGGGGAGTGTCCACCAGGTGGGAGACCTGCATAAATACGGGCAGGTAGCCCACAGTAAAACCAGATCTTATTTGACCCTCAATGCGGAGCTTCTGTCTAGTTATTGGGGGGATTTCTTCTTCACGGTTAGAGACTGCTGGATGGAACTTAAGCCGCTTTGGGGATATTATTGTTCGACGGTTCATAGCAGTTCGTATATTGCCGTTCGGGAGTTTGGAGCCGTTCGTGGATTTCGATCGGGAGATTGGCGCTTCCCCTGCATTTGGTTCGTGGGTTACAGAGTAAGCGAACAGAGACTGTACTGCAGTCGGGGAAAGTTTACTAAACGGCGGTTTGACTTAAAGACACGGGAGGTGTCTTAACACCCAGGCTTTTAACTTTTTAAGGCCTTCCCCTGGAGAGTGAAGTATGGTGGTTTCTCCGTCTCTGGAAACGATGAGCTTTGTGGGGAAGCCCCATCTGTAGCGTACCTCATGGGTTCTCAGCACACTTGTAATTTGCTGGAACTCTTTCCGTTTTTGGAGGGTTGCAGATGAGAAATCGGCGTAAATCTTGACCGTGGGGTAATCCTCTGGGGGACTAGTGCGTATTCTGCTGCTCCTCAGTACATGCTCCTTGATATGGTGGTAATGTGCACGTAGAAGTATATCCCTCGGCACCGCTTGCGCGATGTGGCGCGGTTTGGGGACACGGTGTACTCGGTCCACCAGGAGCATGTCTGTGGGGACCTCCGGTACAAAGGCATGCAGTAGGCCGCGGACATATGCAGGTAAGTCCTTGTTTGCCACTTCCTCTGGGACCCCCCTAAGTCTCAGGTTGTTGCGGCGGGACCGGTCTTCTAAGTCAGCCATCTTCTCCTCCATCTTGTGGACTTTGGTAGCCAGCTGTTCCACATGGGTAGCTAAGTCGTTATGGGCTGTGGTGAATTCATCGCACTTGTCTTCCACATGTGATGTTCTTTTACCCAGCTCTTGTAAGTCCTTTCTCAGGGAGTCTGCCGTGTGTTGCCACGTGGATATCAATTTGCTTGAGAGCTTGTCTAAGGCCTCTGTGAGGTCTGATTTGGTGATCTGTGATGTTTCTGTAGGGGAGCCCGGGCCGCCGTATAGCATGCCGTCGTCCGAATCCAAATCACTGGAGGCTTTTGCGGCCTGCATGATCGCAGCGGAGGAAGCTTGCTTAGAGCCAAAAAAATTACTTTTGTCCGGCTTTGCTACTTTCTTGGTACTTTTGCGTTGCGACATATTGCTTTTCTGGTGTTGGATGCAGCTTTCTTGCTGGTGGATTACATTAGATTGAGAGCCCAAATGCCAGAGCAAGAATCTAAGCGTCCATCTTGCTCCAGCGGTAGCCACACCCCCCTTATTTTAAGTTTTGATGAAAGTCTGATATATATACTTCCACCCTTCTTATCAATATTTTTTACTTTCATTTTTAAATTAAGATATTAGTTGTTACAATATGGTATTTTTTTTTATATTTATCTTCTTAACCTTTCTACATTGATTTCATATTTTACTAAGGTATCTGCTGCCAATGGATTTCCTGTAAGATTTAAAATCCATTATTTGATTTTTGTTTAATTTTCTATAGAAATTCTGTATAATAAAATTCTATATCTTCTCCTGTCTAATTGATCTGTGAGGCTTTTACATAATAACAAAATAATTGTAAACGTAAAAGTGACATATTATATATAATATATACTATATAATTTAATATAAGTTTCCTTCCACACATATTTTATTGCCTATAATAAGTTACAATATGCTATTTTGTTATAATATCAATATTTGTTATCCTTTTTATCCTTTCTACATTTATTTCATTTTACTGTATTTTTTATAACATAAACTGATTTATTTAGAAGTTGCTGGTAGGCTCTTGTGTCTGTAATATGCCCTTAAAATGTTAGATTTTTTGACCGTGGGGAGGAAGACGTGTCTTGATCGAGCTCCTCTCTAAAATTGGCAACAAAAGCATTTTCAGCCTCACGCAGCTCGATTTGATTAACACCCAATAACTTACCAGACCCTCAAACTAGCTTAAACCCTGTGCAGCAGTCAGCAACTTGACAAGAGCCAACTTGCTACAATAACAAGATCATGCAGCCTAGTGAAAGAGGCGGCCAATCTCCAGGTTTGCAGCCACCCAGCAACTGTCAGCATTGAGCAGGTGCCCGGTTATCCCCCCCTTGGACTGGGGCATGATTCTGGTCCACCCTCTGAAAGCTAGGTGTAACGAGAAAGCAAGGTGAATCCATATGTTTATGTTATTAATTTCAGAGTATCTACAGGAATTATTCCTGTTTAAGCATGCTACATTATTTGGAATATTTTCTTTTTCCTTCCTCAAACTTTGATCAATATATGTGAACCTCCACAGGAAACTATTATGTTTTATTCTGTTTAACAGTATAAGGTATTAAATAACACTGTCTACACTATCTCATTAGCCTGATAGCATAGTGTCTGTCCAATGCTTAGACATGTGTACCTTGCCTGAATATGTTAGGTAGTTTGTTCTACTCTTCAGATAGCTACTCTCTACTCCATAGTGAACACAGCCTGTTTACTACTATAATGACTAACTCAATCTTCTCGTTAAAAACAATGTGCTAATATGTGATGATGGCTATATGAACACTTACCTTATCTGGCAAGTCAATTCATTGCAGCCCTTTTAGTGCACACTATGTCATCTCTGTTATTAACATGCATATAAAAAATAAAGAAATATAAAATAATGGCATGAGCTGATAATAAAAAAAAGACAAAAAGTTTATTTTTTTTTATGCTTATTTTTTTTTCTTCTTGCAAATATTTTGATATTTTCAATGAATGATAATAAAAAATACAGGTAAAGGTGGAATCATAATTAAAGTGACCCCTCCGAGCACTCTTTCCTAATATGGTTAACAGTAAGGGCCCATGCACCATGTCTGCTACTAATAACTATAGACATTTCCAAATTGCTACAGCTGTTAGAAATACCTTACTCAAATGTATTCCAAAAGCAAGAAGTCTTGTACACAGTGGTGGAAGTACAAGGGTCACTTAAGGGTCAATGAATGAATGGGACTCTGGAGTTCTGCTTGTTGAAAGGGCAAAGTAAGCAGATAATTTTGTAAGGAATCTCCTGGTTAGATTCACACAGTAATATGCTCACAGCAGGAACCGTAACACATTTTCCTTCCTTTATCTCATCATACAACAATGCAGATCTTAGAACCAGTAAGAAATTCAGTTTGAAATTACAAATCAGATTTTCTCTCTATTTACTTCTTAAATGATATTTGATCTCATCTGTATTTCAGCCGTAATTTTGCAAGTTATTTTTCATATTTGATATTGAAAAGTCTCCTTAGAACTGTGGGGAATAGCATTGAATTAGAATAATTTTAGAAGTATCACAACTTAGTAACATTTGCAATTGCATTGTGACAGAAGACAAATGTGAATCCTGGATCTGGGTTGCCAACAAAAGCGGATTATGTAACTTGTTAGAGGGTCTCTGTGTATCTATTTCTACACGTTAGTTACAATAAGTAAAATATACTCAGTACTTACATAGAGTGAATATGCCTCCATATTGCTTCACTTATCTGAAAAGTCTATTAATCGCAGCCTTTTAGTAGTGCACACTATGCAATCTCTGTTATTAACCTGCACATTAAAAATAAAGAATTATAACGTAATGGCATGAGCTGAAAACTTTCCTTTTCTTTTATGCTTTTTATCTTGCAAATATTTCACGGTTTTCAGTAAATAGTAAAACAAAAAAAAACTAAACAAGAAACTACGTAAAGGTGGTATTATAATTAAAGTAACCCTCCTAGCACCCTATCCTGATTTGGCCCACAGTAAGTGGCAGAGAAGACACCTGAATCCTGGATCCGGGTTGCCATCAAAAGCTGATTATACAAGTTGTTAGAGGATTCCTGCATATCTATTCCTATACATTAGTTACCATAAGTAAAATGTACTCAGTACTTACACAGAGTGAATGTATCTCCATAATACTTAATAAAGTATGTAGATTCATCTCTCAACACAAACGTTCTGCAGATGATTGTGAGAGTTTTTATTCTGCACTTTGAGGCATACTGTGTGCATGTGTCCCTATGCGCACACTTTCTGCTGGGAATAGGAGGCACCTAAATATAATTTTATATGAGGCTTCTCAAAGAAACTCTGTATTTGGTTATATGTATTAACTGTTTCTAGTAAAAGGTGTTAATGCATGAACTGTCTTTTAAAGGGTTACTCTAGAAACCATAGTAGTTGATTAAAGATGTGCTCTGAAATAATTTCCATTTGCTTCATCATTCCTTCAGATGTTTTTTGTTTTAAATTCATCCAGTAACTGAGAAGACTCTTTCTCTCTCTCTCTCTCTCTCTCTCTCTCTCTCTCTCTCTGAACATGAGTGTGTGTGCATGATAGCATCTCTTGTGCAATCAGCCTAAGGCCTGTTCCAGTAATGAAAAGACCCTGTAGTAGGAGGCAAAGTAGGTTTACCAATTCAGTGGTACTACTCTGGTATGATGGGACTTGACTGGTTCCACCAGTGTTAAATTATGTTAAATGCTCACCCTAGTTAACATGTCCCAAGCACTTATTGTGTATATGCATGCAAGTAGACTTGCGATTGTATTTGTAATCTTTACAAAAGACTGACAGCGACTCATTTTTTTTTTTATTAATGTACATCTGAATTATATTTTTACATCAATTTACGCCTTTAGCGTATTTGCTCTGCCTGTCTATTGACCGGTACAAATTTCAGACTTGGGGATTCCCCCACTATGTCACTCCACACCCATATGGGCATACTTTTTTCATTAGACTTTGGTGTTTGCCTATTTAACTCGTGCTTGTCCAATATCCCTGCATTTTATTTCAGTTTTTTTCTCCTTTTCAAGTAGTGAGAATTTTATTTTTTATTTTTTAACTTGCAAATAAAAATAGTGTTACCTGCACACTATCCCAAATCCCTGTGCATATTTAAATAAATGGAGGTTATATAGTAACTCCAATGGCCATTAGATGTAAGCCCACCTGCCACATCAAGGCAAATCTCTTTGGTGGGTTTTACACTAACAATGCACATTACTTCCTTCAGTAGTGATGCACCGAACGGTTCGCTGGCGAACATAGCGTGTTCGCGTCCGCCGCGGACGGCGATCACATGCGCGGTTCGATCCGCCCCCTATTCGTCATCATTGAGTAAACTTTGACCCTGTACCTCACAGTCAGCAGACACATTCCAGCCAATTAGCAGCACTCCCTCCCTAGCAGACCCTCTCACCTACTGGACAGCATCCATTTTAGATTCATTCTCAAGCTGCATGCTTAGTAAGAGGAGGTAAAGTGTAGCTGCTGTTGATTAGATAGGGAAATGCATAGCTAGGTTAGGGTATACAGTGTCCACTACAGTCCTGAAGGACTCATCCGATCTCTGCTGTAAGGACAGCACCCCAAAAAGCCCTTTGTAGGGCTAGAACATCAGTCTGCTTTTTTTTTTTCTCTGTGTAATGTAATTGCAGTTAGTTGTCTGCCACTGCTGCCAGCTTATGTGTCAGGCTCACAGTGGATACTGTGCCCAGTGCCACCACTCACTCACTGGTGTCACAATAGCTTGCATTTAAAAACAAAATATTTTTTTCACTGTTATAGATTGAATAGCAGTTAGTTGTCTCAAAGCGGGTGTGTCAGCCCTACAGCGTGTACTCTGCCAACCTCTGCCAGTTCACAGTGCCACTCATATCTGGTGTCACAGTAGCTTGCACGCATAGTACCACTAATCGGAAAAAAAATGACAGGCAGAGGCAGGCCACCCCGCAGGGGCCGTCGTGGTGCTGTGATTCCCTTTTGCCCTAGAAGAATGCCCAGTTTTCAGAGGCCAGGTACCCTGAACTTGAAAAGTTCTGAGGACATAGTTGACTGCCTAACACAGGACACCCAATCTTCTACAGCTTCCGCTCGGAACCTTGACGCAACATTCTCCTCTAGCTTAGCTTCGGGCACCTCTCAAGATACCACTCACCCGCCTGCCACCACCACCAACACTAGCACCACAGCCACTTCACTTGGTATTTCAGAGGAGTTATTTACACATCCGTTTGAAGAAATGAGTGATGCGCAACCATTATTGACAGAGGATGTAGATAACAGGGATATGTCTCAATCAGGCAGCATTACACATGTACGGTGTGATGATGATGATGATGTTGTACCCGCTGCTGCTTCCTTTGCTGAGTTGTCAGATACAAGTGAAGCGGTTGATGATGGCGATGCGTCCATGGATGTCACGTGGGTGCCCGCTCGTCAAGAAGAAGAACAGGGCGAAAGTTCAGATGGGGAGACAGGGAGGAGGAGGAGGCGAGTTGGAAGCAGGGGGAGGTCGTCGCAAGGAGCTAGTGGCACAGTCAGACAGCATGCATCGACACCCGGGGTCAGCCCGACAGCACGCCAATCAACGCATGCTGTGTCCACTACCAGAATGCCGTCATTGCAGAGCTCAGCAGTGTGGAATTTTTTTTGTGTGTCTGCCTCTGACAACAGCGATGCCATTTGCAACCTGTGCCAAAAGAAACTGAGTCGTGGGAAGTCCAACACCCACCTAGGTACAACTGCTTTGCGTAGGCACATGATCGCACATCACAAACGCCTATGGGATCAACACATGAGTACAAGCAGCACACAAACTCAAAGCCGCCATCCTCCTCATGGTCCAGCATCTTCAGCCACGTCAACCACTGCTGTCCTCCTTGCCCCCTCTCAACCATCTGCCACTCCATCTCTCGCCTTGAGCAGTTCCTGCTCATCTGCCCACAGTCAGGTGTCTGTCAAGGACATGTTTGAGAGTAAGGTCAGAAAGTCACCCCCTTGCCCGGCGTCTGACAGCTGGCTTGTCTGTACTATTAGCCCGCCAGCTTTTACCATACAAGCTGGTGGAGTCTGAGGCGTTCAAAACATTTGTAGCTATTGGAACACCGCAGTGGAAGGTACCTGGACAAAATTTATTTTCACAAAAGGCAATCCCCAACCTGTACTCGATTGTGCAAAAGGAAGTAATGGCATGTCTGGCACACAGTGTTGGGGCAAGGGTCCATCTGACCAATGATACCTGGTCTGCAAAGCATGGTCAGGGCAGGTATATCACCTACACTGCGCACTGGGTAAACCTGCTGACGGCTGCCAAGCATGGAATGCGTGGCTCTGCAGAGGAGTTGGTGACACCGCCATGACTTGCAGGCAGGCCTGCTGCCACCTCCTCTACTCCTCCTACTCCATCCTCTTCCATAACCTCCTCGGCTGAGTCCTCTTCTGCTGCTGCGTCTTGCTCCACATCAACGGCACCCCCCCAGCTCCCCAGGTACTATTCCACATCCCGGATACGGCAGTGTCACGCATTCTTGGGTTTGACTTGCTTGAAAGCAGAGAGTCACACGGACAAGCACTCGTGTCCGCCCTGAACGCACAGGTGGAAAAGTGGCTGACTGCGCAGCAACTGGAGATCGGCAAAGTGGTTTGTGACAACGGAACAAATTTGTTGGCGGCATTGAAGTTGGGCAAGTTGACACATGTGCCGTGCATGGCACATGTGTGTAATCTGATCGTACAACGCTTTGTGCATAAGTACACAGGCTTACAGGACGTCCTGAAGCAGGCCAGGAAGGTGTGTGGCCATTTCAGGCGTTCCTACACGGCCATGGCGCACTTTGCCGATATCCAGTGGCGAAACAACATGCCAGTGAGGCGCTTGATTTGCGACAGCCCGACACGTTGGAATTCAACACTCCTAATGTTCGACCGCCTGCTCCAACAAGAAAAAGCGTTAATGAATATTTGTATGACCGGGGTGCTAGGACAGCCTCTGGGGAGCTGGGAATTTTTTTGCCACGTTACTGGACGCTCATGCGCAATGCCTGTAGGCTCATGTGTGCTTTTGAGGAGGTGACAAACCTAGTCAGTCGCACCGAAGGCACCATCAGTGACATCATACCATTTGTTTTCTTCCTGGAGCGTGCCCTGCGAAGGGTGCTGGATCAGGCCAGAACCAGCCTTATCAGCATCGCTTGCTGGACCTGCGGCAACGCTGGAAGAGGATTGTGAGGAAGAGGAGTCAGAGGAAGAATGTGGCTTTGAGGAGGAGGAGGAGGAATACCAACCACAACAGGCATCCCAGGGTGCTCGTTGTCACCTATCTGGTACCCGTGGTGTTGTACGTGGCTGGGGGGAAGAACATACCTTCATTGAGATCACTGAGGAGGAGGAACGGGAAATGAGTAGCTCGGCATCCAACCTTGTGCAAATGGGGTCTTTCATGCTGTCGTGCCTGTTGAGGGTCCCTCGTATAAAAAGGCTGAAGGAGAACGACCTGTACTGGGTGTCCACGCTACTAGACCCCCGGTATAAGCAGAAAGTGGCTGAAATGTTACCAAATTACAACAAGTCGGAAAGGATGCAGCATTTGCAAAATAAATTAAAAAGTATGCTTTACACAGCGTATAAGGGTGATGTCACAGCACAACGGGAATCTAACAGGGGAAGAGTTGAAAGTAATCCTCCTCCTCCCACGACCACGCCGGCAAGGACAGGACGCTTTACAGACGTGTTGTTGATGGAGGACATGCGGAGCTTTTTAAGTCCTACGAATTGCCACAGCCCTTCGGGATCCACCCTCAGAGAACGACTCGACCGACAGGTAGCAGACTACCTCGCCTTAACTGCAGATATCGACACTCTGAGGAGCGATGAACCCCTTCACTACTGGGTGTGCAGGCTTGACCTGTGGCCTGAGCTATCCCAATTTGCAATAGAACTTCTGGCCTGCCCCGCTTCAAGTGTCCTGTCAGAAAGGACCTTCAGTGCAGCAGGAGGTATTGTCACTGAGAAGAGAAGTCGCCTAGGTCAAAAAAGTCTAGATTACCTCACCTTTATTAAGATGAATGAGGGATGGATCCCGACGGGACTGATAGTGGGCGATACATCCGACTAAAAAAGGCCTGATGAGATGAGCTGCCTTGGGCTTAAAATGGTCCACACGCTGCTGTATTTTAGCTCTGAATGCCGGTTGACTTGCGTGACTCATCCGCCACCAACTAGGGTTCAAGCCGCAATGTTTTAGGGCAGTGCTCCCCAACCTTTTTATCGCTGCGGACTGGTAAATGTTTGATCCACGTACCGGTCCGCAGCCCGGGGGTTGGGGAACACTGTTTTAGGGCACTTTCTGCCTGGGAAACAAACATCAATTCTTCTGGCCTAGCAGCGGCTGCAACAATACCTAATTTTTCAGGCAAGTGTACATGCCTAATTTTTCGGGCCTCTGGTGCTGCACTGTGGTTTCAAAAACCAAACCAAAAAAAGGCACATAACAGGGATTAAACTGATAAGAATAATACTACTTAACACACCTTATAATAACGCAGAGAGAGGCAACGCAGAGAGAGGCAACGCAGAGAGAGGAGTCTGAAGAAGAGGAGTCAGAGGAGGAAGGTGGCTTTGAGGAGGTGGAAGACCAAACACAGCAGGCGTCCCAGGGGGCTTGTTGTCACCTTTCGGGGACCCTTGGTGTTGTACGTGGCTGGGTGGAGGAAGAGACCTTCAATGACATCAGTGAGGACAAGGAACGGGACATGGCTAGCTTGGTATCCAACCTTGTGCAAATGGGGAGTTTGCGGTTGTGCAAATGGACTGTTTGCGGTTGTTTGCGGTGCGTTAAACGGGGAGTTTGGTCTGTCACTGTGAAGCGGGCGTAACCCTTACACTACCTGATCGATACAACATCATACAGTAGGTCCCCCCCTCATTATTTTTATGGCCCCCACCCACTGCTCACGGGTGGGGGCAGGGGGGAGGACAGTAGGTCCCCCCTTATCCTTATTTACTGAATATTCCCCTGTATAACAATGTTTGGCATTTAGTGAATATTAATCAGGGAAAAGGTTCAGCGCTGATAACAGGGAGTATAATAACAAGGCAGCACACCTTAAAAAGGGAATCCCCTCTGAACCCCTTAAAGTACAATAGAAAAGAGAGAAAGGAATAAGGGTGCGCCTAAAACAAGTAAAAATAGTAAAATGAGAATAGCAGCAATAACAAAAAATTCGGAAAAATGTCCAAATAATATAAAAAATGGGATAACCACGGTACCTAATAGTCCAAATATAAAATGTCCAAATGCGCAAATGGTGGTCCTAATAGTCCATCAGAAGGGTATGTAGCGTCCCGGATAAGTATAAATATGCGGGGAGAACAGAAGAGAGAGAAAAACTCCAATGGTGTAGTATAAAAACAGAATATGAATATATAGTAAATATTTGTGGAACTACTCACAATCTTCAGAGCTTAAATACAGCTCTGGTATGGAGAGCGTGAAGTGGAATAATCCCCACTCAAGGATATGTGGTGCTCTTCTTTGGTCCTTTGGTGGAAGGATGGAGTTCAACTCGGGATAAAAATAATAAAAAAATATATAGTGCTCACTGTGTGGTTGGTGAAACAATAAAAATGAAATAAAATATACTCACGGTATATAAAGCAGACGTACTGCTCGGTGAATGGCGTATGGGTGGTATAATCCCCACCTTAAGGATTCTTTGGTAGTCCAATATGGTCTAAATCGATGGTAGTTAGGTCTGGATAAAATGAACTTACATAGAATAAAATAATAAATAATATGATATAAAAGTGAAAAAGGAATGTGGCACACCAGTGTATAATAGCCAGATATTCCTTTAATGACACTTTGATTTAAAAAAAGAAAGTTTCTATACGCGTTTCGCCACAAAGGCTTCATCAAGTAGAAACAGTATAAAAAAGAAAGGAAACAGACCTAACATACAGTACTTATATAGGAAACATTGAGATACACAATAATTTTAAAATTCCCGCCAAAATGACGTCACCAATCGTCATGGGAGGGAATACAATGCAATATATAAAAAGAATAGAATATAATATAAATATAAATTTCAATATAATAAATAATGTAAAACATATTTGGTGTAAAAACAATTGAAAACGAGTGCATTAAATATAAGAAATCAAATGAATAAACATGTCACGTGACGCGGAAGTGAATAAAGCCGCGTCACGTGATAGTAAATGGACCGCATGCGTCATCCAGCAATGGAACGCACATGCAGTCTTTGCATAAGACAGCTGCCAGGCATAACCTTATTAGTAAGAAAAGTATCATAACAAGCTGTGTGGTGCCGGTGGTTACGCTGGTAGTGCATCTGCCCAGGACCATACACTTCACAAGTTCGAAACCCGACAGGGGCTGACAAATATATTTGAGACAACAAATAAACATGAATAAATTAACAGCAGAATAAAACATAATTATGAATAGAATATACAAATAAAAGTTAAGTATAATTAAATGAACTAGGAATGTATATTGAGACAACAGATGAAAGTGAATATATTGACAACAAGATAAAACTTAACTGTGAATAATATATGCAAGTAAAAAGTAAGTATAATAAAATGGACAGGGGGAGAAGAAAAAAAAAACTATTAAAAGGTTAGAAAAAATTTATATTGTTATAAAAAAATCTATGTTTATTATAGAAAATTAAAAAGATCGAATTCTATATTAAGACCTAATGGGATGAGGGTCTTCAAATTGTAAACCCATTCCATTTCTTTACTTCCTAAACTTTTTTTGATATTGCCTCCTCCATGAGATTTCTCATGTGTCAATACCTATACACTTAAGTAATTTAGGGTTTTTATTATGTATCAAAAAGTGCTTTGATAATGAGTGATTTTCAAAACCTTTAGAAATATTTCGGCAATGTTCTGCTAGCCTTATTTTAAGATTTCTAGTTGTCATGCCAACATGTTGGAGTCCACAAGGGCACTCCAATAAGTAGATCACATTTTTTGAATTGCAGTGAATAAATTTATTTATTGGATAAGTCTTTTGTGTAACGGAAGATGTAAAAGAATTGGTCTTAGATCTAATAATTGTGTCAGTAAACAAAACCTGGCATTTGCGCTACATGTCTGTCCAACCGTAATACACCTCTTTCATAGTAAATGCACCCACCCTTATTATATATCATTTTATTCAGGGGAAACAGGGCTTTCATTTAATATCAAATATTTAGCTATGAAACATAATTTAATATGAAAAAAATGGGAGAAAATACGGTTTTTTTTGGATTTTTTTAGTTCTACATTATATTTTAACGGTCAGTGTCATAATACTGTTTGCTTTTACTGCAATAAAATACACATATTTATATTCAGTAAAGTCTCACGTGTAAGACAGTACCCCCTATGTACAGGTTTTATGGCGTTTTGGGAAGTTACAGGGTCAAATATAGCACGTTACATTTGAAATTGAAATTCGCCAGATTGGTTACGTTGCCTTTGAGACTGTATAGTAGCCCGGGAATGAAATTTACACCCATAATGGCATACCATTTGCAATAGTAGACAACCCAAGGTATTGCAAATGGGGTATGTCCAGTCTTTTTTAGTAGCCATTTGGTCACAAACACTGGCCAAAGTTAGCGTTAGTATTTGTTTGTGTGTGAAAAATGCAAAAAACGCCAATTTTGGCCAGTGTTTGTGACTAAGTGGCTACTAAAAAAGACTGGACATACCCTGTTTGCAATACCTTGGGTTGTCTACTATTGCAAATGGTATGCCATCATAGGGGTAATTTTCATTCTTGGGCTACCATAGGGTCTCAAAGGCAACGTAACCAATCTGGCGAATTTTAATGTGAAAAAAATGAAACGCAAGCCTTATATTTGACGCTGTAACTTTTGAAAACACCATAAAACCTGTACATGAGGGGTACTGTTGTACTCGGGAGACTTCACTGAACACAAATAATTGTGTTTCAAAACAGTAAAAAGTATCATAGCAATAATATTGTCCGTTTAATGCTGTTTGTGCGTGAAAAATGCAAAAAACGTCACTTTTACTGGCGATATCATCGTTGTAATACATTTTAATGTTTTGAAACACTAATATTTGTGTTCAGCGAAGTCTCCCGAGTAGAACAGTACCCCCCATGTACAGCTTTTATGGTGTCTCGGAAAGTTATAGGGTTAAATATAGTGCTAGCAAATTAAATTCCCTTTACTTTCGGCATGGGTTGTCATGCAGGTCCTGCTAATTGTAACTAATTAAGATACCTAATTATGTAAAAATATTACATAAATATATATGTAGAATCAATATATGTATATATATACGTATGTGTATATATATGTATATATCTATGTAATTTTTTTTAAATATTTTTATTTATATATAGGTATATATATAGTGATATATACGTATATATTTATGTGTATAGATATATATATTATTTCGTTCTATGTGTATTTTGATATATATATATATATATTAATTTCACAATACAGTTAGAACGAAATAACACACATCTATATATTTTTAATTATTTATTTTTAATTATTTTTTTAATTTTATTTTTTAACGTATTTACATTTTTATTTTTTTTATATTATATATAAATATATATGTAACAATAATTATATATATATTTAATCAGTATCAGTCTACGTGTAATTTGATATTAATATATATATATATATATAATTATATATATATATTAATAGTAAAATACACCTAGACGGTGTACATGTGTGTATGTATATGTGTATATATATATATACTTAGATCATATATATATATATAATATATATATATGATCTAAGTATATATAATTTTTTTTTTTTACACCATTAACTTATTTTATTTTTATTTTCAGCCAGCAGGGGGACCACCTGTAATTACAGGCAGCCCCCCTGCCGGCAATACAGAAGCCAGCTATCCCCGGCCATGTGATTGTGGGGTCCTCGCTAGGACCCCACTCTCACATGGCCGGGGGGCTTCCAGGAGGACGGAGGTGCCGCGGGGTAAGTTAACAAAAACCGGAGGGCGCCGCCTATTAGAGGGCGTAATTGTACGTCCTCCGGTTTTAAGGGGTTAATATATTCATGTTTATTTGTTGTCTCAAATATATGTGTCAGCCCCTGTCGGGTTTTGAACTTGTGAAGTGTATGGTCCTGGGCGGATGCACTACCAGCGTAACCACCGACACCACACAGCTTGTTATGATACTTTTCTTACTAATTATGCCTGGCAGCTGTCTTATGCAAAGACTGCATGTGCGTTCCATTGCTGGATGACGCGTGCAGTCCATTTACTATCACGTGACGCGGCTTTATTCACTTCCGCGTCACGTGACATGTTTATTCATTTGATTTCTTATATTTAATGAACTCGTTTTCAATTGTTTTTACACCAAATATGTTTTACATTATTTATTATATTGAAATTTATATTTATATTATATTATATTCTTTTTATATATTGCATTGTATTCCCTCCCATGACGATTGGTGACGTCATTTTGGCGGGAATTTTAAAATTATTGTGTATCTCAATGTTTCCTATATAAGTACTGTATGTTAGGTCTGTTTCCTTTCTTTTTTATACTGTTTCTACTTGATGAAGCCTTTGTGGCGAAACGCGTATAGAAACTTTCTTTTTTAAAATCAAAGTGTCATTAAAGGAATATCTGGCTATTATACACTGGTGTGCCACATTCCTCTTTTCACTTTTATATCATATTATTTATTATTTTATTCTATGTAAGTTCATTTTATCCAGACCTAACTACCATCGATTTAGACCATATTGGACTACCAAAGAATCCTTAAGGTGGGGATTATACCACTCATACGCCATTCACCGAGCAGTACGTCTGCTCTATATACCGTGAGTATATTTTATTTCATTTTTATTGTTTCACCAACCACACAGTGAGCACTATATATTTTTTTTATTATTTTTATCCCGAGTTGAACTCCATCCTTCCACCAAAGGACCAAAGAGGAGCACCACATATCCTTGAGTGGGGATTATTCCACTTCACGCTATCCATACCAGAGCTGGATTTAAGCTCTGAAGATTGTGAGTAGTTCCACAAATATTTACTATATATTCATATTCTGTTTTTATACTACACCATTGGAGTTTTTCTCTCTCTTCTGTTCTCCCCGCATATTTATACTTATCCGGGACGCTACATACCCTTCTGATGGACTATTAGGACCACCATTTGCGCATTTGGACATTTTATATTTGGACTATTAGGTACCGTGGTTATCCCATTTTTTATATTATTTGGACATTTTTCCGAATTTTTTGTTATTGCTGCTATTCTCATTTTACTATTTTTACTTGTTTTAGGCGCACCCTTATTCCTTTCTCTCATTTAGTGAATATTCCCTATTCTGCTCTGTGTCATTGTGTATCAGGGATCCTTAGGACAGGTGTCAATCCATATCTGCCAAGTGACCCTATGTAGGAGGAACAGTCTCTATTCTGCTCTGTGTCAGTGTGTATCAGGGGCTCTGAGGACAGGTGTCAATCCATATCTGCCAAGTGACCCTATGTAGGGGGAACAGTCTCTATTCTGCTCTTTGTCAGTGTGTATCAGGGATCCTTAGGATAGGTGTCAATCCATATCTGCCAAGTGACCCTATGTAGGGGGAACAGTCCCTATTCTGCTCTGTGTCCGTGTGCATCAGGGGCTCTGAGGACAGGTGTCAATCCATATGTCAAGGTGTCAATATGTCATATGTCAGGTGTCAATCCATATTCATTGTGATTTAGGAATGTTAGGTGATTTCTGCCCTTTATGGATTAAAACCAGACTCTGCATCAACTGTGTAATTTTCCATGGGAGTTTTGCCATGGATCCCCCTCCGGCATGCCACAGTCCAGGTCTTAGTCCCCTTGAAACAACTTTTCCATCACTATTGTGGCCAGAAAGAGTCCCTGTGTGTTTTAAAATTCGCCTGCCCATTGAAGTCTATGGCGGTTTGCGAACATTTGCGGAAGTTCGCGTTCGCCAACCGAAAATTTCGTGTTCGCGACATCACTATCCTTCAGGAAAAGTTATCTCTAATGACACAGAGGGGTATTTTTCTAAACACCTACATACTTATTAACCTTTAATAGGGAACACATGAGGTGGGCAGCAGCATTGTAACATGGCTGGGTGATACAAAAGTGAATACAAATACACAAGAATAAGTCCCACACTCAAACTCCCACTACTCCTGGGCAGCAGTAATGACCATAGCACACATCAGTCCCAATACATACAAAACAGGCAAAGAAAAAAAAAAGTTACCAGTGCACTAGCCCAAATACCTATATTTTTTTACTTAATTGGTATCACTTAGCACATTTTGTTTCTTTTTTTTTCTGCTCCTTGTTGAGAGGTACACCTCTATCAGCCATGTAGGCACATGCTTCTTTTATCATGTGCTGAGATAGTCTTAGGATTTGTGTACATTTATTAGTAGGGTTAGGCCAATTTCCCTCTAATTGTTATAGTAAGCTCACAAATAAATGAGCTGAGGGCACTATCTGCTTATAGTAACTACCATCTAACATCTCACCCTCCCTGTCTCACTCGTCTTTTTACCTTGCTCTAGTAGGTAGCTTTGGGTATTTCATGTTTTAGACTACGTGTTATTTTGCTCTTCCTGGACTTCATTAGTAAGATATATAGTTACATTACATAGTTACATAGCTGAAAAGAGACTTGAATCCATCAAGCTCAGCCTTTCTCACATTTCATTTTTGCTGTTGATCCAAAAAAAAGGCAACAAAAAAAAACAGTCTGAAGCACTTCCAATTGTGCAACACACTAGGGAAAAATTCCTGACTCTAGGATGGCAGTCATATCTCCTTGGATCAAAGCTATTACTCAACTCTTTAAAATGTAAATTCCTGTATATTATGTTTTTTGAAAGTACTTATCCAACTGCTGTTTTAACATCTGTATAGACTGATAAAACCACGTCTTCAGGCGGAGTAAAAAAACTGTAACAAAAATTATTTCCTTGCTTTAGACTAAATCTTCTTTCCTCAAGTATAAATGTGTGATCTTGTGTCCTATGTATAGTCCTGTTTATGAATAGATTTCCAGACAATGGTTTGTATTAGCCCCAAATATATTTGTATAATGCTATAATTTTTCAAAACTGATTTCTATTTTTTTTCCCATTATGATTTTTTTATTTTTATATTTTAGACATATGACACATCCACATGCATACATACATACATACAGTACATATATAAATAGCGTACAGTGGTTCCTGTATGATCTTATCCAGATATATTTAAGCTATCGGTTCATTAAATTATCATATTACAACCATACATTTAAAACCATTTGTCAGACATCCAAGACGTAGAAATATCAAAAATGTCAAGTGCTCCGAGGTGTAGTGGAGGGAGTCAAGAGAAAGGAGGGAGGCAAGAAAGATCTCTCTCGACCACCTCAACTACAAAAAAATAAATAAAAAAATTAGGAAGAAGTTGGAAGCAGTATCATATCCAATGGCTAATTTCTGAGAGGTGTTTTGATCGAAAAGACGCCCATGGGTTCCATATGTTTTCAAGTTGTTTAATTTCTCAAAAGCATATTTTTTCCATTATTAATTCATAATTAATTTGTGTGTTTATTTCCCCCCATCCCGGTACTGATTCCATTCTCCAGTATCAAGCCAGACATACTTTAACGGCCATCATAATATGTAATATGTATCATTAAATACTTCTCAGATTGTACTATTGTGGGAAACTTAAGGTGAAAAAGAAAACAATGAGCATCCAATTCTACCCGTGGATTTAAGACTTCTTTTATTATTCTAATAATTGTTTTTTTTAATATCTCTAAGGTTGAATTAAATTTAAATAAAATTTGTGGGACTCCATACCATCTGTGCAGAATTTTTATTTAGGTCTCGTATATATTGGTACAGTGTACTGCTTTTTTAAGCATTTTTATTGAGCTGTGCCATATTTCCAATTAATATTCCTCATTCTTATCTTCTTCCCATTCATCATCCCCTTATTTTTACTTTTGTCTTTTAAATCATGTAGTGTTTTATTTATTCTAGACAAGCCAATAAATTAAGGATTGGGAGTGATCCCTAATTTGGAGTGGCTGGCCTGCACTATTCCAAGCACTTTTGTTCCCACTTACTGCCCCCCTTTTTTTATTTATTCTAGAGACTAGTTTGTTATCTTCTATCTGTATTAAGTTGTCTTGATTTTGATCTTCAATAATATGTTTTAATTTCAAAAAATGTACTAATCGTAAATATGTATAGAATTCACCTGCTGATAGATTATATTTATTCTACAGCTTGTTGAATTGAGATATTTTCCCAAATTCCAGCAGATCTCACATATATAGAATTCCTGATTATTTCCATTTATCCACTTTTTTTATTCAACTGGAATTTTATTGAGGTTTTATATACATGGGGTACAAAAAGGAAAAAGGGGGGGAAACCCACAAATGGCAGTATTTACATATTCACAGAGGTACATATTCACATATATACACATTCATATTTATAGGGTATACATATCACACGCTGTAGTTTTGATCCTTCGGAGAGATTATCAGTTACAGTGAGAATATTACTTACAGGTTGTTAGCAGATTGTCACTAATTGTCATTAAATGTCGGTCGTCATTGTACGTTACTCATCATACTTTTCCAAGTACCAATATTTTATCAGGTAGCAGTTAGGTAGCAACAGACAGTTAGTATTTGTATACATTTACCATTGATGGGAAGCAAACGTCCCCTTGGTGGGTGGATGAGCCACCTTCTAGTGAGTTACCGTGTCTGTGTGTTGTGTAGATATTATCCCATTGTCGATAGTCTGTGCATGGCCTTATTACTCACTTTAATGATTAATTATCGACAGTTATGTGCCTAACGATACAGTAATATACCTAGCAATGTTCTACCAAAGTAGATAAGACACTATGAGGACCCTAGCTTCTGATGTGCATCTTTCGCTCAAGTTACAAGAAACCATTCATATCCAAGGAACATTTCCATGTAAACGCTATTGATTAACCTATGATAGTACATGTTAACAGTGGGAGTCTGTTACTTCATCCCCAATTGTTTTGTATCTAATTGCAAGATAGGGCATTGCCGGTCTCAGACCCCAGATTTAGTTCTTTCCATCTTTGCCAATTTAGATGTGATGCGGAGATCTGTTTGGGAGTTGTAGCTGACAACTTTTCGTATTTTAGAAATTGTGTTATCTTATGCCAGAGTAGTGAGATAGTTGGGCATCCAGTTTGTTTCCAATGACATGCTATCACATTCCTTGTAGCTAACAGTGATATCACCACTAGATGTTTATCAGCATGGGGTAATGTGTTGGGGAGTAGTAGAAATAGGCTCAATTGGGGGCTGAGAGGGGGGAGTTTGATACTCAATTGCTCCCATACCTTCTGCATTTCTACCCATAGTGGTTTTATATCTGGGCACTCCCACCATATGTGGGTCATCGTACCCCTATGGGTGCTGCATCTCCAACAAGCAGGGGTGGTCTGGGGGTATATTTTGTGGAGTCTATCAGGTGTGTAGTACCACCTGTAGATGAGTTTTCTATGAGCTTCGACATGTGAATAACAGGTCGTGAAACCTTTCAGAGCTTGAAGTGATGTTAGCCATTGTTTGTCAGTTGGAGATTGTACACATTCTTTTGCCCACTGTGTGCAATATTTGTATTCAGGTTGTGGTGTTTGGTATCTCAATGTAGCATAAAACATCGACAGAGTTTTGTTCTTAACTGGGGAATTATAGCATCTATTATATAAGAGTAAAAGGTGTCGATCAGAAATGCAGGAAGTCACTGGAGTGAGGGCTACCCTGGTAGAGACCAAACTTTTCAGTTGAATGTAAGGGAAGATGAATGAGGAAGGGAGGTGGTATGTCTTTTGTAGGTCTGGGAACGGTTGTATATTGCCCTGATTGCAAATATCAGTGATACGGGTAATCCCTAGTTCTTTCCACTTGTTTAAGGACAGCCATGGAGATAGTGAGGCAAGTGCCGTAATAGGTGCCCAGGAAGAAAATTTGGTAGTATTAACCTGAGAGCGATGGAGGTGGTCCCAAGCTTGTATTGAGTGTCTAGTGGGTGGTAGCAATTGCTGGTGTTTGTATCGAAAGTGCTTAGGTGTCCACATGTAGTCCAATGCTGAGGTTTTGGGATCATACTCGTTTTCCAGGTCCACCCATTGTAGCGTGTGTTTTGGGGCATGCAGTTTCACAGCGTTTTCTAAGAGGGCTGCTTTTTGGTAAGACGCAATGTTGGGGAATCCCAAGCCTCCTTCCATAGTGGGGGATTGTAAAAGATTTAAAGGTAGTCTGGGCTTCTTTTTGTCCCATATGTAGATGGTGAGTAAGGTTTGGATTTGTTTGTGTATCGTAGGCGAAAGGGGTATTGGTAACATTCTAAATATATACAGTAGTTTCGGTAGTACCATCATTTTAACGGCATTAATTCTGCCTAGCCAGGAAATCATGACGTCTCTCCATTTGTGCAGTATTTGTTTACACATTTGCAGGAGGGTTGAGAAGTTACATGTGCTGATCCCCCTATATGTGCCTGTTATCTTAACTCCTAGGTACGTGAGGTGCGTTTTGTTGGAAGGCGTATGGGTAGTGCTTGGGTTTTAGTTTGGTTGATCTTGTAGTACGAGACCTTACTGTATTCTTCCAGGGATTGCATAATGTGCGGTAGGGTAAGGTTTGGGTGTGTCATAGATATGAGGATGTCGTCTGCGAGCATCGATAATTTGTATTCAGTGTTATGGATGGTAATGCCTTTACTGTTTGTGGGTCCGAATTTTATATGCCAAGGGTTCTAGGGATAATACAAATAATAGGGGGAAAAGCGGGCAACCTTGGCGTGTGCCATTGGTGATTGAAAAAGAGTTGGAGATGAAGCCTGCGTGTGTGACTTTGGCTGATGGCGCACAGTAAAGTGCTTTAATGCCTGTGGTAAATGTGGTAGGGAATCCGAACTTGGTGAGGACCTGGCTCATCTAGTCCCAATTGAGTCTATCGAAGGCCTTCTCGGCGTCCAGCGCCAGGAGAAGGCCTCCCATATTCTTTGTTTCCATATGTGCTAGGATGTCGAGAATTTTCCTTGTGTTGTCGGAACCTTGTCTGTTTTTAACAAAGCCCGACTGATCGTTGTGTACGATTCGTGTTAAGATGTGCTTGAGACGGTCGGCTAATATCTTAGCATATATTTTCGTGTCACAATTGAGTAATGATATGGGTCTGAAATTCTGACAGATTATCGCTGATTTGCCTGGTTTTGTAAGTGTGGAAATGTGCGCTTGTAGCATCTCTGGAGCCATTGTGCCTGTGTTAAAGCAATGGTTGAAGAGCTCCATCAGGTGTGGCGCTAAAACGTCAGAAAAGGTTTGGTAATAAAGGTTAGTAAACCCGTCTGGTCCCGGTGATTTATGGGGGGGTAACCGCACAATTGTATCATTCAATTCTTCTATTGTAAATGGTTTGGTGATTGTGTCTATTTCTTCTTGAGTAAGGGTTGGGAGGCTGACCGTATCAAGGAAGTCTTTAATTTGTGCTGAGGATGGTGAGGGTGTGTTTACGTCTGTATTGAGATTATAGAGAGAGCTATAGAACTTTGCGAAAGATTCTACTATATCTTGCGGATTCATAATCTTAGATTTATCGGGATTTAATAGGTATGCTACTCTGGAGTTGGCTGTTCGTGCCTTTAGTTTGGATGCTAAAAGTGAACCAGCCTTGTTCCCTTGAGCGAAAAATTTATGTTTATATCTCTGTAATAGATAATTTGTTTTGTCTAATTCAAATGTCCGTAATCGGTTCTGCAAGTGTTGTAGTTTAGCATAATGGTCTGGTAACGGGTTTATCTTATTAGTATGTTTAAGGGATTTTATCTGTCGTAGGAGATCATTATGTTCAGTTTGTCGTTTCTTTTTGGCATAGCTAGCGTGTTTGATAAGGAGGCCTCTAATCACAGCTTTATGAGCTTGCCATAGCGTGGGGATAGAGATGTCGCATTTATCCACTTTTAAAATCATCAAAAAAAAAATTTCAAAAATTTCTATCGGAGTCATATATGTAAAAGGAATCTTTGTTTTTAAAATGTTTTTGTTTTAGATTGCTTATAGATTTATGAATGTCCGAGACAATTTTGTTATTAACTTAAATTTTTTAAAGATTTTTTGGTTTTATCCAGTATATTAATGATAGATCTAAATTCCTACAACTGGATCATTCAGCTATAAACCAGAGTGGAGGAGAGCTCTTATTTATATTCCACGCCAAATAATGTGCGAACATATTAGCATCCGTCTGTTTCTGGGATGATGACTCATCCTCCAAGTCTGTCCTCTATGCCATAACAAGAGTGGTTCCAGGGACAATATCCACCTCTCTGCTGGTGCTAAAAGAAAAGACACATGGAAGCTTATACTGGACCTAAGAAGGGTCTACTTCTGGTAGCCTCAGACCCTCAGAAGGCACCCACACAGAGGGATATAGTTTTTTCAGAACTCCTGAAGTTTGGTTGCTTGATTAATATCAAGAAAAGCAGTTTCACACCAGCTAGGATGAGTACATTTCTGGGTGGAAAAATATTGCTTTTTCCCTATCTCAGGAACAGTTCCACAGATTGTGGAAGGTTTCTCTTCCAGTTTCTTCATTTTTGCTTGGTAACAGCAAGAAGGTAGATGCAACTACTAGGAATCTTGGCTTCCACCATCAGACTTGTCAGATGGGCTCAATGGAATCTCAGGATTCCTCAAAGGTCCTTCCTATCTCAGTTCAACAAGCGAAAGATGAATTGGAGCCAGCCACTGATGATGTCACCATCAGTGAAGTTATACCTTACCTGGTAGCTGAAAAGAGAGAATATATTACTGGGTTTCCAATGAACAGAACTGCCTTGGGCAATTAGAAATTTGGATTCCAGTTTTAAGGATTGGATGCGCATTGTCTGGACCATGCTACACAAGGTTTGTGGATAAGGGAAGTAACAATATCACCATCCATTTTTATGGAATTACAAGTAATTTTCAGGTCTCTTCATCCCTTCAGAGGGTTGCTGAAGTAATGGGTCCAAATTTGTTCAAATATCAATGCAATTGTATCCTATATCAATCGTCAAGGTGGGTAACACAGCCACTTATTGATAAGGGAATTACAGCCCATGATTAGGGCACAGAAGTACAAGCAGGGGCTCAGAATATGTCACAGTTCTCGATTCACTCCTTAGGTGATATCCCCTTGTGCAGTACCATTGATCACCACTCGCCCTGTTTGGTGCTATTCCCTAAATCTAGGAACATTAAGCACTTCAGCTTGCCCTTGTTTAGTCCCTTTATATGTATATAATACAAAAGAACAATCACTTTTTGCCCTTAAAACAAAAAAATGGATATACAACACTTATCTTATTTAGACAGAGGTGACAGATTCCTCCAGGGATATCCCAGAAATAATCCCTCCAATATAGAATAGATATATACAACATGAGGATACAGCTCTAGATCTACAAAGAATAAAATAAAACAATAGTGTAACACTGTATGATAAAATATGAGTGCGCTAAGTAGAATAGAACTCACAAGATTGATGAATAGTTTGCGCCCAAGAGTGCCTCCCCGATATCATTGGGGGGCATGAACACTGCTCCTACTCCAAGGAAGGTGAAGTACGACTCAGGAAGTGGAGTGAAAAAGTATTTCTTCTTTATTTAAAAAGGTTATAAGTATAAGTATATAAAATAAGTTGTTATAGTACCAGGTCCTATGCGTTTCGTCCAAATGGACTTCCTCAGGGACCTCCTGGTATATAGATCAGTAACAGCAATAAAGCAAATACAAATGAACAATAAAACCCTCCCCCCTGAGTCTTTTCTTTTATACTGAAGGTTGTTCCCCTTCATTGGTGCTTCACTGGGCGTCTGTGCTTTGATGCAGCTGAATTTCCCGGGTTTCATTAATTGTGTGATGCCACTTCCGGTTTTCGGCAGTTGCGCAACGACACTTCCGGTTTTCGGCAGTTGCGCAACGTCACTTCCGGTTTTCGGCAGTTGTGCAACGTCACTTCTGGTTCGGCAATCTTTTTCTTATGATCAAAGTAGAGATATGCGTTTCACTACAGGTTAACATGCGTTCCACCTGTAGCTTCCTGTATTGGAAAGATTAATGATGGGAGCCCTAAGGGCTCAAAAAGTAAAAGAAAGAAAAAAAATGCAAGCAAATGAAAAATGCAGGGTCTTTCTGCAGACCAAAAGAATCATATGTAAAGATCTACTTGTTGAGGTCTATAAGTATATATGGAAGGTTGAATGTTTTGCCTGTATGGCTAATTTATCTGTAGTTTTGATTTTTTAGGCACCTAAATAATTAATGGCAATATTACTATGTGTTGGGTGCTGATCACTTCCATGTCAAAAACTATAGAACCTCTATGTCTCTTGAATGTTTTATGATACATATATTTTTAGTTTGAAATATGGAAATGCCATTTCCTAACATCTGAATCAATGAAGTAAAAAGAATATGAAAAAATGTACATAAAAAGGGATGTGCAGTTAAAAAAAACAAAATTATTTTTTTTTTGTACAATTAAAGAATTTTTTTTTGATATTAGTAATTCTTCCAGTTTCTTCTGGTAGGTATATGGCAATCCCATTTACATTAAAGAAAGCAAATAATATCTATTTCAGCATTGAGACCTCCAGGTTCCAGGGTGCCTAACTGATGGATCCAGAAGGTCTCACGATGTGCCAGTTTCTCTTCCCTATTACCCCCTCTCCAATGGGGTTTTATATATTCTATACCGAAACACCTCAACAATTTCCAACTGAAATGGGGACAGTTGTTACAATGAATGGGGACTGTGTGATTAGTGTCCTTCTTTCGTATGTTATTTTGGTGTTCCAAAAACCTAATTTTTCATTTCCTCTTAGTTTTACCTACATACTGTTTGCCACAAGGACACTGCAGTATATATACCACATAGTCCGTGTGGCATCCAATATGATCCCTAATACGATATTTCTGCCCCGTAACTGTGCTGACAAAATCCTTTTGAATTCCCCTATTGTTTCCTGTCGTATTACAGGATTTGCAATTTAAGCATCCTTTGAAACCTATCAGTTGTACTGTTCCCTTTGATTTGATACCTGTTTTTATGCCATAACTCGGTGCTAGGGTGTTTTTGAGATTTATTTATTTTTTAAATTAAGGGTGGATGTTCTGGGAGTATTGGCCCTAATAGATGGTACTCTCTCAATATGGACCAATGTTTTGATAATGCCCTCTTTATCTTAAAATGATCCGTATTATATTTGGTTGTAAAGGCATGATCATATTTTGTAACTCTATTTATATTCATCCTTTCCTTCGGTTTATCTTCTAACATATGCCTCCTATTCAATTGCTTAGCCTTTTAAAATTCCTTTTGTGATTAGTTTATTTTTAATGACTGTAGCTTGGGTATGAAAATCGTTTAGCTGAGAACAGTTACGGCGTACTCTGGTGAATTGACTCTTAGCTATTCCTTTGAGCCATGGTTCATGGTGACAGCTTTGTCTATGGACAAAGTGGTTACCATCTGTTTTTTTGAAAAAACATTTGGAGGTGATATCTGATCCCTTATTTGAGAGTGTCACGTTCACAACATAGATCTTGTTCTTATTCCATTCAGCTGTAAATTTTAAATTGTAGGTAATATGATTTAGAAAATCCGCAAATTGAATAAAGGAATTTTCTGTACCTCGCCAAATTATAAGAATGTCATCTATAAATCTACGCCAGAGGACCTGGTTTCTCCCCGAGCCATGCCAAGACCATACAGTTAAAGCCTCCCATCTCCTCATGTAGATGTTGGCATAGCTGGGGGCGAACCTGGTCCCTATGACTGTACCTGTGAGTTGTAAAAAGAACTGATCATCAAACATAAAATAATTGTGCTCCAAAATAAAAGTGATTGCCTGTAAAATAAAATCCCTAAGTGGTTTGGAAATTGCTGTGTCCTTACATAAATAATGTTTAACTGCTTCTATACCCAATCGATGTTTAATGATAGTATAGAGGGAGGAGACATCTAAAGTAGCCCAACTATACTGTTCATCCCACTCAATATTCTCCAATTCTTGTAGAATCGCTTTGGTGTCTTTAGTGTATGATGGAGCATGGTGTGCATATGTTTGCAAAAGTGAATCAATAAAGGCTGACAAGCCCGAAGTAATCGAGTTTATTCTGCTTATAATAGGGCGTCCGGGTGGAGAAATAAGTGATTTGTGTAGTTTCGGTAAAAAATAAAAAATAGGGATCACTGGATGTGCATTAAATAAAAATTGATATTTGTTTGGTGTAATTACACCCTCTGACACCGCTGTTTGTAACATAATCTGTAGTATTTTATTAAATTCATCTGTTGGATTCTTTTCCAATTTGGTGTATGTATTTTTATCTCCCAAAATGTTATGTGCTTCATTCATTTATGCCTCACAGGTCATGACCACAATCCCCCCCCCCATCCCCTTTGTCTGCCTCCTTGATTATTAGGTCGGCACGATCTGAGAGGTTTTTCAAACATGTATGTTCTTCTCTTGTCATGTTTTGCGTTAAATTATTTCCCTTCAAACCAATTTGACTCAATTCTTTCTGAACCAAATTGCCGAAGGTTTCTAGATGGGGCCCTTTACTGTAACTTGGGTAAAAATTTAATTTACCTTTAAATTTATGTATTTTTTGGGAAGGGTCATGAATAGTGTCATCTATTAGTGAAAAAGTGTTTGTGGTTGGAAATTTTAGAAAATGTCTTTTATTGTTAATTTTCTAAAATTTTTGTAGATCGATATATAACTCAAACTCATTAGATTTACAATTGGGTGCGAATTTTAACCCCTTCAGGACAGAGCCAAATGTACACGTTGTGAACAAAACAAAATGTAAACAAAACCTGGCATTTGCGCTACATGTCTGTCCAACCGCAATTCACCTCTTTCATAGTAAATGCATGTTAAGACACCCCTGGCACAAAGGAGTGAAACCGCCGTTTAGTTAAGCTTCCCCATTCGCAATAATGCAAGCTCCATTCGTATATACTTCCACCGTACGAACTGCAACCAGGGGAATGCACCAATCTCCCGAACGGAACCCGTACGGATTCTCCAAACTCCCGAACAATAATCCACGAATGGCTGCTAATAGCCGAACAAATATATCCTCCAAGCAGCTTACGGTTCCAGCAATCAGTCGCTAACCGTGTGTAGTAAATCCCCCCAATAACGAGACCAAACTCCGCATTGTAGGGTAAAACAAGAACTGGCTTTACTGTGGGCTACCCGCCCGTATTTATGCAGGTCTCCCACCTGGTGGACACTCCCCTAGGGGACCAAATGGGAGACTGTAATGACAGACAGACATATGGCCCTTTAACACATTCAGGCACAATATATTCTCATAATGCATCCCAGTTTCCTCCCCTCTGCCTTGGAGATAATTGAAAAGTAATTCAATTATCTCCAGGACAGAGGCAAATCGCCATTTTAAATTAAACATAAAAACAACATAAAAATAAATAATTATACAACCACCGAACATATTACGTTCGTGTAACGTATCCCCAGATAGCCTGGATCTGAGTGCATATTCTTAGCGAATAGTGCTCAGATCCCATACGTACAGTTCAATCGCCATGGAGTCAAAGTCCTTTACAGTCTAACGGTATGCGATTGACTCCATGGGATGGCTATCTGGGTTAAGTCCATTCGTGTAATCCAAACTCCCGAACGGCCGGTGTTCGCATGCCTTGTCGACTGAGAAGGGCGGGCTGTGGTTTCCGCGGTGTTCAACAGAAAAAGTGTCCGTTTTTAGTTCCATAGAATCTTCGCCGAACACCGCTGGTCTTTCACATGGTTTAAAATGGCCGCCTCCTCGTGGTTGACATACGAACTACGACCACCCTGCATTCGGTTATAATTAAGAGGTGTCTGCGGTTAACCACAACGTTCTAATTGGGATCAAGAGAACCAGCAGCACACTTCTCTTCTGGGTGGCCGTCCGTTCGGTAAGTTCATTCGGTAAAAAGTCAAACATACGAATAGGAGTATATGAACAGGCAATTCCACGAAAGGAAGGCAAACTAGACGAACCAGCAATAATAGTTATACAGATGGGTCTGTCACAATGCACCCACCCTTATTATATGTCATTTTATTCAGGGGAAACAGGGCTTTCATTTAAGATCAAATATGTAGCTGTGAAACATAATTTAATATGAAAAAAATGGGAGAAAATACGTTTTTTTTTAGTTCTACATGACATTTTAACTGTCAATGTCATAATACGGTTTGCTTTTACTGCAATAAAATACACATATTTGTATTCAGCAAAGTCTCACATGTAAAACAGTACCCCCTATGTATAGGTTTTATAGCGTTTTGGGAAGTTACACAGTCAAATATAGCACGTTAAATTTGAAATTGAAATTCGCCAGTGTCACGGGTGGCGGTCCGGTGCCCGGGACCCAGACACTGTCCCGGCGGCGGTGCGTGGACCGGGACCCATTATGCCTGATGTTCAGAGTAGGAGTCACAGTGTGGCGGTGGATTAGCAGGGTCTGTTGCAGGGTAACCACATGCCCCCTGGTGTTTAGCACCAGCATTTGTGCAGCCACATACCAGAACCCTGATTCAACTTATGTGGATCCCAGAAACTAAGAGCAGGTAGTTAAGCAGACCTCCCAGCAGCTGAATAGGGAGGCTCTGCAGCAGGGATGTATCCAGTACTGAAGCAAGGCAAGACTAGAGATAGGCACCATACATGAAAACAAGACAAAACTAGGAGAACAAGGCAAGACTAGAGATAGGCGCCATACATGAAAACAAGACAAGACTAGGAGAACAAGGCAAGACTAGAGATAGGCACCATACATGAAAACAAGACCAAACTAGGAGAACAAGGCAAGACTAGAGGAAGCAAGGCACCATATAAGAAAACAAGACCAAACTAGGAGAACAAGGCAAGAATAGAAATAGGCACCATGCATGAAAACAAGACAAAACTAGGAGAACCCAGAACCGGAGCAGGACAGAAAGCATAACCTAGAACATGTACACAAGACATGAGGAAAACAACATAACATGGGCATGACTGGACAGGACTATACATGGACTGGTATTACAAGAGAAAGTAAAACAAGACAAGAGATACAAGGTAAAACAAGAGGAAACATAGCTAAGCACTAATTATGAAAAGTATGGGGATGTAGTCACATATGATCATGCATTGCACAAGCCTGCCAACAACGCCAATGTACCCCATATCTGGCAAGTCCTACACTGCCTAATGTATGCTAAAACAACCACACTATCACTTACCTGCAAGAAAGGGCAGAGACATGAAACACTGCTGCAGGTCCAAGCTGAAACAAAAGGAAAGTGGAAAACAAACGGGTGTGGCAACATAAAACAAACATTTAAGTGAATCCAAGAGTCTGGGAAATCCAGGGACAGAATATAAGAATGAACTCAGAAACCCAGCAATAACGAAAACCAGACATAGACCAGAAAACCAGAAAAACCAAGCAAGGACAGCAAAAAGAGTACTGGATACCAGAAGCCATTGCCAGAATGATCCACAGCGAGGAACAGGATGTGACAGCCAGATAGGTTATGTTGCCTTTGAGACTGTATAGTAGCCCAGGAATGAAATTTACACCCATAATGGCATACCATTTGCAATAGTAGACAACCCAAGTTTTTGAAAATGGGGTATGTCCAGTCTTTTTTAGTAGCCATTTGGTCACAAACACTGGCCAAAGTTAGCGTTAGTATTTGTTTGTGTGTGAAATGCAAAAAACGCCAATTATATATAATTTCATGGAAGGAACTTTAAGTTTGATATGACGTGTGGATAACCATACCTTGTCTCCCGGTTGATAGACAGGATTGGCACCCCGTCTCTTGTCAGCTTGGATTTTAGCAAGTTTTGATGCCTTCTGTAGTGCTGTACGAACGGAATCCCAAGAGTCATGAATAGAATCTAAACGAGTGTTCAAGGCAGGAATATCCGTGTCTGAAAATCCAGAAGGGAAAACAGTGGGGTGATAACCCTGATTTACAAAAAATGGACTATGATTAGAGGATTCATGAGTCGCATTATTCCTGGCAAACTCAGCCATGGGTAAGAGTTCATACCAGTTAGACTGATTGGCATCTATAAAACAACGTAAATAAGATTCTAAGGACTGATTGGCCCTCTCTGCTGCGCCATTAGTCTGAGGGTGATATGCTGAAGAAAATGAAAGTTCTATACCCAATTGTTTACAAAAGGCACGCCAGAACCTAGCAATAAATTGGGCACCTCTGTCAGATACTATGTTTTTAGGCACTCCATGTAAGCGAAATATCTCTTTCAAAAATATTTGTACAAGATGTTGAGCAGATGGTAATTTTTTAAGCGGTACAAAATGTGCCATTTTTGAGAATCTATCTATGACCATAAGGATTGTGTTAAATCCATTTGAACTGGGCAGGTCCACCATGAAATCCATGGCTAAATGGGTCAAAGGAGCATTAGGTATAGGCAGTGGTTGTAACAACCCAGGAGGTGATTTGTGGGAGGCTTTAGAAACGGCACATATTTGACATGCCCCTACATATTCTTTGATGTCATTCCTAAGTGTAGGCCACCATAACCTCCTGGAGATAGCAGAGAGAGTTTTATGGACTCCAGGATGACATGAAGTTTATCCGGAGGTCTCTCCACGGGTGCCTGAGTTTGATCTGCTATTATAGCACAGAAGAGTGGAGAAGACACTTCGGAAACTGTAGTAGCAATAAGGCATTCTGGAGGTATGATAGGGAATACCTCTTGTTCAGGAATCTCATCTGTCTCAAACTGCCTAGACAGTGCATCTGCCTTGGTGTTCTTGGTCCTGGGCCTATTGGTAATTACAAAATTGAATCGGGAGAGGAACAATGACCATCTAGCCTGAAGAGAGGACAATCTCTTAGCGTCCCCAATATGATCGGTAAAAAATTCTTCTGATCGGTAAAAATCAGAAGTGGCTATTGGAACCTTCTAAGAGATGCCTCCATTCTTTAAGGGCAAGTAACATGGCCAATAATTCCCTATTCCCAATGCAGGGCCGGACTGGGGATACAAAGCAGCCCTGGAAAAAAAATTTGTGCCAGCCCCATAAGTCACTGCGCCATATATTGTCGCGTGTAATATGTAAGGTATATGTCTTGCCAGGACAGATGATTGAGTAATATATATATATATATATATATATATATATATATTGCTTTTTCTAATATAAAATATTGGTCCTTTCAGGGTAAAACGTTTAATTATACAGTAAGCATACGCACATGCAGACACAGGCAATTTCACTGACATTTCAGTGACACACACAAGCTCATTGATACACACACACACAGCTTAATGTGGTGGTACTGGTGTCTATAGCATGTCCCTACAGGCTTTTCAACGTAAACACTGACTTTTCAGACAAAAGGCAGTGTTTACATTGCTTCAAAGTGACACTGCTAGTGACAGTCACTCAGACGGTCACTAGAGGTGCTTCCTGTGTTAGTGCCCTCCCGCGCTGCTGAATGAGACTGGCGCCGGAATATGGCGTCATATTCCGGCGCTTTTCTCATTCAGCTGCGTGCTGGGGAGCAGAGCCAGCGCAGCTCGCGCAGCTCGCGCAGCTCCCTCAGCGGCCGCCAGGACAAGTCCGCCAGCGGCCGCCAAAAGACCTCCCCAGCGGCCAGGGGAGGGCTGGCAGCCTTAGGCCTGGGGGGCAAAACCAGTCAAGAAGACTGGTGCACCTGCCCAGGATCAGAGCCGGTGCAAGGATTTTTGCCGCCCTAGACAAAATAAAAATTTGCTGCCCCCCATGTGACATCACAATGCCCCACCCATATGAACTAACGCCAGTGCTGCACACAGTGTGTGTTTACATTTAAAAGCCTGCAGGGACCAGCTATAGACACCAGAACCACTTCATTAAGCTATAGTGTCCCTTTAATGTGAGGTACATTATAGATTAGTGTCACTAATAATATACTAGATTGCCTACTTACAAGCAGATGAGGATGATGATGGGCTGCAGTTTGGCTCCACCGGTCTGGTGTAGAACAGGATCTCTGGAGGCTGTTTGCAACTGTGGTCACAAAATTCAATGTTCTGGGAGAATTGGAAGCAGCTCAATTTTTGGGGGGCCCCTTACACAGCTCAAGGTCTGGGCCCCAGGGCCTGACGGTGAGTATGCCCATAAGGCCCACTCATAAGTTCCACCCACCCATGAGTTCGCTCACAGGGAGTGGAGTGTGTAGGGGATGTGTTATGTGTTATTGTGGAGGATCTAATATGTGTGCTTATGGTATGTAGTGTATAGGGTTACCAGTTTGTGCAGGTGATGTAGTGTGTTTGTGTGTAGTGGAAGCAGTGTGTATTTGTGTATAAGGGATGTATTCTGTGTTTCTGGTTGTGTGTAAGGGATGCATTGTGTGAATCTGTGTTTGTATGCATAAGGGATGCAAGGTGTGTGTCTGTATGTGTGTGCATGAGATGCATTGTGTTTCTGTGTGTATGTAAGAAAAGAAGTGTGTGTGTTTGCATGCGTGTGTACGGGTTTGCATTGTCTGCTTCTGTGTATGTGTGCAAAGGATGCATTGTCTTTGTGT
>OW240922.1:85879008-85899495 GCA_933207985.1 Pelobates cultripes
AGTGTGCACCTTCCTATCACTCCGGCCGGCCGGCCACCGCGGACCGGAGTGCAGCTCGGCCACGCTACAGGGGAGAAGCTGCAGCCGCCTGACCGCTCTTCACAGAGCGCTCAGGCGGCTGCAGTATTTAAAGGGCCGGCCCCAGGTGCCGACGGCCCACCGGGAAATTTCCCGGTATCCCGGTGGACCAGTCCGGCCCTGTCCCAATGTCATAAAGGCGCATCAGGACGTTCTCTTTGAGACAGATTGACTCCCACTCCTGTTTCTACGTATGTTACCCTTTGTGAGCGCATCCTTTATGTACTCTTCTACTCTTCTAAATAAAGATTTTCTTGTTCCTGTGGAACTCGCTTCCCTCCTCTGTTAAATGCTCACCCATTCTCCACTCCTTCAAAAAATCATTAAAAACCCACTTCTTCATGAAAGCGTATCAATTAAACTGTTAATAGCTCCTGACTGATTCCTCTTCTGCAACTGTCACTTGTCTAATACTATCTTTACCTTTTTGTGTCATTTTACCCCACTCCCTCTAGCATGTAAGCTCATTGAGCAGGGCCCTCAAACCCTCTGTTCCTGTGTGTCCAACTTGTCTGGTTACAACTACATGTCTGTTCGTCCACCCATTTTAAAGCGCTGCAGAATTTGATAATAATAATACCTCCGACTGAACTTTGTTGAATACCTCCTGTAAGTCCAAATACTGAGTTGGGATTTCTGTGGTTAAGGGAGGCGCTATAGGTATATTGATGGTACCAGTAGGTTGTGGTACCTGCTTTAAACAAACACCTCTGCATCTCTCACCCCAACTCACGATTTCTCCTTCAACCCAATCTAAGCGTGGATTGTGTTTCTGGAGCCAAGGGAAACCGACTATTATCGGACATGCAGGTGAAGATATAATTTGAAAAATAATTTCCTCAGAATGTAGAATACCCACTGAGACAGTGATCGGCAGGGTTTCGTGCATGATGAGAGGCTGGGTAAGGGGTCTCCCATCGATAGTCTCTACCACTATGGGTCTATCTTTCTGCCTTAAGGGCAGGAGATATTAAGCAGAGAATTCCTTGTCTAGAAAATTCTTCGCTGCCCCAGAGTCAATCATAGCCTCACACTGTACAGCGGTTTTCATACAAGACAAAGTAACTCTTATAAGGTAATGGTTCTTAGTCAATTTAGGAGACATATACATCACATCTAAGGTCGGTCCCCGAACGCGCCTTAGGTGCGCAAGTTTTTCGTCCGAACCGGACATGAAAATCTTTGATGTCCCCTTTTGCCACAATACAAACACAACCCCTTGTTGCGCCTGTGTTGTCTCTCTGCCTCAGTGAGTTTAGTAATGCCCAGTTGCATGAGTTCAGGTTCTGGAGGTGGAGCATGGCTAATTACCACTGGGTTAGAGAAACGAGGGGCTATGGGTAAGTTAGAAAGTCTAGTACATTGTTTGTTTTTATCAGTCAGGGGAACCAGAATTCGGAATAACTAGGGAAGAGCCAAGATCAGGATACCAGGAAGTCAGATACACAAAGATAAACGCACTCTCGGGAACCAGGAACAGGAAACCACGACAGGGCAAGGAACTGGAGTGAATTAGAGATTTAAATATCCCTCTCTGAGTTCTGATTGGTCAGAGGGTGACCTCTGACCCCAGAACGTGCGCCTGCGTTGACGTCTTGATGTCACACGCACATTCGTATTAATTTGAGGGGCGGAGCTTGAGATGGACACGACCACGTGATCAGCGCCATCTTTGATTTGAGCGCGATGCCCAGATTATGCAGAGGAGCGGCTCCTGGCTCGCCGACGAGCAGGTAAGCTCGTGATGTCGGCGATGCCGTGCCGGTCGGGCACGGCTGCGGTATGCGGCGGGTCGGGAGCCGCAACAGAAATGTTTCTTCTAAATACTCAAATTCTTGTTCATTAAGTATTCTCATTTAAAAACCTTATAAAAATTTATGGAACTTCTATTTAATTTCTTTTGTGGGGTCTCCTTTTAATTTTTTATATGTTTGTTGGTCATCCAGTAATCTTAATTATTCCTTAATGTAATTATCCATGTTCATGAGGACAATCCCCCCCCCCCCTTTGTCCGCTGGTTTTATGACTATGGAACTGTCTTCCTGCATTTTCTTTATGGGCCATTGTCACTCAGGATGACCTAGAACATCCCGCATCTTTTCCTGTAATCAGGGTCAGTTCTTTGATTCTGGTTGACGTATTTGGTTCCTGTTATTTTGTCTCCTGAGCTTGTATTCTCCATACTGACCTCGAATGAGGATTGGATAAACTAGGTTTCCTTACAGACATAAATAATGAAATTACCTGGCTTGACCTAAATAGTCTGTGACATTCTTGAACGGCTTAAGGATTGCCACTATCTGGCCTATAGATTCCAATTCCTTTCTCCCCAGTGGACATGTCACTCAAATGATAATTTCTGATGATAAGGAATGTATTGCTCTCTGCTGCTTAATGATATGTTCCTTCATTTCCAAAATGGAGCTCCACTGTGCCACAAGACCTTGGTGAAAATGATGCTGTGACAAACCTGATTGTTCTTGATGCTCCTTCAACTTTTGTCTAGCAATGTTGAGGTGTAGAGTGCATGGCAATCTTTCAACATCTCTCTAATTGGCTGCACAACCTGCCAACCTCTGCAGCAGTTGGAAGTGCAGTTCTCACCACCAGATAAAAAACATGGACTGCACAGCACACACAATTGAAGTTCCCATACCTGACTTTACTTTAACCAAATTTGTTTTTGATTTTTTTATAAATTTCTCTTTTTTTAAAAACTGTTTTATGTCCTGCAAAACATCTAAGAATAACAGTGCTTTACAAGGCTAAACCACCCCACCCTATACTGATGCTACATTTGACCCTGTAACTCTCCAAGACACTATAAAACCTGTACATAGGGGGTACTGTTTTACTCGGGAGACTTTGCTGAACTCAAATATTAGTGTTTCAAAATGATAAATTGTATTACAATGATGATATTTTAAGTAAAAGTTACTTTTTTGCATTGTTTACAAATGAACGGCACTTTTATGGACTATATTATTGTTGTAATATGTTTTACTGTTTTAAAACACTAATATTTGTGTTTAGTGAAGTCTCCCGAGAATAACAGTACCCCCCATGTACAGGTTTTATGGTGTTTTGGAAAGTTAGAGAGTCACATATAAGGCTTGCATTTAATTTCTTTGACATTGAAATTTGTCAGATTGGTTATGTTGCCTTTGAGAGAGTATGGTAGCCCAGGAATGAGAATTACCCCCATGATGGCATACCATTTGCAAAAGTAGGCAACCCAATGTATTGCAAGTGGGGTATGTCCAGTCTTTCTTAGAAGCCACTTAGTCACAAACACTGGCCAAATATTAGTTTTTTGCATTTTTCACACAAAAAACAAATATGAACGCTAACTTTGACCAGTGTTTTTGACTAAGTGGCTACTAAAAAAGACTAAACATACCCCACTTTCAATACCTTGGGTTGTCTACTTTTTCAAATGGTATGCCATTATGGGGTAATTCTCATTCCAGGGCTACCACCCTGTCTCAAAGGTAACATTACTAATCTGACAAATTTCAATTTGAAAATGGAACGTTCTATATTTGACCTTGTAACTTTCCAAAACACCATAAAACCTGTTAATGGGGGGTACTGTTGTACTTGTGAGACATCACTGATTACAAATATGTGCATTTTTTTGCAGTAAAACCTAACAGTATTATGACATTAACAGATAAAATGTCAGTGCCTCTGCACTTTTTCTAGTTCCATAATATCCTTCTTTAGAACAGGTGCCCAAAATTGCACAGCATATTAAAGATGTGGTCTAACCAGTGATTTATAAAGTGGCAGAATGATATTATCATCCCAAGAATGAGTGCCCTTTTTCATGCATGACAATACATTACTAGCCTTAGCCACTGCTGATTGACATTGCACATTGTTGCATAGTTTGTTGTCTATAACAATTCCTAAGTCCTGTTCGTGTGTTGTTATCTCTAATTCGCTTCCATTAAGGGTATACGTTGCTTATGCATTTTTTTCGCTGAAGTGCATTACTTTGCATTTTTCAGCATTAAATTCCATCTGCCATTTGAGTGCCCAGTCCCCCAGTCTATCTAAATCTTTCTGTAGCAAAGTAATATCTTGCTCACATTGTATTACTTTACAGAGTGTTGTGTCATCTGCAAACACTGTTTTTTCAGAGACAGTATCCCTCTGTAATCCTTAGGTTATAGGATTTAATTGCTACATTGTATACAATGTATATATTTCCTTGTTGTACTATCCTATAGGTAGCATATTGTTCAAACTCTCTGTGAGTATATTTTTTACTCACCAAAACTACCTTGTAAACTATATACGATTAGGATTCATAATTGTCTCTATTATATTTATATAGGGACTTTACTGTGTCCTCTGGACTTTATGTCCATTGGTCATTTCTTTGTGCATAGTGTTTTCATGATAAACTCAGTACATTCCTACTGAGACAATACTCACCTCATTAGTGTCTAGAAGTTAAGTCCCCATAAGGGACTAACTGTGTACTGCATAAAACACCACATTTCCCTGGCCTGTACGTTTGTTACGAAGGATCCATACTGTACATATACTTATAAACATATATACTAGCTAATTCTACATTTTCAGCGGTCCACAACCTGCTTAGTAATACTACGTAAGCTTACCTTTGCTTGCTACAGGTACTCTCAATGATACAGTGCTTCACTTGCGGCAAATGCTTTATGGTTATCATGGTGCTGACTGTATTGGCCTTACTATTATCTACATACTTTAGTTTAAATAACTGATCATTTAACATGGGGCAGGACCAAAGCAGTAAGGGTCAATAAAAAGAAGCCAATAACCTTGAAACATAAAAGTAAACTGGGGACACCCACAGCGTAGGCAGGGGAACATTCTGAAGGAGTTTGTAGAACACATTGTGGAAGGCTATTACTGCAACCCTTTTGTAGACAACTTAGCTGTATACACAGACGGTTTAGAAAGCTCTAATCCCTTTCCCAGAGAAGGCAGTTTTCAGGAAGACATGTATGTATGATAGAAGGCTTGTGTTTAGGAGAGAGCGAGAAATGGCCTTGGTCATTAGATCCCTCACGGGACAAAGTTTAGGAAGGAAACTGGTAAGATATGAGTCACACTAGCCCCCTACTAAAAGGAGCAATGCATGGAGAAACATGGGACCATTGATCTCGGAGCTCCTCCCCCTCCTTACTGCTTAGCCCCAGCCCCAACTATGTCTAACCCTCCAGAAATGGATACAGTATGTATTGCAGCAGCTGCCATTAGGGATGGATTTGGACAAGATCAGATGGCAAGGACAGAAGAGGAGGAGGTAGAAGACAAGGAGTCAGAAGAGGAACAGATAACGATAGGGGGGAGGAAACCAGGGCACTTGATGACACAGGGTGGGGGCTCCTAGATCCTCTACAGTTAAACTTCCCACTAAACCTCCCTCTGCAGTTAAACTTCCTGCACAAACAGGTACCTAAGCTTTAACTGCTAGCCAGAACACATACCAACTACGTAGGCCGTAAGGAAAAGGAGTTAATGGGACCCAAAACAAAAATGCCATACATGCTTATTGGGGAACAAATAGTAGTTAAACCCACTGACATGGCACAAATGGCTGAGTGGACAATGGGATGTCCTGATCCGGTGAAACAACCCCCCTCCGCTATATCCTTTCTAAAAAGGGCAACACATGGCTATTTCCTGTTACCCACAAACTATATAATGAATTTGATTGTGAGTACATGTGACACCGACTGGGATAAGTCAACAGAGGGATTCTTGAATCTATCTAAGGAAATTAATGATAAGGGTGATATCCCCGCCCAAGAAAACATTAATAGCATGTGGACTGCATTACAGAAACAGTTTGCAGGCGAGAAGGGGGAAAAGCAATCCATGACCCCAGCTATTACATGTAAACAGAAAAGCCCTAGCCAATATGCAAAAAGATTCCATAAATTTTGTGTTGAGGAATGCTATAGCCTTACTACTCCTGGACAGGGTATAAAGGGTATATACAGGGAGAGCAGATGAAAGCCCTAGCCAATATGCAAAAAGATTCCATAACTATTCCTAGACAGGGTATAAGCTATTTCATCTCTACCACTGCCACACACAAAGACGGCTTTACTGTCATTCTTAGGAATAGTGAACAATTGTAGGCAATGGATACCTGACTGCACACATTGGAACCATATTTTAAGGGGACATTCTACCAAAGAAATGCCAGAAACCGTGCGGTGGGACTCTGCCACTAATAACGCCTACATGGAACTTAAGGAGGCCCTGTGCACTGTTCCAGCACTTAGCGTACCAGACTACAACAAAACTTTCCATCTATACTGTACAGAAAATTAGGAGACTGCAGCTGGTGTCTTGGCCCAAAGCCACGGTTCTGGATACCGCCCAGAAGCATTTTACTCTAAAATCCTACAACCAGTAGTACAGGGTATGCTGGCATGCTTGAGAACAGTGGCTGCCAATGATGATGGTTGAGGCATCACAGACTATAGTCTTGTCTTTGATTTGGTACTACACACCTCACACCAACTGTTACAGGTACTGAATAACATTACCACACAACACATGACATCTCAGCGCAGGTCAGGATATGAGACCATACTCACAGCTACTCAGAATCTCTCATTTAAATATGCAGCCCCATCAACAGGACCAGCCTTTCTCCTCTACAGGCTAATTTCTACACACTTACCTGTAGTAAAGATTAGACATGACCGCATGTGGACTATTGCTTTGGACACTAGACCCAGACCCCACCTCTGGACCACGGACACGCAGTATTTGTAGAAGGGTCATGTACCAGACCCTCAGACAGGGTATACATGAAGGCATATGCAGTAGTCCAAAAACAAATAAAGGTGTGCTGTGTATTTCAATATGTGTAATCCTATAATATAATATGTAAGGTGCACATACATTTTTAAATTGTCTTTTTGCAACATTTAGTAAAACTTAAATACTGTGCAAAACTTTTGCCAAAGTGCATATAGTGAAAATAAAGTCCTTACAATAATATGTTGGTTAGAATTGAATCATTCAGTTGAACTCAAAGACAAAAAAAAAAAAAAACAGAAAAAAAGCACATAGTGTAATGCTATGTATAAATAATATTTGAGATAAAATGTAAAGAAGCTCAAGTGGAGAGCAGGTGAGCCTGCTCTAACTTCTCAGGGTATGTAAATTCCTTGATGGGTCAATGATGTAGGAGAGGGTGCCAGCAATAGATGCAATCACATTTCTTTATTTACATAAAAACCTTTAAAAAACATTCCCACAACACCTCCTTTTAATTTAAACGTGCTATGAGTCCTTAGACCTTCCAGTCTGCTGACGGTTGCGGAACTATGGGCTCTCCAATACTTTGCATGAGCACTTCCAGGAGGTGGGGTCAACATCTGATCCATGTGATGTGGCATGTGTGTGATGATGCGTTTCTCCTGTCGACTTCCTCAGATCACTTACTCTTCTCCTGCCAGTCCATATTTAAAATCTGCCCACTGGATGGGCTCTTGCTTAAAGTCAACAGTCATTGGACATTGATCAAACACCATTCTTGAATATATTACTTCACCCCATATAGGGAGTCTACTCTCAGGTTCACTTATTAAAAACATAGCACAAAACCTTGCTACTGACTGTTGGCATATCACCTAAATATCACAAAGGAAATCACTTATATGGAATAAAACCTCATTCTAAACGGAATATAAACTCTATTTAATACAACCAAAATATGTATCTACAAAGATCTGTTTACAAAACACAGAATAATATTATAAAAGTATTTGTTTATATGAACTTTAAAAACTTAGTATGAGTATACATAATATTACATAAAATATCTCACCAAGGAAAAGAAAAATGGGAGAGACATATTACTGCATGTACATTCACAAGGTATTTCTTTTAAAAAATGTGACAAAAAAAGGATTATTATTAAAATGGTTAGTTTAAAAATAAGAAATGATACAAATTGAACTGAGCATGTGAGTCTCTTGGTTCTAAAGTTCCTAACATGTGCACCCATTTAATTTCTTCTTTACCTATATTTAAAACATAATTGCAGCCTATCCAAAACTTCTTAACTAGTTGGACTCCTAGGAACACTAAGCGTTTTGGATCTCTATTGTGATATTTTTTAGATTGTACATATGTTCATAAATCCTTTTAATTAAAGCGGCACTGTCATGCCGAACTTACCTTTCCTCAATCTCTTCCTCTTCTCCCCCTCTCTCAGGATCTGTTCTTCTTTTCTTCCTGTCTTCTTTAGTTTTCTTTAAAATCATAAGACAAAGTAGGGACTCTGCCTTATGGAGGATTCCTCCACTTGACCAGCTCTGACCAGCGGAGGAGCAAAGTGTGATTCATTTCCGCTGCTCAGAGCAATTTTCCCATGATTCTCACCTTCCCTCTGTGTTCCCGCGATGCTTCCTGTCATTTTACACGAAATTGTGTTCTAACTGAATGAGAACAGTATGTTCGTTTGCTTTAGAACGCAATTCGGCATTTTATTCGGAACGCAATTTCATTCGAATGAATGAAACTCCGATCCTATTCATGCTGTGGCTGCATCTTGCAGCCGCTTAGTAGATAACTCCCTAATTCCCACAGTATCAGGGAGCTATCTTCCAAAAAGCTGAAGGACCTAAATTGGTCTTTCAGCCACATTTACTAATACTAAGTAAAGATTACTTAGTATTAGTAAATAATATGCCCCTACTCGCTATACCGCGAGTAGGGGCATGTCTGGTAAACAGTGAGCAGCCTATGGCTGCTCACTGTAAAAAAAAACAAAAAAACTATTGCCCCCCACCCCTAAACGACGGGTGGGGGCCCTAAAGTAAAATAAGGGGGGAGGCATAATGTCCCCCCCAGCCCCCACCCCTGCACGGTGGGTGGGGGTCATAATGATAATGGGGGGCCTACTGCCCCCCCCTGGCTCCCACCCCTGGGCGGCGGGTGGGGCCATAAAGATAATGAGGGGGGGGACCTACTGTCCACCCCCCTCCGGCCCCCACCCCTGGGCGGCGGGTGGGGGCACTAAAGATAATGGGGGGCACCTACTGTCCACCCCCCCTTCGGCCCCCACCCCTGGGCGGCGGGTTGGGGCCAAGAAGATAATAAGGGGGGGGACCTACTGTCCACCCCCCTCTGGCCCCCACCCGCCACCCAGATAATGGGGGGGACCTACTGTCCTCCCTCCCCCCCTGTCCCCCACCCCTGGGCGGTGGGTCGGGGCCATAAAGATAATGGGGGGGGACCTACTGTCCTCCCCCCCCGGCCCCCACCCCTGGGCGGTGGGTGGGGTCCCTATGTCATTTCCTGCCCCCCCTCAAGGTGACTAGGGGTCACCAAGTCCCTAGTCACCCACCCCCCACCCAAATAAAAAGTCCCTACCTACCCCTTTCATCCTAAAAAATAGTGAGGGGGGAATAAAATAACTAACCTGTAAAATAAAATTAAACTTACCATTCAACGTCTTCTGTTTTCTCAAATCTTCATTTTTCAGCCCCAAAAAAGGCCAAATAAAAAACCATCATAACCGTCGAATTGAAAATAAAATAAAAATCCCGAGCGCAAAAAAAAAACCTGACGAAAAAGAAAAAACCAGAGCGCAAAAACATAATCCATCTTCACCCATGGAGGGCTCCGCTCAGACTGAGCTCCACAGGGCGGGGGAAGGCTTATAAAGCCTTGCCCCGCCCTGCAATTAGACAAAGAACACTCTGATTGCTGGGTTTAAGCCAAACAGAGTGCTCTTTGTCATTTTACACAGCGTGGGGAAATTCAAAATAATTTTCCCACGCTGTGTAAAATGACACAGAGCACTGTGATTGGATGGCTTGAAATCCATGCAATCACAGTGCTCTGTGTCATTTTACACAGCGTGGGAAAATTCTAAATAATTTTTCACGCTGTGTAAAATAACACAGAGCACTGTGATTGAATGGCTTGAAATCCATCCAATCACAGTGCTCTGTGTCATTTTACACAGCGTGGGAAAATTCAAAAGAATTTTCCCACGCTGTGTAAAATGACACAGAGCACTGTGATTGGATGGCTTGAAATCCATCCAATCACAGTGTTCTGTGTCATTTTACACAGCGTGGGAAAATTCATGGCCCCCACCCACCGCCCAGGGTGGGGGCCGGGGGGGGGAGGACAGTAGGTCCCCCCCTCATTATCATTTGGCCCCCACCCGCCACCCAGGGGTGGGGGCAGGGGGGAGGACAGTAGGTCCCCCCCCTCATTATCTTCATGGCCCCCACCCGCTGCCCAGGGGTGGGGGCCAGAGGAGGGTGTGGACAGTAGGTTCCCCCCTCATTATCTTTATGGCCCCCACCCGCCGCCCAGAGGTGGGGGCCGGAGGGGGGTGGACAGTAAGTCCCCCCCCTCATTATCATTTGGCCCCACCTGCTGCCCGGGGGTGGGGGCAGGGGGAGGACAGTAGGTCCCCCCCCTCATTATCTTCATGGTCTCCCCCCTTATTTTACTTTAGGGCCCCCACCCGTCGTTTAGGGTTGGGGGCCAATAGTTTTTTTGGGGTTTTTTTTTAGTGGACATGCCCCTACTCGCGGTATAGCAAGTAGGGGCATTGGGGAGATTTTAGAGTGAGGGGGAGCCTGGGGGGGCTTATGAAGTGGTGGGGAGCACTGCTCCCTGCCGCTTCTGTAGTTACATATTACAAGGAGGGAGCTGAGTGCCGGTAGCTCCCTCCTTGTAATAAACTGAACGAACAAACGAACACTGATACATAGTGTTTGTTTGTTCGGCTGATCTTTCTATTCACTTATTCATCTGTCTGATGAATGAATGAATAGATTAAATTCCCGTTCGCATGTCCAGGTGTTTCACTGGGCATGTGCGGGAATCTCACATTCTGTCTAGTGTGGGCTGATGACGTGTCCCACAGGGAATTCATCTACGCACACAAAGATGGTGGCGCCCTGAATATAGATCGGGGCAGAAAACAAGGAATACAAAATAGGTGATGTGGTGGGCTTAAGGCATTTGGGGGTGACTAGGGTGTTATTTAGATTTAGTGGAGGCCGGAGGGGGGTTAAAAAAAACAACAGGATTCGGCCATGACAGTGCCGCTTTAAGGGTCTTGTAGTCCGTCCTATATACTGTAGTCTGCACAGACATATTAAAACATAAATTACATTTCAGCTAAAACAAGTAATAAAATCCTTAATACTAAAGTCCTCTTTTAAGGTTTTATTTGTACTACATTTGCAGCCTACACATTTTCCACATGAGTAAAACCCTTTTTTCTCATTTAAAAAGGTCACTAGTATTTTGTTCCTAGTGTGGTTAAAAGTGGTTAAAAGTGAGCAATTGTTTAAAATTAGGTGCACCTCTAAAAGTAATAAAAGGTCAGTCCGGGATAATACCTAACAAGTCTCTGTCTTTTTTCAAAAGGTTCCAGTGTTTATTAAATATGGATTTAATATTCCTAATATTGTTTTTAAAATAAAACACCTAAGGTATTTTATTTAGAAATTAACAAGAAATGAATATGTTAGATCTTAGTCTAGACAGCAAAACGTGTCTCTGTCTAGGCCGGTCCTTTAGCACAATATTACCCTCCTTGTTTTAATAGGTTAATAATGATGCCTCTATTTTTTGCAGGTCCCTAAGTGCCTTTGGTTCATTTCTTGTGAGATTGCCTAATGGTTGGATACAAAAGGTAGTTGCATGGATCAAATCAATCTCTTTATACACAAATCTCAATATTGTGGTAATTTTTAAAGGGAGGTGCGTGTTTACTCTTTTGCTATAAAGCAGTGTATGGTATTACTGAAGATACTGTCCCATCACTAAGATCCATAAAATTTAAGGAGTGTTAAAAGGCACTCAAAACCCTTCACATTCCCTAGGTTTCTTTTGAATTTGGGAAGTGTGGTATTTGTGCAATGCCACTTTTTGGGCAAAGAGGTGTAGGTTCATGGTCTAAAACATTTTGTCAAATGGGGGAACCGGACAAATGACAAGTCCTTGGACAAAATTTTGCTCTGGTGTGTAGTGTTAGAGATGCTGGACAAATTGATTGCTCAGAGGTTGGGGGATTCTAGAGATAATATTTTTGAGGTTTCTCAAAATTGGGCAGAGATCTTAAGTCAGGGATCAGTATTTCCATAATCTGCCAGCCCTTGATGGATATCTCTACCGAGACCGGGCTCCCTGGAATTCTTCTGCCTGTTTGAGGCCTAAAAGATCAACCACCTTTTCAAAATTCCCAAAAATTAAATATAAACCAGGTGTTAAAGTTCTAAGTTTAAAGATTAAACTGGTCTTGCAACTTAATGCAATGGCAAATTTAATCATGGGTGTAGCTGTACTGAAGAGAATTACTTATGGTTTTTTTTATACTTATATGAAATATATTTTTGACATACTTGATATTTCCTTATTTGTTGCCTCTGACCAAGTTTGTATCTACATATCCAGTTATTCAGAAATTAATTTGTACTGCATCAGGTCTTTGTTATTTGAAGGGCAATGACAGGCTGTGAGTGCTGAGATATATTGGCATGTTGGAGGTGTGGGCTTTGGGTGCTGGGAAAGGTTTTGTTGTTGTTGTTGTTTTCGAATCACTTGGAAACTTTTTTGCAAAAAAGGAGGGGTTTTACCCAATGACTCCTTGTGCCTTAGATGCAACAATCAACTGTTATGCTTTATAGATTAACCCCTTAAATGTAAACTACAGTTTGTGCATTGAAACAGTTTAATTGAAAAAACTCTTGCACATTTAATAAATATAACCATGTACAGAGGTTCTTTTAGAAGCCATACATAGAATTATATTTTAAGGGCTCCTTATTCCCAGCAGAAAGTGCACATGCACACAGTGGAGCTGGTTGCTTCATAAAAGGGAATAAATGTAATTATACCCTAAATGTTTTTTACTCCCTACAGAACGTGCAAGTTCTTGGCCACGTGCACACAGCATGGCTCATACTGGAGAATAAAATCTCTGATAATCATCTGCACAACCTTCATACTGAGAGTTTTAATGACATACCTTATTAAGCATTGCAGAAACACCTATTCACTCTTTGTAAGTAATGACTACATTTGTCACTATTTCCTTTCACCACATTTGATTACTTGCTTATTTTTGTAACATATAGCAACATTTCTCTTAAAATGTACATTTCATTGAAATTAAATACATATGATCAGCACACTACAGCACACCTCCCAAGCAAACATTATATACTTCAGTTATCTTAAAGGTAAATTTATGAATAAATCAGTTTATTTTATATTGATCTAGAGAGCATAGTATTTATAGCATAGAATTTCTGAAGAAAATAAACACAAAATTCAAATGTGATCTATTGACATTAGAAACCAGAAAATGTAAGATCAATATCTTAAATTAAAGAGGAAAGTAATAATATTGCAGATAGATGTGAAAGGAAAAAATATGTAAAATGTTACATTGTATGTATTAAACTATATACTACATATCACATTTAACTTTTTTGTTCAAAGATTTTGTTATTAAGTTCGCTTGAACCATATGACCACTCATAAAACTTACTAATACATGAACAAAATTAAAAGAATGGAAAGATATTTCTAAGGCTACAAAACTCTAAACTAAACTTTGTTTCAAAATCGAAACTTTATTGATGAACAAAAACAATCGCTACAAATAGGTTTACCCTACACATTTTTTTACAGTATTTCAGGATCGTTCATTTATGTTTACTATCTGTTAAATGTCCTATGTATGGATTTTGAGAAGAAGTGTAGAGGTCTTCTAGTAAAGTTTATTTATTATTGTGTACTATTTGTAGAATGTTTAACTGCTTAATTTGAGATTTTACATTCACCTCAATCTCTTTGTTGGTTGGTTTTTTTTTTTTTGTTTGTTTGTTTTATTTTAAATAGGTAAAGTGACAGTGACAATTTTATAATCTTAATAGCCTTAATACATATAGCAGAACATAATAGACTGGCTCAAAATTTGAAAAAGCTTTAATAGTGACTAGTGTAAGAAATCTACACGGAAGCTCCTTGAGATTTTATTGAAAGTTTCACATACAAAAAAAGTATGTTTTTAGAAATGACAAACAAAAGTAGTTGTGGCATCATTTATTAAATGGTTGCATGTATATGTATATATGTGATTAATGCTGGATCATTTAATGTAATTTACTTTTGAACTTTTAATTAGAGATTGTAGCATATATTTTGCTCTATATCTTTTGTGTCCTGCTTCTTTTATAGCATTTTTTCTTTGTCTGGAGCACACATATTCTAAACTCCCTACTGGGATTGTCTCTAAAACAAGTCATTGAAGAGTCAACTCGTAAAGAGGCCATATTAGATTTAGTGTTAACAAATGGAGATTTGGTATCAGCTATTACTGTAGATGAAAGTTTTCACACTCCACACAATACAAAAGTTTTAGACTTTAGAAAAACAGACTTTTCTAAAATTAGAATATGTGTAAAGGAGTCATTATCAGACTGGAGCAATTTAAATGGAGTCCAAGAGAAATGGGATTATTTAAAAGTTGCACTGCTGAAGGTAACAGAAAACTGCATAGCAAAAAAATCAAGAAACCACTGTGGTACTCCACAGATAGGGCCAAAATAGTAAAAAAAAAAAAAAAGTAAGCATTTAGTAATTCTAAAAAAAACTAGAGTGAGGAAGACAGAATGATCTATAAGATTAGGCAGAAAGAGGCTAAGCAAGTTATAAGAGCTTCCAAATCACACACAGAAGAGAAAATAGCACAGTCAGTAAAAAAAAAGGGGACAAAACATGTGTACATACCTAAATGAGAAAAGGAAGGTAAAACAAGGATCAGTTAGATTAAAAACAAAAGAAGAAAGGTATGTAGAAGAGGATAAAGATCTAGCTGACTGCCTAATTAATATTTTCATTCAGTATTTACAGATGAAAATGAAGCAAAAAGTTAGAAAAAAGGACAATTTAGTAATTTGTTGCATGTGAGTTTACAGAGGAAGAGGTTCTTTTTCAACTGTCAAAAGTAAAGACAAATAAGTCAATGGGACCTGCTGGCATACACCCAAAGTTATAAAAAGAGCTTAGTGGTGTACTAGCAAAACCATTAACAGATTTATTTAACCAATCATTGTTAACAGGAGTAGTCCCAGAAGATTGGAAGTTAGCGAATGTTGTGCCCATTCACAAGAAAGGTAATCGGGAGGAGTCGGGCAACTATAGGCCAGTAAGCCTTACTTCAGTAGTGGGGAAGGTAATGGAAACCATGTTAAAGGATGGGATTGTTGAACATCTAAAAATCACATGGATTTCAAGATTATAGACAACATGGGTTTACTTCAGGGAGATCATGCCAAACTAATCTTATTGATTTTTTTGATTGGGTAACTAAAATAATAGATCGAGGTAGTGCAGTAGACATTGCTTACCTAGATTTCAGTAAGGCTTTTGACACTGTTGCACATAGAAGGCTTATCAATAAACTACAATCTTTAAGATTGGATTCCAATATTGTTGAATGGGTAAGGCAGTGGCTGAGTGACAGGCAACAGAGGGTTGTAGTCAATGGAGTATATTCAAAGCATGGTCTTGTCTCGAGTGGGGTACCTCAGGAATCTGTACTTGGACACATTCTTTTTAATATTTATTATTGCAGAAGGTCTTGATGGTAAGGTATGTCTTTTTGCTGGTGATACTAAGATATGTAACAGGGTTGATGTTCCAGGAGGGATAAGCCAAATGGCAAATGATTTAGGTAAACTAGAAAAATGGCCTTCAAAATGGATGCTGTCCAGGAGGTGGGAGGGTCTGGGAGGGAGGGTCAGCTGCAGATTGGCCGGGATGTGTCTGCCGACTGGAGTCAGCAGCGAACGGTATGTGGCGAACTGTGGCGAACTGTGGTGAACCATTCGCGAAAAGTTCGCAAACAGTTCGCAACATCACTAATCAGGAAGTATTACTTTACTGAGAGGGTAGTGGATGCATGGAATAGCCTTCCAGCTAAAGTGGTAGAGGTTAACACAGTGAAGGAGTTTAAGCATGCATGGGATAGGCATAAGGCTATCATAACCATAAGATAAGGTCAGGTACTAATGGAAGTATTTAGAAAAGAGGGCAGACTAAATGGGCCGCATGGTTCTTATCTGCCGTCACATTCTATGTTTTTCTATGTTAAAAAAAATGCAAGAAAAATAATAAAATGTAAAACAGAAGCTTAGATATCATGCTAATCTCTCCCACAACATTACACAGATTTAAAAACTAGAGCCATGAAACACAGTTTATATGGGGAAATACAGTCAGGTCCATAAATATTGGGACATCGACACAAATCTAATCTTTTTGGCTCTATACACCAACACAATGGGTTTGAAATGCAACAAACAAGATGTGCTTTAACTGCAGACTTTAAGCTTTAATTTGAGGGTATTTACATCCAAATCAGGTGAACTGTGTAGGAATTACAACAGTTTGTATATGTGCCTCCCACTTTTTACGGGACCAAAAGTAATGGGACAGATTAACAGTCATAAATCAAACTTTCACTTTTTAATACATGGTTGCAAATCCTTTGCAATCATTTATAGCCTGAAGTCTGGAATGCATAGACATCACCAGACGCTAGGTTTCATCCCTGGTGATGCTCTGCCAGGCCTCTACTGCAACTGTCTTCAGTTCTTGCTTGTTCTTGGGTCATTTTCCCTTCAGTTTTGTCTTCATCAAGTGAAATGCATGCTCATTCGGATTCAGGTCAGGTGATTGACTTGGCCATTGCATAACATTCCACTTCTTTCCCTTAAAAAACTCTTTGGCTGCTTTTGCAGTATGCTTCGGGTCATTGTTCATCTGCACTGTGAAGCGCCGTCCAATGAGTTCTGAAGCATTTGGCTGAATATGAGCAGATAATATTGCCCGAAACACTTCAGAATTCATCCTGCTGCTTTTGTCAGCAGTCAAATCATCAATAACAAGAGAACCGTTCCATTGGCAGCCATACATGCCCACGCCATGACACTACCACCACCATGCTTCACTGATGAGGTGGTAAGCTATGGATCAAGAGCAGTTCCTTTCCTTCTCCATACTCTTCTCTTCCCATCACTCTGGTACAAGTTGATCTTGGTCTCATTGGTCCATAGGATGTTGTTCCAGAACTGTGAAGGCTTTTTTAGATGTTGTTTGGCAAACTCTAATCTGGCCTTCCTGTTTTTGAGGCTCACCAATGGTTTACATCTTGTGGTGAACCCTCTGTATTCACTCTGGTGAAGTCATCTCTTGATTGTTGACTTTGACACACATACACCTACCTCCTGGAGAGTGTTCTTGATCTGGCCAACTGTTGTGAAGGGTGTTTTCTTCACCAGGGAAAGAATTCTTCGGTCATCAACCACAGTTGTTTTCCGTGGTCTTCCGGGTCTTTTGGTGTTGCTGAGCTCACCGTGCGTTCTTTCTTTTTAAGGATGTTCCAAACGGTTGATTTGGCCACGCCTAATGTTTTTGCTATCCCTCTGATGGGTTTGTTTTGTTTTTTCAGCCTAATGATCGCTTGCTTCACTGATAGTGACAGCTCTTTGGATCTCATATTGAGAGTTGACAGCAACAGATTCCAAATGCAAATAGTACACTTGAAATTAACTCTGGACCTTTTATCTGCTCCTTGTAAATGGGATAATGAGGGAATAACACACACCTGGCCATGGAACAGCTGAGCAGCCAATTGTCCCATTACTTTTGGTCCCTTGAGAAGTGGGAGGCACATATACAAACTGTTGTAATTTCTACACCGTTCACCTGATTTGGATGTAAATACCCTCAAATTAAAGCTGAAAGTCTGCAGTTAAAGCACATCTTGTTCATTTCAATCTATTTCAAATCCATTGTGGTGGTATATAGAGCCAAAAAGATTAGAATTGTGTCGATGTCCCAATATTTATGAACCTGACTGTATATAGGTAAGTTTCTATGGGTACATTTAATAGGAGAGAGTTTAAAAAAAGGCAGGTCCACTTTAACCCCTTAAGGACTGGACTGTTTTTGCGATGTTGTACATTTGCGACCAGGCATATTTTTACACTTTTGTGGTGTTTGTGTTTGGCTGTAATTTTCCGCTTTCTCATTTACTGTTCCCATACAAATTATATATTGTTTTTTTCAGGACAAAGGGGGCTTTCTTTACATACCATTATTTATATAATCTCATGTATTTTAATTTAAAAAAAATACAAAAATCTGATGAAAAATTGAAAAAAATACATGTTTTTTGACTTTTACTTGAAAATCTTTTACTCATCTACAAAAGCGAATGAAAAAAACTGCTAAATAGATTCAAAATTTTGTCCTGAGTTTAAAAATACCTAGTGTTTATGTGCTTTTTTGCTTTTTTTTGCATGTTATAGGGCTATAGGTACAAGTAGGATATTGCGGTTTCAAAACATACATTTTTAAAATTTATCAATGGTGACATTGTAACACTATTATCTGTCATAAATCTCTGAATAACACCCCACATGTACATATTTTTTTTAAAGTAGACAACCCAGGGTATTCAATATGGGGTATGTCCAGTCTTTTTTAGTAGCCACTTAGTCGAAAACACTGGCAAAGTAAGCATTCATATTTGTTTGTGTGTGAAAAAAGTAAAAAAACGAAATTGAACGCTAATTTTGGCCAGTGTTTGTGACCAAGTGGTTACTAAAAAAGACTGGACATACCTCATTTGCAATACCTTGGGTTGTCTTCTTTAAATGGTAATGCCATCATGGGGTAATTCTCTCATTCCTGGGCTACCATGCGGCTCTCAAAGACTTAGCGTAACCAACTGGCCATTTCAATATGCAAAATATTTGACCCATATATTTGACCTTGCTTGTGGCTTTCAAAAATGTATAAAACCTTACCAATACATGGGGGGTGCGCACCAGAACTTTTACTCGGGAGACATCACTGAACACAAATATTAGTGTTTAAAAACTGGAAAACGTATCACAACAATTATATCATCAGTAAAAGTGCTGTTTGTGTGTGAAAAATGCAAAAAAAGTCACTTTCACTGACAATATCATCACTGTGATATGTTTTACTGTTTTGAATCACTAATATTTGTGTTCAGCGAAGTCTCCCGAGTAAAACAGTACCCCCCATGTACAGGTTTTAGGGTGTCGTAGAACGTTACAGGGTAAAATACAGTGCTAACAAATTAAATTCTCTGGAATTTCGGCCTGGGTTGGCAGGCAGGTCCCTCAAATTGCAATCAATAAAATTACTGAATTATGTAAAAATATTACATAAATACGCACGTAGAATTTAAATATATATGCATATTTATATATTTGAAGTCTACGTGTATATTTATATAATTATTTATGTAATTTTGTATATGGGCGTATGTATATTTCTTATTATTTTTATTTATTTTTATATACATAGATATATATACAAATTCATTCTAAGTGTATTTTGATATAAATATATATATATTAATTTTAAAATACAGTTAGAATAAAATTTCATATAGCTATATAATTATTTTTAAATTTTTTATTATTATTTAAAAAATTTTTTTATTTAATTTAAATTACTTATTATTTATATTTTATAATAATATATATATACAATATATATAGTTATTATATATATTATATATATACGTGTGTAATTTAATTATAAGTGTATTTTATATTAATATAAGTACATATTAATATAAAAATACACTTAGTATGACATTATATATATATATATATGATATATAGACATATATTATATAGATATAATATATGTCTATATATCATATATACACATATATAATTATTATAATTTTTTTTATTAACACTAACTTTATTTTTTTTTTTGATTTTACACTAGCAGGGAGACTGCCTGTCAGCACAGACAGTCCCCCTGCAGGCAGACACATGGACACCTATTGTGACCATGTGATCGCTGTGTTAAGCGATCACATGGCCACAGGGGTCCTAATCTGCCGTGGGGAGACTGTCTGGGCTGCAGACAGTCTCCCAACAACCGGAGCCACGCTGATCGCCGCCGGGGGAACGACGGCGATCAGGTAAGTAGCTCTGACCGTTAGGACGGTTCAGGACCGTCATCGGTCGGCAAGGCAAAAATGCCGATGACGGTCCTGAACCGTCCTCGGTCCTTAAGGGGTTAATCACCTTTGTGTTTTGCTTTGTAAACAAGAAGAATAAAAATGATGTCAGATTTTAAGTTCACTCCAAATGAATTCACTATGAAAGGTTTTTCAGACTCACCACACACCTTTGATTTCCTCTTTTTATAATTTTGTTATTGTTGGCGTATCTCTTTATTGTCTTCAGTGATCTGATTATGTTTGAATCTATGGATTTGTATTTTCATTTACAAACACCCATGTACATCTTCTTGTCTTATCAGCCATTGATATCTAATACATCT
>OW240922.1:85899595-85942782 GCA_933207985.1 Pelobates cultripes
GCAAATTAAAATTCGGTTTATAGAATCTGGTAGATTATTCTTATTGGATGGTTCCAGGAAATGATTAATGAGCTGGTTTAAATGTTATTTTAATTGAAAATTACATGAGAATAGGATATTATATGCCTAGGAGGATCTAGCCAGCATTGAAAGGGTTACTCAGTTGAACTGTTAGCCAAGGTTGTATGGCTTTTTCGCTGCACTGTGTGAAAGTTTAACTTTCTGTCTGTGAAGTACCCTCATAAATATTGTAAGTCTTGACAGTTGATGCTGTTAGCCATTGGAATGTGTATTGCCATTGTATTGCATACTTATGTTATACTAAATATTCATTGACTATTATCATGCATATTACAAATTATTATTATTATTTCATTTGTCACAATAAATTATATCTTTTTATAACAAATTGTGATTTTATTTGTATGGAATACATTTCACTTACATGATAACGATCTCTAAGATCTGAGAGAATTGAAATAGTGGGCAATTCTCAACTGTTTACTATTATCATCCCATAAATATCCCCACAGTATATGTGTGTATGTGTATATATATATATATATATATATATATATATGTGTAACGGAACCGCTGGCACCCCGACCGGGTACCTTCCGCTGATGGATGCTCCTAGTGCTTCCTGAGGACTTCAAGCACTGCAGCAGACACCACAACCACCGAATCTGAGAAGCATAGGAATCCTCTCTAGCATATGAATGCTGTATACAGCCGAATAGGAAAAACCATGCGAATAGGTTTACACTCCTAGCAGTCAAACTGGAACAGCATACAATAAATCCTCCCCCAATAATGAGACGACACTTCACTTTGAGGGTTAAAACAGGAACTCCTGTGCTGGCAAACCCAGCCTGGTTTTTATTACAGTCTTGCACATACAGGACTGCCCACAGGGAGGTATAAAATAACCAATCAAATAACAGTTACAACCCACAGTATAGTCCTTCCCTCTGCCTGTGATACAATTATCTTACACAATGGGAAATATAATTATCACAAGCAGAGAAATACAGTTGTTACACAATATTTATAACTTCTAAAATATACATGTCACAAACATAAAACATACATTTTCATAATCAATCCATTCAGGGGAACAACATTTAAAAAAATGGCACGAATCAGACCAGGGGTTCAAAAGTTAGCAAAAGTATTAATAAACCCCCCTGCCAGCATGGTTTTCCGGCCCAAACCAGTTTCAGAGTCTTCTATCCTGGAGGTAATTGAGAAGTAATGCAATTATCTTCAAGGACAGAGGCAAAACTCCATTAGCCACATGGCAGACAAAGGACAACAAAAGACATAAAAATACATACTGTTACATTTATCACATAGAACCTACACATTTACAATTTACCGAACACCTAATAGCATATATAATATTGCAGACCGCCTGAATGCAATCTGCTACACAGTCTTAAAGGGACATTGTTCCTAAAAGTCATAATATGGCCACGGATGGTTTTTAAAGGGCCAGCAGCAGCACCATACAAATCCAATATGCCCAAATATTGTACTTGAAGGGCCAAATAACCCAGGGGCCATAGTCAGCAGGTAGGAGGCGGGCAAACAGGCTTCTCCAATGCCCAGTGGCGAGGTTGGTTTTGTCACATTTCTCCTCTTTTCCAAACAGACTAACAGGGTATCTGACCTCCTGCCGGTCAGTGCCCTTGTTAGTCCAGCAGCCCACCCACAAAACAGAAACAGTAGTACAGCCCACCCACAATACATGGTTACTACACCTGAGTAAGGGAAAAACTTGACAGGTCCAGGTGCCTCACCACGGTTGTGTGGGGGACTGGTAGACTGCTTTGGTGGGTTGCTGAGTGGGCAGAGACCAGCAGTACTCTGCCCTGGTGCCAGCACTACCACGGGAGTAGTCTGGTTGGAGCATAGGCATGCGCAGCCTATTGCATTAGGGCGTGAACCCTAAAGCACAAACACACACGCCGTGTGTGTATATTATATATCCACACATACACGTGCAGTCAGAGAGGGCTGGTAACCTAAATAGTTAGTTTAACCATATAGTGTCAGGAATACCTGTTTGTGTTCCTGAGTCTATAGTGTTCCTTTAAAGATATGCTAATAATCTATTCATTGCAATATTTAGGTGGAATTAAATCCTTTCCTTAATATCTCAGTCAGCAATCAAAATCTTTGTAGCAGTTTTCTTTTGTCTTTGCTGCACATTTTCTATGTATGCAAACTGCATCCAGGGACTTATAGCACCATAACCACTGTAGCACACAACAGTGGTTATGGTGCTTAGTGTCTCTTTCAGTCAGGGTAGGCACCCAAATAATCCCCTCATCTAATGTTGGATGCTGCCAGTTCACAATTATGACCCTTCCCCCCAAATAAATACATTCATAAAATATATTAGGCTACTATTTTGTACCAAGGCATTATTAGAATTTTTATTAATTTAAACTTTTTTGAGCTTTTTGTGTATTTCTAACATTATATCAATGTAATGACCAGACGATAGGCTTATTATGGCATTTACAGTTTCAAATGTTTATTGTAGAGAGAAATAAATGAAAGTCTTTCATTGATTTCTCATTACAATAAACATTTGAAACTGTAAATGCCATAATAAGCCATGCTGCATGATAATAGAATCTATTATAGAATAATATAGCCTATAATAGAATAATAATAGAACCTTACTGTGAGCCAGGCTGTATACAAACTGTCTGAGCCAGTGTATTAGTTGATTGAGAAGTCCCAATTATCCTATGTGATGAGTGGAAATGTGGCTGGGGAAAACCTATATTTCTCTTGGTATACAGGGCTTTATGGGATTAGAACAAAGCCTAAATTGAGCCTCTTTTATGTCAGAGAGCATGATAGTCATCCTATACATCCGGTTTTGTACACCTTACCTAAGATCAACAAATCTAGCAAAAATCCGCCTGGAAGACCCATAGTGTCGGCTAGGGGTGGCCTTTTAGAAACAATCGCCAAATACGTGGATTATCACTTACAGGATTGTGTTAAAGAGTTACCATTTTGCCTTAAAGATACTCAGGATCTCCTTGATCAACTTAGGGATCTTGAAAAGGATACACAGCGCATGTTTATATTTGCTACCTTGGATGTACAAAACCTATATACGGCAATACCTCAGGTAGAAGGCATAGAAGCCGTTCGGATCATGCTCTCCAAATCCTTGGTGTATAAAGGCCCGCCTATTGAATTTATTTTAGAATTACTCACAATTGCACTTTCTTGCAATTACTTTAAATTTGAAGGCAACTTTTATTTGCAAATATCGGGGACTGCTATGGGGGTGGCTATGGCTCCCTCATATGCCAATATCTTTATGTCATGGTTTGAACAACAATATATCTTTTCAACATATGCGAAGAAAATATTGAAATTCACTCTGAATCATAATTGTGATCAGATTCACTTTTTGGACGTTCTATTATACAAAACAACAGGTGAAAATGGCTACACCTTACACCGCAAAGAAACTGACAGAAACACCACTTTATCAGCTACTAGCTTCCATCCTCAACACTTAAAGGACTCCCTTCCTATTTCGCAGTTCCTTAGAGTCCTGCGCTATAATAGTGACATCCCTCAAATGAATTTTCAACTGGCTGAAATGAAGCAACGCTTTATGGATAGGGGGTATGCCCCACATATATTGGACATTGCGGAACAGAGAGCTAGAGAACGCCTTTGTTCTGAGAAAAACACCAAACCTATGAAGACACAGCTATTTCTACCTATGACTTACCATACAGCAACTGTAAAAATAAAAAATACTATACAAAGACATTGGGATATGATCCAAGCGGATAATAATCTTCCCTCAATTTTTCAACAACGACCTATGATCAGTTATAAAAGGAACCGGAACCTTAGGCACCTACTGGTTCGCAATGATCCAACACAATGTTACAAGAAAAAAAACATGGATTATAAAGAAGGGCTGCTTTAAGTGTACTGGATGTGTGACCTGTAGCCACATGCTAACCAGTACCTCTTTTGCCCATCCGCATATGGGCAAACGAATACCGATCAGTCATCATATTACCTGTACCACAGATCATGTCATCTATATGGTGACATGTCCATGTGGACTATCCTATGTCGGCAAGACTGATCTTACTCTACGCAACAGGATCAGAGGACATCGATCGACCTATGTAATATATATATATATATATATATATATATGTATATCTCATTTGATATTCTCATATGATATAGAATAAGATGGGTTGTAGAGATGTAGCTTTAGGAATAATCGGTTGAGGTGTGCCGAAACCGTCGTATGCTGTAAGCCGGTAAAAAGTGGGCTTACATAGAGGAAATATGAACAATGGGAGTGGAGGGTGGGGTTATTCGTCTGACCAACAAAGGTAAGTAGGGAGAGGGGGGAGTCCCTTTTATAGGTCTATAGCCCCTACCACAACTTCAGGCCATGCCTTCCAATTTGTGTTCGGGGCATTCTCATATGATATAGAATAAGATGGGTTGTAGAGATGTAGCTTTAGGAATAATCGGTTGAGGTGTGCCGAAACCGACGTATGCTGTAAACCGGTAAAAAGTGGGCAAAAAGAGACATATTAATGCAAAACATTATACAGGATCATAGTGCATTTGTTAACCATCAGTTAGACATTTTAATGAAAGCGTCCTAATTCCTGAATCGGCTGTGGTATGTACATCGCATAAGCCTATGATTCCCAGCGGCCCCGTGTCTTAACGTGTGCGGGGATGTCTTGGCTATGGGCTGTGTAAGCTGCTCCTATCCAAAAGGAGTGCCCTGAGTAGTCACTAGGGTTTAGTTCGAGCACGATGAATGAGTAGGTGGACATAGTGCATGAACTTACCTGTGGTAAGGACAGTATCGTACAGTGACAGTAATGGTTCAGTGGTGCGTATGGTGGTGTGCCCAAGAACGTAATCAGTACCTTAACCGGGCACCCAGCATTGCTTGTAAGGTAGTAGGTTATATGCACTGGCTCGCCCCTCTGACTCATCTTAGTTTTAGGAAGGGACTGGACATAGTGGTCTGTGTGTTTTAGAAGAGGTCACCAGGCACTCTTGTTTATGATGTTGGCCGCTGATAGTGAGTTATTGTTTTGGCCTGAGAAAGTCGTTAAAGGCTAGATAGGTAGCAGTTTTGATAACTGCATTGGTGAGTGGCTCGGAAGTGCATGGTTGAGTGGTTCTGTCATGGTTTGAACATTGTATGTCTATGGCCAGTATTTAGTTTTAGCGGGAACGTCCGCTTGGCCATGTCTCTAAGTAAGGTATGTATGGGGTAGGAGGATAGGAAGCCTTGTTGTTTGGGATGGAGAAATACGTATAGTGTTGAATGCCCGTGAGATAAAGTTTAACCGTGTTGTGCGAGAATTATTAACTTAAGGTGGCAAAAAAGAGGCGAAGGACATACGTGGTGAAACCTCAAACCAGCTATCTAAGTGATGGTCCGACATGAAACGTATTGTATAAGTGGAAAACCCTGTAGCAAGCGTGTTGAGTGCTGGTGGACAAGGCCAGTTTAGTCAGAGCCCGGCTATGTTGGCGAGGTTCATGTAATCCATGACCTTGACCATAAATGACCCCCTGCCATGGCGGCTGTCACGGCAGCTGCCACAATAATTTACCATTACGTGTGGTTAAGAAAGTCCACCATATGTGTAGGTCTGCCATGGCTTGGTTGTCTAGGGACAGACCCTGATCATCATTCGGGAGGGAGGAAAAAGCAAAGTGGTCTGAGATGAAAACGTGGCCTGCGGTACGATGTGCATGGCAAAATTTAAGGAACCTGGCAGGGATTGTAGTTCCATGTGGTTGCAAGTACCAAGCAGGAGGTGGTAATTGGTGTTGTTGCGACTGTTCCTATTTCTCGCGTGGTAACTTGTTGGTATGGATGCCGAGTCAAATTGTATGCCCAGGAATGTAACGACAGTGTCTGGGTCTTCTGTGACCTTAGGGAATACTGGGACACCCAAGTGTTCAGACATACTAATGGCTTCCTTGAAGCTTCTAGAGGGAAAGGCATTCCCTTTGACCAACAAGAAATCATCTCGGGAGTGTATGACTGTGGGGCATCTGGATATGTTTAACCACAACCAGTAAAGAGTTCAACGAATATATTGAAGATTGTGGGCTGCTCTTGACCCGAAAGTTAAGCGGGAGAAGAAATATATAACTGCTGCCCATAAATGCCCTGTAAGTGCCAGTGCAGGGTGGATGGTGGCAGTCTGAAATGCGTTTGTGATATCAGTTTTACTTAACCAGGCTTCCCCTCCCTGCTTGAGTGATAGTTGTCATGGTATGAACAATGGTGGCATACTGTAATGAAAACTCCTCGGAGGGTATGAGGGAGTTGAGATTATGGGGTAGCCGAGGCGTGAGGTGCAGATAAGTCTATGATCAGTTACAGTGTGAGGGAAGATTCCCTGTGACAATCCCAATGGGATTGCGCCACACTGTAAATGGTGTAGATTGGAGAGGCCCAGGTAGAAATCTTTCTGCCATTTCTTGGGCCATGAGTGTAATGCCAGCTGTTGGATGCTGCTGTGATGACTGCAAGTTAGGGCATTCTAGATTCCCCCAAAAGTATATGGCAATACCTGAACAGAAGGCCTTTAAAATCGGAGATTAGGAAATAAATAAATGTCTGGAAGGGTGATAAGTTAGAAAGTACTGGAAATGCATAATGTTTACAGACGAGAAGTAAGGTTCAGGGTACATTTATTGGGACACATGGTTTTGCATGTGCCCTGACATATTGGGAACATATCTGCAACAGTCTGCATGCACTGAAACTACATGTGCCAACATGGAAATTGTTGCAAATCTTGGATTTGCCAAAGAGAATGAGATGACCCAATTTGTCTCTGGTAGTTCGCTACGTCCTACCAGAGGTGCTAGAGCCTGGAGCCTGAAACGTTATCGTCCGCTGTGTTGGGACAAAATTGTCCTGTGGGACTAGCAACATCTCCAAGTGAAAGTGTGTTGACTCTAGCTGGAGTGTTAGGTAGAGAGAAATCCTTACCACGTGCTTGATACATACTAAAAATCATGAAGATAGCCATTATTATATGAACCCACAGTGTGCTAGTACTGGCTTGCTAGCTAAAGCCGCAAGGCGAAACAATTAATCCTTTGTTTGGTGACAGGTGAGGCCCTGCTAGTTGCCAAGTGGCTTGAGAGGCTCTATCTATGCAATGGCACGAGGGGATTTTTGTGGCCACCAAACGTAGTGGCAGGATGTTGGCCTCTCGGTGACTGTAACCATAAAAAAGGGGAAGGGAGTGACAGGTGAGGCCCTCTCTATATACCATGCGAGGCGGCTAGCTCACGAGTGGCCCGATGGGTGTTTGCCTCCGAGCGTTGAGGCGGGGTGTTGGCCTCGCGGGACCACTATACGACAGGCGTAGATGCCAAGAAAGGAAAATATCTATTGGAAACCTATAGTCCCTAATTGCCAGTACGCTAAGGATATACCCAGGGGGAAACAGAAAATGTATGTATATACCACATGAGCAGGTGTATGTACCTGGTAGTATGATTAGATACCCTTACTGGTCGTAAAGGTTATTAATACCTGTATCCCAGACGGGTAAAACAATGTATGAAAATCGAATATAGACATTTAAAAGCGTATATCCATATGTGTGTTATGCAAGTTTAATAGAGCAAAGTGCTCTGTCCCAATGTTTATTGTATGCTTGTAATGCCCCTGTTTGAAGGAAATTAACTTGTCGGGAGTGTTATATCATGTGTGATATGGAACACAACTGTACCCCGAAACATGAGTGTAGTGAACCATGACTGGCAGCTGAATAACCTAATAAGTGAAAATACATCATTGGAAGGACTTATATTTTAAGCGTGCAAATATTCCGTATTAGACTCTGGAAAACTGCATAGTGCTTTAAATAGTATGTGCATTCTTGGGTAAATGTATGCGTATTGTCAGTAAATGTAACTAAATGCCTATGAAGGCAGGTATGCAGGAATGATTATATCATAGTAAGCATGATTTATAAGGAAGTGTTATTGTGTAATTATAATTATAGTGGGAATGTTATGAGGGGAATAACCATATGTCTGAAAAGCCTGTAGTATACCGTTTGACAGATAGGAGTCAGTATAAAAGTGAAAATGCTGTAGTTAGTTTGTTTGCTTATGAAGTGAAATAAAGTCTGAGAAGCCTGTAGTACACTGAATGACCGGTAAGGGTCAGCATGTAGGCGAAAATGCCGTGGTTCGTTGGTTTGTACATGAAATGCAATAATGTCTGAGAAGCCTGTAGTACACCGAATGACCGGTAGGGGTCAGTGTGTAGGCGCAAATGCAGTGGTTCGTTGGTTTGTACATGAAATGCAATAATGTCTGAGATGCCTGTAGTTACACCAAATGACTGGTAGGGGTCAGTGTCTTGGTGAAAATGCAGTGAAAATGCAGTGGTTTGTACATGAAATGCAAAAACTTCTAAGAAGCCTATAGTACACCAAATGACCGATAGGGGTCAGTGTCTAGGTGAAAATGCAGTGGTTCGTTGGTTTGTACATGAAATGCAATAATATCTGAGAAGCCTGTAGTACACTGAATGACTGGTAGGGGTCAGTGTGTAGGTTAAAATGCAGTGGTTAATTGGTTTGTACATGAAATGCAAAAACGTCTAAGAAGCCTGTAGTACACCGAATGACCGATAGGGGTCAGTGTGTAGGCGAAATGCAGTGGTTCGTTGGTTTGTAGATGAAATGCAATAATGTCTGAGATGCCTGTAGTACACCGAATGACCGGTAGGGGTCAGTGTCTAGATGAAAATGCAGTGGTTCGTTGGTTTGTACATGAAATGCAATAATGTCTAAGAAGCCTGTAGTACACCGAATGACCGGTAGGGGTCAGTGTGTAGGCGCAAATGCAGTGGTTCGTTGGTTTGTACATGAAATGCAATAGTGTCTGAGATGCCTGTAGTTACACCAAATGACTGGTAGGGGTCAGTGTCTTGGTGAAAATGCAGTGGTTTGTACATGAAATGCAAAAACGTCTAAGAAACCTGTAGTACACCGATGACCGATAGGGGTCAGTGTGTAGGCACAAATGCAGTGGTTCGTACATGAAATGCAATAATGTCTGAGATGCCTGTAGTACACAGAATACAGAAAAAAGGATAGGGGGCACTCCCGGGACCTGAATTTTGCATGAAAGGTGCTGCCGCAGTAACCAAACTTCATACATAAGAAAATAAATAGTTGCAGCGCACTCAGACTACAAAAAAATATAATACAAAGAAGGTTACTAAAATGCCTATCTGAGAATAAATATGGGGATTTAGTTCCACCATATGGCCATATGTTGTTAAGCCCACCACTACTTTCAAAGTACCCCAATATTGGTGGGTCCTACTCTAAAAATGTGGGGGACAAATTAAATAGTACTAGTGTTAAAATAACAAGTGTTAAATTAAATCCTAATAAGAGCATAGTGAGTATACAAAAATAAGTGATGAAAGCAACTAAAAACTGTGTTAAAACTAAATGCATTAGTGAGTATACTCATTTTAGCACTTACACATTATTTGTTTAGTTTTAACACAGTTTTTAGTTGCTTTCATCACTTATTTTTGTATACTCACTATGCTCTTATTAGGATTTAATTTAACACTTGTTATTTTAACACTAGTACTATTCATCAATTGGCGACGCGCGCACGCATTGTACCACAGTTCGTTTTTTTTTTAAACGAATGCCGGCGTTCGTGTATGTTATTATTTCGTATGGGTATCAGTGAACTAGGTCATTCGGTTTGAAACATACTTTGCTTTCTTGGGCCATCTCATGGCCGTTCGGTTCACGAAACGCTGTTCATTTTCGATTATATGATGGCTATATGTATTAGGGCGACATCTAGTGGCTGGATCTTTTATTTCACCTTTCAACTTTCTCCTGCCTTCACTGTTTTACCATAGGTTTCTGAATAGGGGTTAAATGTTTGTCTGACCTCTGGTGGTCATAAGGGTAATGACATATGGTTTTATTTAGATGTTGATATTTTCAAACACATATGTAATTAAACACCACTGGTGCTGATTTTCCAATGATATTAGCAGCAGTGGTTTGTGGCACATATTTGCTGTTATGAGATATGTTTTGCATTTAACCCGATGGTCACCAGGATCATTACAAGATTATGTTACCCTGGCTTACGTAGTTTTTGTTGTGTGTCTACGGCAGTTATATCTAAGCACGCACATTATAGCCATCCATTTAGGAGTACAAATATTGGAATTACATATTTATGGGTCAGTTGCACATACATCCACAAGGTGCTGCTACCCTATCACTGTTCACCTGTCATAGGTCAGTAGTTACGATTAATTACCTCTGGTGGACTCGCATGACCTGGGTCCTTATGTATTTTTTCTGTATTACTAGGCATAGGCATCCTTGATCATTTGGAGTATTTGATTCCAGTCTTCTATTGTTGGAATATTTCGGTAGGTATCTGGTTTTGCAGCGGGGGTGATGGGTACATATTGATAACCTTGGAAACTCACTATTATTCTCATAGGTTACTACAGATCGCCTGTATCACCTCACCCTACTACCTGACTATTTGCTCATAAGGTACGTCATGTAGCTCTCGACAATATCTCCCACCCTACCTACCCCTTTTCGGGTAATGAACTAGATATACTGGCATACATCATATGTATATCATATGGGGCCCCAGGTATGTTTTCTTGGCACTCTTCGCCTTATGGTAGTGGTCCCGCGAGGCCAACACCCATCCTCATTTCGGAGGTACGGCATCCCCTCGGGCCAACTCATAGCTAGCCGCCTCGCTCGGTTGCATAGAGAGGGCCTCACCTGTCACTCCCATTCTGTCTTATGCTTTTACTAGTCACAGAGAGGCCATCACCCTGCCATAATGCCAATGGCCACGTACCCCACACGAGCCAAATCATAGATAGTGCCTCTCAAAGCCGCTTGGCAACTAGTAGGGCCTCACCAGTCACGCTCTAAGTAATTTTTTCGCCGCTTGGCATTAGTTACACCAGCCAGTACAGTAGGTCCCCAGATAACATATTATTTTTATGTTGTAGCATGTCACAAATACCCGAAGGCGGGGAAGATTTGTCCATTCCCAGCACGCCAGCTAGATCAGTCACTCCATCTCGGGGGGACGACAACACGAGCCCTGCATCTCTAAGGGCATGGACCATACCCCGAACTACGAAAGAGGAACATTCCTTTCCCAGCCACCGCTAGGAAAGCAGAATTGTACAGGCTGTTAAACACACAGACTGATAACTCAGGGGCGGGGGAAGGGTCCAGTGGCAGCCAGTCTTCCGATCTGCATACTGTTTTGTCCTCAGTCCTCACCTCGTTGGGCCGTATTACTGATAAACTCGACAAGTTGGATGCAGATAGCCAGCAGCGGTCAGCTTCTGCCTTAGGTACCCCGATTGCTACAACGCACCTGGATCCCCTACCGGGTAATATACCAAGCAGTCTTAAGAATCCGCTTATCATTAATCCACCACACATGGTGCCAGCAAACACTAAGAAAGAAATCTTGGAAGGGAAGGATATCAATCTGGTATCTCTTCTTATAGACTGGTCACTAACAAATCCTCCAATGAGCAAAGGTTAATTCTCGACCTATCTGCTCCCCACGCATCACCTACCCCAAGTCTCAATTCTCTCATTCCATCAGAAGAATTTTCCCTCCAATATGCGACCATAGATAATGCCATCACTGCCATCCTCTCTGCCGGGGTAGGAGCATGGCTGAGTAAAACTGATATTGTAAATGCCTTTAAAGTACTCCCTATCCACCCTTCCCTGTGGCATTTGCATGGTGTTAAGTGGCAAGGTTCTTACTATTTTTTCACACGCCTCACGTTCGGTTCTAAGAGTAGCCCCAGGATTTTCGATGTATTTGCGGAGACGTTGTGCTGGATGCTGCTTAACATCTGTAAATGCCCAACCGTGATACATTACCTAGACGACTTCCTGACCATAGAAAGGAACCTGATGCCCCCTAGTAGCCTCCTGTCCATGACACAACTGTTCACACAACTGGGGGTACCTGTTTCACCAGCTAAAACTGAAGGTCCAGATACGATCATCAACTTCTTGGGAGTGGTACTGGACTCTGTTCATATGCAGGCTAGCCTCCCCAAGGAGAAGATTAATCGCATCCTAGCAGTCATTGACCTTTACCTAACAGGAGGCTCGTGTAATAGGAAAGAACTACAGTCCCTGTTGGGTTCCCTAAATTTCGCCATGAAAATAATTCCACAGGGTAGAGCATTCATATCCCGTTTGCTTAGGCTATTTCCCCTGTTTCACTCTGATTCCACCCGCATTACATTAGACATACATGCCACCGCTGACCTACATATGTGGAGAGAATTTTTGCTAAATTGGAATGGGAAAAGCATTTTTATCCCAGTATGGTCAGATAAGTCACTATCATTATGTACGGATGCCGCTGCCACGTCAGGTTTTGCAGCTATTTGTGGCAATGAATGGATGTGGGGTAAGTGGCCAGAGGAAATTACTGCAATCCCCAAGTTCAATGATACTTCAGCCTTATTCGAGCTTCACCCCATTGTGGCGGCAGCAGTTAAGTGGGGAGCTGGCTGGTCTGGGAACACGGTGCGTTGTTTCTCTGACAACATGGCAACATGCCATATTGTAAACAAGGGTCGTTCTTCTTCCCTGGCCATCATGCGGTTTATGAGGACTCTCACTTGGCTAGCTGCTAGACACAGTTTTCTGTTAACTTGCATTCATGTTCCTGGGGTGCTCAATATCGCTGCTGATCACTTATCACGGTCTCGGTTTCAGGAGTTCCGGGCAGCACTACCAACAGCTACCCCGACACCGACTCCAGCACCTCAGTGGCAGGAATTGGTTTGGGACTAAAAGAATTGCTCTATCACGGGCAACAACTTTCGCAACTCGGTCTTTCCTATAACACCAGGAAAGCTTATGGCAGAGCTTATCATGTTTTCAATAAATTTTTGTTGGACTTTAATGTCACTGACAAATTTTCCATGGAGACTATCATTGCATTTATTTCTTTTTGCCACCTTCATCTAACATTATCATATAACACCATTAAGTTGTATATCACAGGTATTCAGCATCACGTCCTCACAACCTGGCCTAATAGGCAGCGATTCCTGTCATCCTATCAAGTTAAAGCCATACTAAAAGGTATCAAAGACTCCACTCCTTTACCCTCACCATCCAGACTACCCATTCACGATCTTTTGTTTCAGTCACTATCCAATGTGCTAGACACCTCACCGTTCGAAGCCCATACAAACCGTATAATTAAGACAGCCATCTGTCTGGCTTTTTATGGGTTTCTTAGGCCCAAAGAGTTCACCACCACTAACTATAACTCCCCTGACGTCATCACTAGGTCCAATCTGGTTAAAGTACAAGATCACTACGTTCTATCCCTACTCCACACCAAAACTGCGGCTAAAGGACAGACAGTCACTATCGCCTATTACCCCACTAACAATAATTGGAGTCCGGTGGAAGTTTTCGACAAATACCTCTCCTCTTGTACCATAGCCCCTACACAACCACTCCTTACTTTACACGGTAACAAGCTAACTACAAGTAAATTCATGATGTATGTGAGGATGTTGTTGGTCCGTTTAGGATTAAACTCCGCAAGTTACTCTGGTCACTCATTTAGAATAGGAGCCGCCACTACAGCTTCTAAGAAGAATATCCCGGCTCACATAATTAAAATTTTAGGCCGCTGGAAGTCCACGGCTTACACAAGATACATTCCTCAGCCAATACAAGAACTACGCTTAGCATTCAAGACCATGAATATGTGATATGCTATGTTGTAATTGTAGGTTAAATAAACTGGTTATATCTTTTTGCCCTCTTTTATTTCAGGCCTACTGCCTCGTCAGTTCCGGCACACCACAACTGACATTTTCATTTACTGTTTGTTTTATGTTACTAATACTACGGCTTTATGCCATGACCACAAATGGAAGGCAGGGCCTGAAGTTGTGGGAGGGGCTTGGTTCCCCTTCTTAAGGAGCACCAGCCCTTCCCTCATTACCTGTTAGGTCTGGTGAGTTGCCCCTCCCACCACACCTCCTTTTTAGCACTTCATAAGGTAGGCCCTCTTTTATTTCAGGCCTACTGCCTCGTCAGTTCCGGCACACCACAACTGACATTTCCATTTACTGTTTGTTTTATGTTACTAATACTACGGCTTTATGCCATGACCACAAATATATATATATATATATATATATATATATATATATTTGTGTTAGGTGCTTAAGATAGTACAGAGTGAAATACCATGAATAAGCGTAGGATGATAAAAGGAGCAAGTCGGTTGTGGTGTGCCGAAACCGACGATGATGTAGGCCTGAGAAAGAAGAGGGCAAAAATTAAGTAATCAAATTTATTTAACAGACAACCAATACATATACATTTATCAACCAGACATGTTTATGAAAGCATCCCTTAATTCTTGTACTGGGTTCGGTATGTACCATGAGTAAGCTGATGACTTCCAGCGCCCCAGTGTTTTGATAACATGCGTTGGGATGTTGAAACTGGAGGCTGTGGACGCGGCTCCTATACGAAAGGAGTGTCCTGAGTAATTGTTTGCGTTGAGGCCCAGTTGTGTGAGCAAGGACCTGACGTAGGTCATGAAGGTTGTAGTGGTGAGTACTGCACCTTGTAGTTGTAATAACGGTTGCGAGGGCAGTAAGTGATGGTGCTGTATGTAGGCATCAAGAACCTTGACGGGACACCATCTGTTGTGCGTGGGATAGTACGGAATGTTTACAGGTATGTGCTGGCTGGTTTTGGAGTGAGGTAAAGACAGGATGTAATGATCCATATGTTTTGTCAAGTGGGAATAGAGGAGGAATGGAGTGGTTTGGGTCGTGGAGGTCGTAGTGAATTCTCTGGGTCGTAGAAATCCATAGAAAGCGATGTATATTGCTGTTTTGATGATAGAATTCGTACCAGTGTCAAACGGTTTTAGGTCGAGTAGGTTAGATAATGCTTTGAAGATATGGTTATCTATGGGTAGCCTCTGGACCAAATGTGTGGGTTCTGATTTTTGAATATGGTCTTAATTTGGTGAGAGGCCATGAAACTGTTGTTATTTGGGTGTAAGATGAGCATGTGGTGTTGAATGCCAGTGAGATAGAGTTTGATGGTGTTGTATGACATTTTGAGTTTAAGGTGGCAAAAGGAAGCAAACCCCAAAAAAGATGTCATAACAAACGGTTGTATGATGTTATGTTCCAGAAGGAATCGTTTGAATAGTGTGAAAGCCCTGCTGTATGTTTTGTTTGTATTGTGTGAAAGTGCCAACTGAGACAATGTCCTGCTATGCTGCATGATGACGTCTAGTCCAGTATGAGTTGTTGAAATGTTGGAGTGATGGTGGCTGTGGGTGCTGCTGACGGGAGTGCTTGATGAAACTCCTGAAATTTAAAGCGAGACAAACTGTCAGCAGCTGTGTTATATACACCTGGCACATGGAAACAACATAGGAAGAAATTATGACAAGCTGCCAACCAAGTGAGTTTCCTCAGAAATCTCATGATCGTAAGAGATTTGGAACGACCTTTGTTGATGATGTGACAGGTTGCCTGGTTGTCTGAGTAACAACGCACTGGCGTATTAGCCCATAAATGACCCCACGCTACGGCAGCCGCCACTATGGGGTAGATCTCAAAAAGAGCTGAGGTAGTGGAAAAACCTTCCAAATCCAGAACTGCTGAAGGCCAGCTGCCCCAAAGCCATTCGTTCCCAAAAATTGCTGCAAAACCAGTGGTAGATGCCGCATCTGACCAAATGGTAGGAGATGATTCAGTCAATTGAGGGAGGAACATACTTTTACCATTCCAAGTGGTTAAAAACCTCTTCCACATGTTTAGATCTGCCGTAGCTTGGGCATCTAAGGACAACCTGTGCGTGTCATGTAGAAAAAGTGGGAAAAGATGCAATAGTCGTGAAATAAAGGAGCAGCCTTGAGGTATGATGCGCATTGCAAAATTTAGTGACCCCAGCAGGGACTGTAGTTCTTTGCGGTTGCAAGTGCCGAGCTGTAGGTAGTTGTTTATGTAAGTGAGAATATTTTCTATCTTATTGTATGGTAGGCTTGCTTGCATTGTGGCAGAGTCTAATTGGATACCCAGAAAAGTGATAACCGTGTCTGGCCCTTCTGTTTCCTTTGGGGAGATGGGTACACCTAGTTGCTCAAACAGCTTAGTGGTAGCTTTGAGGCTAGTGGGAGGTGCAGTATTCTCCTCGACCAGTAGGAAATCGTCCAAGTAATGTAATACTGTAGGGCATCCGGCTATGTTCAATAGTAACCAGCATAATGCTTCGGCAAATGTGTCGAAAATAGCTGGGCTACTTTTGGACCCAAAAGTTAACCGGGAGAAAAAATAGTAGTTCCCGGACCACTTGATGCCATGCAGGTGCCACAGTGTGGGGTGGATAGGGAGTAATTTGAAGGCGTTAGTAATGTCGGTCTTGCTGAGCCAGGCTCCAACCCCTGCTTGTATGATAGCTGTAATGGCGTGATCTATGGTGGTGTATTGCAGAGAGAATTCCTCAGAGGGTATGAGGGAATTAAGACTGGGGTTGGCCGATGAGTGGGGAGCCGATAAGTCAATGATGAGTCTCTGTTTTTGGGAAGATTTCCCTGTGACAATACCAATAGGGTTGGTGCGCCATTCTGTGAATGGAGGAGTTGTAAAAGGCCCCAATACAAAGCCCTCATCCACTTCTTGGTTTATGAGGGTGTCAACCACTGTGGGGTTGTGTATGGCGGATTGTAGGTTAGGGCATTCCAGAGTTCCAGCTGGTATGTGTAGGATACCTGTGTGGAAGCCTTCTGTTAAACCAGAAATAAGAAAATCTACCAGGTGTCTAGATGGGTGCTGAGACATCAATGCTGTGAATACTGGCATATTAATGGACGTAAGGTAAGGCTTAGAATACATTTTATTTGGACACATGGTCTTAGCATGTGCCCTAAAACATTTTGAACAGACATGCAATAGTCTACATCCACTGTAATTACAAGACCCAACATTGAAATTATTACATATCTGGGACTTGCCCAGAAACTTGATTGGGCGTCCCAATTTGTCTTTGGATAGTTTCCCTGGATCCCCAGAGGAACTAGTTCCTTGTGTGGAGGCATGTCCGTCTGCCGTGTTGGGACAAAAATTTGTAGTATGGGCTGTGGAGGAGCAGTATGCACAAGCTGGTGTTCTTAGACCTGCAAAGTGTCTGCAAAATAAGACGGTATCAATCCTTCCCCAGTTGGATCGTGTACCGTACTGGGAGAAGGCTCCAGCCACTTTTGCAGAAAAAGACCTATGGTAGTCATAGAATGCTGAACCACCATATTTGTTGCCCAGGTCTACCAGCTTGTGCATATAGAGATCAAACTCCTCTCTTCTGTTGGGATAAACCGCACAGACGACATCCCTGTAAATACCAAACGCTAGTACAAATTCAGGGATAGTCAGTTTCCTGTTCAGGCGGGCATCCCTAGATCTGACAATAACAGAAACATCATCATAAGCATACGTCTTATGTTCCACAATGTCCTGGGAGGCAATCAACAGGGAAGCCAGGTTGACGTCTTTACCTTCCAGGATATCCCTTTTGATATGCTCAGGTATCATGTGGGCCGGGCTAACTTCCTGGTCATCCAGGGTGCTGGCTGGAGCGACTAATGGCAAGGGTGGTGTTTGTACCGCAGCCGCGGGTGGCCCTGCTAGCGTGAGGGCCATGGTGACCGACTCAAGTTTCTCCAGCCTGGAGTTGACCTTGCCCATGGATGCCATGAGTGAGGATAACATGGCATGTATGTCCCTTGGGTTGGACTGGCTAGATCCTTCCCCGGCTTCCATGTTATTAGTTGATGTGCGCAGCAGTTTGAAAAGTTCTGCCTTCCTTGCTGTAGCGGGGTAGGGGATTTGTCGTCTCCTTAATTCCGTGGTTATGCGCGGGATTGTCCAGGATCTAATTGATGCTGGACTAGCTAGCTCTCCTCCTTGTGTGGGAGTGACAGCTCTAGCCGGGGTGCTAGGCAGGGAGAAATCCTCTACCCCTTCCTGAGACATACTATAAATAAAACAATAATTAGTATATAGAACCACCAAATTGTACTGGCAGGCTAGCTAGGCCGGATGGCGAAAATATTATACTTGTTTGGTGACAGGTGAGGCCCTGCTAATTGCCAAGCGGCTTGAGAGGCTCTATCTATGCGTTGGCGCGAGGGGTTATTGAGGCCACTTGACGTAGTGGCAGGAGTTTTAGGCCTCTCGGTGACTGTATGACAGAAAACAGGGGAAGGGAGTGACAGGTGAGGCCCTCTCTATGCAACATGCGAGGCGGCTAGCTAACGTGTGGCCCGATGGGTGTTTGCCTCCGAAACGTTTGAGGCGGGGTGTTGGCCTCGCGGGACCACTAACTGATGGCGACAGCCAAGACGGGGTAAATACCTATTGGGAATCCTGTGACCCTATTGCCAGTACTCTAAACTAGGGGGATGAAATGAAATGTATGGTAGAATACCATATGAGCAGGTGTACGTACCTGATAGTATGATAAATCACAGGAATAAACCGTGTGGAGCAATTATATAAGCTTGACAGCCTAAAAATGGGTAAAAGAGAGTAGTATGATGAGTGTGGAGTGTGAAAAGAACCAGACTTATAGTCTGTAGCAGCAATGTATAAAATTATGTTGATACCATGGGAATAGCCATGAGTGGCTCAGAAATGTTTGCATGCTTGAATAAGACATAAGAGGGAGGCCGTGGCCTATGTACAAACAATCTATGTGTTACGTGATAATGGTGTGTAAAGGAAAACATGAAACGTAGGTTATATACATATGTATATGACTGTGCAGGGGACGTATGATTGGTTGGATCAGTACGTGTGATTCAACCCGAGTATGCATACGAAAGGATTTAAGCCTTATGTGTCATCGTCATGACAGAGAAATGAGGCCTGTAATGTAGGCTGAGTGAATTGAAATGAAATGGATAGTTATAAAACTCCTGGCGTGGGCGTTCAATGATCATGGCCTAATTAACACAGCGTTATGTATGATATGTAGCAGGATAACCAAAGGCAGGGATACCCCAAAATGATTTAAAATGATGTAAAGTGATGTATATCTATATGATATGTTTGTATAGAAAAGACGTATCAACCCGAGAATTATTGCTTAAATGAACCTATATCCTTTGTATGTGTTGTATTAATAACCCAGAAGTGAGGCTTGTAACATAGGCTGAGTCCATTTGTATAAATGGATAAGTAATGCAGACCCCTGAAAGCGTGGGAGTCAAATGGTATATACAGAGAAGTGGACTTGATTTGTGGACGTAATACAATACTGACAATATTTTAAAAATAATCAAAATCTATTAAGCAAGCAATTCTTTAACCGAACGTTATATACACATGAAATGGTGAACATAATTCATGAAAGGATTATACGTGAACACACAGAAAAGCCGAAAGCAAATGTGAGGGGAACACATAAGTTAGAATAGTTTAACCGTATGATTTATGCGAACCAAAAGCGTGTATGAGCGTATGTAAAATTTGCCGAACGGCAAAACAACCGAATGATAATACGTTTCAATAACATGAAATAGGATATGCGAAATGACTATTGAACGATTTAAATATGTTCAACCGAATGACCGTACGAATGAAAAGCCCGCGAATGGCTTGAAACATTCGTGTCATAACCAGGGAAAAAGCCGTAAAGCGAGGACCCGTGCTGTACCGTACGCCGTGGGAACCAGTCCTGGCGTGACAGGAAGGTCTGACTTACGGTTTAGGAGTCCCTGGGACGCGATCTACGACGGAGAACCTCCACAAGCCCGGTCCGTTTGGTTCCTAATTACCCTCGTTAGGTAGATAGAAAGAACCGAACGAGGGGATTCAGGCGAACCCTCCTTAGCCTCTATAGCTAGAGGCTTTCGTGCAGTTTGTTCCCTTATTCCAGGACCGACCGCAGGGCCCATTCGCATGGAACCGCTTTCGGCTGTCTCAGCCAGTGCGGTCGGTCATTTTATTCCCTCCATAAATTTCCTGAACCCCTGGTCTGGTCTGGGTGATTTTTGGATATGTTGTTCACCCAGATCAGGGCTATCAGGGGATGTAGGATTTAAAGGGTTACCCCTATATTTAGGGGTACATCCAGAAACGGGGGGAATTGCTAGACTGGATAAGGGGATTATGATGCAAGCTGAGGGGAGGAGATGTGTGGGAGGTTACCACTACTAATGATTGTAAATCCCTCCCTTGCATGGGAGCATGCTTTAAAAGGACAGTGTGGATTAAAAGATTTCAGTTCTGCTCCTGAAACTGTGTGTCGTCCAGTTATTGGGATTGCTGTTGGGATATTGCTGATATTTTACCTGCTGGAAACCTTGCCTGTGGATTTACTATTTACTTGTTCCTGAGCCTCTCTTGGATTATAAGCGGAGATAACCTGGGGAATATTGCATCTCCGCTACAATATATATATGTATGTATGTATGTGTATGTGTATGTGTACACACATACATATGTTTGAAGGCAGGGCCTGAATTTGTGGGAGGGGCAATAGACCTACTTAAAAGGGGACTCCCCCCTTCCCTCACTTACCTGCGTTGGTCCAGACGAACAGCCTTGTCTCGCAGGCCTCCGTCGCTCCCGACTTCCGGGTCGAAATCGTCACTTCCGGTGAGACGCGGCGCCCTCTTCTGACGTCACGTGCCAACTTCCGGCGGCTCCACCAGCTCCCGAACGGAGGTCTCGGCTACCCTCCTCGCCTACCACTGGTCCGGGCGGTAAGAGGAGCTCACACACAGAACAGAGACTCCATTACTACCTAGGAGTCTCTGTTTTCGGCCACCAGGGAGGAATCTTTTCGAAGGGAAGGGGAGGGGAGGGGGAGGTGGAAGGGGGAGCCACAACCAGACCCCTATAACGTTAGGGGACTCTGTTTCCCACCAATCTACACACTTGGGAAGGGAGGGGGGGTGCACCTGGCTTAAAGGGGGTCATTCTTTGCTGCTGGTTGACCCTTAGTTCAGCCAGCCTACACCATTCATTATGCATACACCCGTTGGTCATTATGGTTACAATGGTTATTTATGTCTAATTAATAGCAATTATTTTTTTTTAAGTACTGTTATACATAAACAGCTGTGTTTTTACACTTATACTGCTAAATAAGATGCTGGTTGTATTAACCTCACACAATTTATTATTTTTTTGTTATTATATATATATAAGGTATGACTTGCTTGTTAAAATGTGATACATGCATATATGTTTACTTATTGCTGGTTAACATATGTTAAGAATGTTCTGCAAGTATTGGTAACGTTAAATCTTAACTAACATCATATACATTGGGGGGGGGGATGGTAATACGCGGCAACCCCCCCCCCAGGACTCTTACTACGCATATTTATATATGTTCCACTTAAGGGTTCATTATCTTAATTCTCATACCCCCAGGAATCCGCATACCTCGGACGGGTCACCTAAACTAACCCCCCCCCCTACTCAAGAGACACCTGAATTCTCTTACAGAACCAGTGCTCAATTTTCTGCAGGTATGTCGGTTACACGCTTCTTTTTCTACAACGCCACGTTAGTTAATTCCCTGCCCCTTAATCATAGAGGTCCGCGAGGCCAACTCCCATCCTCCACTTCGAGGTACTTTACGCCCCTCGGGCCAAATCATAGTTAGCCGCCTCGCAATTATACAGAGAGGGCGACACCTGTCACTACCAAACCCCCCCCCTTTTTTTCTTCCTCCATACTTACCCTTGGAGAGGCAAACATCCCGGTTCACTGGGCAGGCTACCATACCCCTCGCGCCAACTCATAGATAGAGCCTCTCTAGCCACTTGGCACTAGTAGGGCCTCACCTGCCACAAAACCTAGAGTTAAGTTTTTCGCCATCTGGCACTAACTAGCTACCGGCTATTCCAACGAGCCTCCAACTATGCCTGTTATTACTTTCAGTATGTCCCTGCTCCCAGACGATGGCGACGACATGTCAGTCCCTAGCACCCCGGCTAGGTCACTTACCCCGACACGTAAGGACGACATAGGAAGTCCCTCGTCCATCAGATCGTGGACTATCCCTCGCATCACGGCGGAATTACGCAAACGCAGTATCCCTTTCCCGGCCACGGCCAGGAAAGCAGAACTGTTTAAACTGCTTAAAACAAACACCCTTATGACAGACGCGGGGGAAGGCACTAGTAACTCCCAAGACCCGACTCTCCATGCTATGGTTGCCTCCCTAATCTCTTCTATGGGAAAGGTCAACGACAGACTGGAAAGGCTGGAGGCACGCAGCTCTGCCATAGAGCCACCTGTGCCTCTCGCTGGTACAGCCCCGGTCATATCCACAGCAACAGCGGGTAATCCGATACCTAACAAGACAGCGGCACATGTTATTAACCCTGCCCACATGGTTCCGGCCAATCTTAAAAAAGACATCCTGGAGGGCAAGGACGTAAACTTGGTCTCTTTGCTCATTGCCTCCCAGGATGTAGTGGAAAACCGCTCTTACGACTAAGGGGACATCTCTGTTGTTTTAAAAGCCAGAGACCCCAGACTCAGTAAGAAATCTTACTTGGTATCTATAGGGACATCCTGTGCTCAGTTCATCCACATAGGAGAGAGGAACTGGACTTATATATGCACAAACTGGTGGACCTGGGTAACAAATATGGTGGTTACACTTTTTATGACTATCACAAGTCTTTTTCATCTAAAGTGTCAGCCACATTGTCCCAGTATGGCATCCAGATGGATTGGAGCCAAGTGGACAATGAATTGTTCCTCAGACACTTTGCGGGGCTCAGGACACCAGCTTGTGCCATATGTACGTCACCTGCTCACACAGCTTATTTGTGCCCCCTCTGCCCGGACAACGCTCCCAGCACGTCCCTATCGCACCCCCTTAAAACTGAGAAACAGACCAGAGACAAATTGGGTCGTCCGGTTGTGTACCTAGGCAAGTCACAAATTTGCAATAACTTCAATGAAGGCTCCTGTGGTTACAGCGCTTTCCGCTTATTACATGTATGCTCACACTGTTTTCGGGCACATGCGAGATCCATGTGCACAAATAAAATGTTCCAGAAACCTTATTTGTCTCCAGTGAACGTTCCTGTACTTGAACACATGCTGTCCACTCACCCCTCTAAACACCTGGTGGAATTTTTATGCACAGGTCTCACCCACGGGTTTCACACGGGGCTCATTTACATGCCAACAGGAGTGTTAGAATGTCACAATTTGCAGTCAGCCTCTAATAACCCTACCGCAGTCACTAACTTGCTACAACTGGAAGTGGACCAGGGATTTGTCATCGGTCCTTTTGGTAATCCCCCCTTTTTCAGCTGGAGAACTAACCCTATCGGGCTTGTCACAAGTAAAAATTCAGACAAGCAAAGGCTCATCATTGACCTATCCGCTCCCCACTCTTCAGCCATCCCCAGCCTAAACTCATTGATTCCTTCGGAAGAATTTTCCTTACAGTACTCCACTATTGACCACGCTATTGCAGCTATCAGGTCAGCGGGGGTGGGGGCCTGGCTCAGCAAGACGGATATAGTCAACGCTTTTAAACTGTTACCTATACACCCCTCGTTATGGCACCTACACGTAGTTAAGTGGCAAGAAGCCTACTACTTTTTTACAAAACTCACTTTTGGAGCCAAGAGTAGTCCAAGGATCTTTGACACGTTCGCTGAGGCTTTGTGTTGGCTCCTCCTTAATACCAGTAGGTGCCAAAATGTGATACACTATCTGGATGATTTTCTGTTCATCGAAGCCAACACCAACCCCCCGTGTAGCCTACACAAAGCTGTCAAACTATTCACCGCACTCGGCGTCCCCGTATCACCCACCAAGACAGAAGGTCCAGACACAGTCATCAACTTCCTAGGTATTCTGCTCGATTCAGCAGCTATGATGGCCAGCCTCCCTAGAACTAAGATTGATAACATTCTACACGACATTAACCACTACATGCACAGGGGCTCATGCAACCATAAAGAACTACAATCTCTGTTGGGTTCACTAAATTTCGCCATGCGCATAATCCCCCAGGGCAGGGCTTTCATTTCCAGGCTCCTCGCCCTGTTCAACACCTTCACCAACGACTATGCCCGCATATCTTTGAACGGCCCTGCGACTGCCGACCTTCAAATGTGGTACAGATTCATCTCTGACTGGAATGGTAGGAGCATGTTCCTTCCACAGCTGGATTCTCAGTCACCTGTCATTTGGACAGATGCAGCATCATCGCGGGATATGCGGCCATTTTTGGCACAAATTGGCTCTGGGGGACGTGGCCAACAGAAACACAGGGCATCGAGGGGTTTCACACTAACTCTGCCCTTTTGAGGTATACCCAATAGTTGCCGCAGCTGTCACTTGGTGTAGGTTGTGGGAAGGTCAGTCAGTACGCTGTTTCTCTGACAACATGGCAATATGCCACATTATCAACAAAGGCCACTCTTCCTCCTTGATAATTATGAATTTCATTAGGAAACTGACTTGGCTGGCAGCCACCCATCACTTCCACATTGTATGCTCCCATGTTCCCGGCATATACAATACGGCAGCTGACCAGCTATCTCGCTTTCAATTTCAGGCGGTCCCTACCCTCGGCAGCTCGTATGGCAACCCCAGCGCCAACCTTCCAAGACCTTGTCATGGAATAGATGAACTACTTCATCACAGCCTCACTCTCACAAAATTAGCTTTGTCCACTAGCACTCAACACTCATATAACAGAGCATTTCACCTATATAAACGATTCATGACTGACCATCACCTAACCAACTGGATCGAAGTATCATCACTAATGGCTTTTGCATCCTTTTGCCACCTTAAGTTAAAATTCACACATAACACCATTAAGCTTTATCTCACGGGGATACAACACCACATGTACTACTCACTCCCTAACCACAAAGGGTTCTTAACCTCATACCCCATCCGCACGCTACTGAAGGGTATAGCAAAGGCAGACGGTCCAGCTACGCCCAAAAGATTGGCTATTGACATAGGAATGTTCAAATCCCTGTCCAATCTACTCGACCAAGCACCTTTTGAACCCAATACAAACGCGGTTATTAAAGCCGCCATATATCTGGCCTTTTATGGAATTCTTAGACCACGAGAATTCACTGTTAGTGGCCAACTGCATAACCAAGAGTGCCTCCTCACGTCACATCTCACGAAACACACAGACTACTACGTCCTGTCTCTACCTAAGACTAAGACAAGTCAGAGGGGGGAACCAGTTCACATTAACTACTACCCCACGGGTAACAATTGGTGCCCAGTAAAAGCACTAGACATTTTTTAACCAGAAAACAAACACAGCCCACAAGGCCTCTACTAATGCTGCATGATACCATTCTCACCACGTCAAAATTCATGCTTTACGTTCGAATGCTTATCACCAGGCTTGGTCTGAACCCTAGTAGCTACTCGGGGCACTCCTTCAGAATTGGTGCGGCCTCCACAGCCTCTAGCCAAAATGTTCCCGTGCATGTCATTAAAACACTGGGTCGATGGAAGTCCTCAGCTTACGCTACCTACATTCCGCACCCAGTCCAAGAGCTTAGGAGGGCTTTCATTAATATGTCTACTTAATAATGTACTTGTATTTTTCTTTGTATTTATGTTACCGAATAAATGTTTATCTTGCTTTATCTTTTTGCCCACTTTATTTACCGGCCTACAGCATACGTCGGTTTTCGGCACACCTCAACCGACTTTTTCCTTTTATTGTATTACTCTCCACCAGAGTATTCCATATCATATGAGAATGCCCCGAACACAAGTTTGAAGGCAGGGCCTGAATTTGTGGGAGGGGCAATAGACCTACTTAAAAGGGGACTCCCCCCTTCCCTCACTTACCTGCGTTGGTCCAGACGAACAGCCCCACCCTCCACTCCCATTAGCTATACTTTCCTCTATGTGGGCCCACTTTATTTACTGGCCTACAGCATACGTCGGTTTTCGGCACACCTCAACCGACTTTTTTCTTTTATTGTATTACTCTCCACCAGAGTATTCCATATCATATGAGAATGCCCCGAACACAAATATATATATATATATATATATATACACACACATATATATATATATATATATATATATATATACATACACATATACATACACATACATACATATATACATACACATACATACATACATATATATATTGTAGCGGAGATAGATATATATATATATATATATTTTTTTTTTATTTTTTTTTTTCAGGTCCCAGCACTCAATGTTCCCGGTCTTTTCCATGCTCCGGTGCAAGTAATCTCTGACCAATATATAGCATCCAAGTAGAGAGCACTCTGGAGTCTTCGTTTTACATCAAAATAAATACTGCTTTATTGTGCAGAATACAAAAATGTCGACGTTTCAGTCACAATAGACTTTTCTCAAGACCAAGGTCTTGAGAAAAGTCTATTGTGACTGAAACGTCGACATTTTTGTATTCTGCACAATAAAGCAGTATTTATTTTGATATAAAACGAAGACTCCAGAGTGCTCTCTACTTGGATGCTATATATATATATATATATATATATATATATATATATGTGTATATATATATATATATATGTGAAACAATGTTTTTCTTGGCACTCACCCTTTCAAATGTGTAGCTCAATATCGCCTGGGTGCAATCCCATGTAGATAAAATATATAGAGGATAAAGAGATGCACTCTCAGGACTTTGAAAAAATAGTTAATTTATTCCAGCAGGTATAGAACCCCACGGAGGGATTCAGGGGGTTCTTCACAGATTGGTGAGTACTTCTTTTTATGTCCTATATAAATGGCTTGTAAGCACAGGTACATTGACCTTGAGAAAGACCCGAATGGGTCGAAACGTCGGCAAACTTTGATGTTATACCTGCTGGAATAAATTAACTATTTTTTCAAAGTCCTGAGAGTGCATCTCTTTATCCTCTATATATATATATATATATATATATATATATATATATATATATATATATATATATATATATATATATATATATATATGTAGAAAGGCCATTAGGCCTGAATTTGTGGGAGGAGTAAGTCCCCTACTTAAACTCCCAGCCCCTACTCACCGCTGCCGCTCAGCTGATTGTCCAGCACTTCCGGTCCAGCTTCCCGCCAGAACTGTACCTGTTCCCAGCAGCCAGACGCCCTGTGCAATCCTCCGTCCGTCCGAGGTCCTTCCACTCCGTTTCTCTCCGGTCGAGGTACCCGACTTCCGGTCACGAGACCGGCGCGTTCACGTAAGCAAGGCGGGGGAATCAGCGTTCGCTATTTCCCTGCCGTTCGGGCCTAAAAACGTAGGGGTAGGCTCCCTCCTTTCGCATTTTCACGAATACACGCTTTTTCGTGAAAAACTCCATTCGCGCCAAAAAACTCACGAACGTTCGGCTCATTTCGCTATCATTTAAAGCATTTTTGTACGGAAACTACCGAATATATATTTCATGTTTAAGCTCATTATTATCTGTATTCACTTTTCTGTTCGGTCATTTCAGCACCTAACTATTCGTATGGTAAAATTCACGAACACCATCTTACTAATTTACATGCGGTTATTTCTATTCTTTTAAGCTAAGCTTGCATTAGTTCTAATCACACTATCCTACTATTATTTATTCCTTCTCATCAGTTTTGGTTACATTATCTGGTTAACTACCAGCCCTGGGTTTTCCTACCTGGTTAAACCATTTAAAGTATTTTTCTGTAATAAACATAATATTTTACCATGGTTCATAACTTCATACGTGTCTAAATACAAGCTATACCATTCTTTCCAAATAACACTCAGATAAGTCATTTGAACTCTATTTACAAGTTATACCGATTACACATAATCCGTACTATTCCTTGCACATAAATCACGCTGTCACATTTTGGCTTTTACAGATTGCATCGGTCTCTTGCTTTTCTGCATAAAGTTGTTATTTCAAGGTCCTTTTATTACAGGAACAGGTATGGTTTATTATCACCTTGAGTTATCAGGTTTTATCTATTATCTTCACATCTATTGCTAAATATGTAATTTGTCTTGGTTAAACCCTTAGATCCTGTATTTATCTAAGCTTCCACCGTTCTACGCAGTTAACCTGCCACGATCAAACAATCTCTGTACTTAAAATCAAGGTATAGTTCACTCTCTTTACAATACTAGACCTCACGCGGTCTCAACTCCATTACTACCTTCCCTCAGGCTTACGCCCAGGATACGTTATCTCTTTACTACTTGTCTACACAGACTTTCGGTCATACGGCCATCAGGCTCAGAAGACACCAAAAAACCTGACCCGGTACTCAGCCATACCTTCAGGTACTTACGTCCTTACTCAAGTACGTCCATTCGCTACCCAAAGGCCTCATTCTGCCTTCTCACTCATATCCAAAATCATCCCATTCCTACACCTTTAACCTCCCAGATCCCTCAATGCAGGATCTCACGTGGTGCCCCTAACAAACCTTCTCCCAATACTATTCATACGACATCACGATACGTATAAACACATCAACATCTGTCTTAAACCCCCAGGATTCTTCCTCAAAGACAACATTAAGACAAGACTCTCTACACTTATCAGGAGGCTCCAGATACCTTTCGCGACCAGTCAAGGTTAGTATCCGCACACCACTCTAGTCCTCTAACTTACCCTTAAGCATACAATCGAACTGGCTATACGGCACAGGCTAATGCCTTAGCCCACCCTATCAGGAAATCTGACCCCGCGAGGCCTACCACCCCCACCCCACCTCAACACGGAGGTACGGCCCCACGCCCAAATCATAGTTATAAGCCTCGCATGCCTTACTACAGGGCTCTAGTTAGGGCCTCACCTGTCACGGCCACACGTTTTGATTTCTCTTATCGTCACCGAGAGGCCAACATCCCGCCACCACGTCTGTGGCACCTACGTCATAAGCCAAATCATAGGTAGAGCCTCTCACCGCCACTTGGCATTAGCAGGGCCTCACCTATCCAGTCATTCATAGTTAAGTTTTTCGCCTCGGCATCTAGTATTAAAGTCCAGTTCTTCCAGACATACCACGCCCCATACCCCCCCCTTCTTACCTCACTCCCCTTCTTATATATCTTTCACATAATCATTCCTTTTTAGAATGTCCCAAGAACCAATTCCAACCGAAGAACCGATAGAAGAAACACCATTCACGCCAATCAGACCCGTGTCTCCAGGCGAATCACTTACGCTTTCAACCCCCACGTCCTTGAGAGCATGGACTATTCCCAAAATCACGGCCGAACTTAGGCTCAGGGGAATCCCCTTTCCGGCCACAGCTAGAAAAGCAGAACTTTACAGGCTGCTTACCCAACAAGTCCCCGAGCCTCGGCCGGGAACTAGCTCTCAAGGACAACCACCAAGAAACAGCACGGCAACCCAGGATACCCTGGCAGATATCTTGGCCAATCTACAGACCCTCAATAGCAGGCTGTCTAAGGTGGAGAGCGCCATCTCCTCCTCAGGTACTAACACCGTAGTCCCAGTCTCTACCACGGCTGTACCTGCCATACCTACATGTCCCTCTATACTCCCCCCTCCAGCACCTGGCACAGCCATCACACCTTTCGAGTCACCAGCACACTCCGTCCCAGATTCTATCAGGAAAGATATCCTAGACGGGAAGGATGTGTGTCTGGTGTCTTTACTCATAGCCTCTCAGGATGTACTCGAGAACAAGGCTTACAATTATGGTGACATCTCAGTGGTGCTCAAAACGAGGGATCCCAGGCTTAATAAAAAATTGTCTATCCCACAGTTTGTGATAGCCTTTGGGATATACCGCGACGTCATTTGTACGGTGTATCCCCATAGGAGAGAAGAGCTAGATCTCTATCTCCACAAGGTAGTGGATCTAGGCATCAAGTACGGGGCTCTTCCTTCTATGACTACCACAAGTCAGTTTCAGCGAAGGCGGCGACCCACCTCAAGCAGTTCAACATTAGAATGAACTGGGGTCAGATGGACACGGAACTTTTCTGTCGCCACTTCGCTGGACTCAGGCCCCCGGCTTGTGCCATCTGTAATTCTACATCCCACATGGCGGACTTATGTCCCGTCGAACCAGATCCCACCACCTCCACTCCCACCCCTCACCCCACGTTCACACCTCACTCCTCTTTCACCCCTCACAACAAGCCAGCGGGTGGTCTCCGGGATAAGCTGGGTAGGCCCATCTCCTTTTTAGGTAAAGCACAGGTGTGCAATAATTTCAACGCAGGCTCCTGCAGTTTCAGCGCCTGTAGATTATTGCACATCTGCTCCATATGTTTCAGGGCACATACCAAGACCATGTGTCCAGCCAGGTTGTCACCAAACAAATGACTAACCGACATAAATATCGACAACCTGGTTTTTTATCTAAGGTCTCACCCCAGCAGGCACTTAGTGGATTTTCTCACCACAGGTTTCTCACAAGGGTTTCACACAGGCATAGTAGCCATTCCCCCAGGTACACTAGAATGTCCTAATCTCCAGTCTGCACGTTTAGACCCAGTCGCTGTAGACACTCATTTCCGCAGAAACCACAAACGGTTTCATGATTGGTCCTTTCACCTCTTCACCGTTTTCCTCCTGGCGCACTAACCCTATTGGTATTGCTATTCACAAATATTCTAATAAAAAACGTCTCATTATCGATTTATCGGCACCGCACTCCTCTTTTGTTCCAAGCATAAACGCACTCATTCCAGCAGACGAATTCTCTCTGCAGTACGTCACCATCGACGACGCCATACAGTCCATCATGACATCTGGTAATCGACCCTGGCTCAGCAAAACAGACATCACTAACGCCTTTAAATTACTGCCCATACACCCCTCACTCTGGCACTTACACGGTGTTAAATGGCGAGGGTATTATTACTTCTCAACACGACTCACTTTTGGTTCTCGAAGCAGCCCCAAACTTTTCGACATTTTCGCGGAGTCACTATGCTGGCTGCTTCTGAACGTCATCAGGTGTCACTCCGTTATTCACTATCTAGACGACTTTCTACTGATAGAGCCAGGGTCATCAACACCCACAGCAATCAATAGTACTACCGCACTTTTTTCCACACTGGGAGTCCCTTTGTCCCCAGCCAAAACTATAGGACCCACTACTAAGTTGACCTTTTTAGGCATAGAGCTCGATTCTGTCAAACTCAGAGCTAGCCTTCCACACGACAAACTTTCACGATTGAGAGGGGAGATAGACACGTTCCTGCGGAATGACGTTTGCACCAGGAGAGAACTTCAGTCCCTTCTTGGTTCTCTGAACTTCGCCATGCGCATCATTCCGCAGGGAAGGTCTTTCATTTCCAGACTTCTTTGCCGGCTCCACGGAGTTCCGGACTCCGGCACAGTTTCTTTGGACCCCCACGCCAAGGCTGACTTGGCTATGTGGGGGAAGTTTTTGAAAGACTGGAATGGTATCTCCATGTTTATCCCCCCTCTCTCCACCTCTTCACCCATCATCCACACAGACGCAGCAGCCAACACCAGTTTCGCAGCCATTTTCGGGAACCACTGGTTTAGGGGCCACTGGCCCACTGAGATGGATGCCTTGTCAGGATTCAGGGAGACCTCAGCCCTATTTTAAATTTACCCCATTGTGGCGGCCGCACACACCTGGGGTCATCTCTGGTCCGGCAAGGCAGTAAAATGCTACTCAGATAACTCGGCAGCTTGCGATATCATTAACAAAGGGCGCTCATCTTCCCTGACCATCATGCGGCTGATTCGCAAGTTGACCTGGCTGGCAGCATCCAATCAGTTTCACTTAGTATGTTCTCACATCCCGGGTATTCACAACACCGCCGCTGACGCTCTTTCTCGTTCTCGATTCCAGGCATTTTTCTCAGGCACTCCCAGCAGCTCACCAACAGCCATCCAGGACACCACGGTTTCACGAACTAATATTGGATTAAGCACACTCTTGCTTCACGCTAGATCACTCACTCACCAAGCATTATCACCCAACACTGCTATCACTTACAATAGGGCACTTAACATATTTAACAAATTCACTGCAGAATTCGGGCTACAAGGTGACTTTTCTATCCAAACCATGGTGTCTTTTGCCTCTTTTTGCCACCTACACCTTAATCTGTCACACAACACCATTAAACTTTACCTCACCGGGGTTCAGCACCACAGCCTCACCAATTTTCCTAACAGCACTCCTTTTTTGTCTTCATACCCCATTAAAAAGGTCTTGAAAGGTATATCAAAGGTTTCACCACCACTCGCAAGCACTAGATTACCCATAGACGGGCCTATCTTCAGGTCACTTAGCAATCTCCTTGACACAGCCCCATTTGATAGCTACACCAATACGGTGATAAAATCTGCCATATATCTCGCTTTCTACGGTTTTCTCAGACCTAGAGAGTTCACCGTGATTTGTCAAGGAGATATCACACGATGCCTTCACACCTCACCAAGGTAGAGGATCACTACCTCCTTTCTATCCCTACCACGAAAACCAACCGGTCAATACATCCTACAATAATTCCTCTCTTCCCTACTGATAATGCCTGGTGTCCGGTGAAAGTTCTCGACCAACTACGGTCAACTCTTCACACTCACCTGCCAGACTCTCCGCTCTTAACATTACAAGGGCACCCGCTTACCACGGCAAAATTGATGTTACATGTCAGAACCCTGTTATCTAAGCTCGGACACAACCCGGCTGCATTCTCCGGGCACTCCTTCCGCATAGGAGCCGCCTCAGCAGCCTCTAGCACAAACGCACCGGTCCACATCATCAAAAGGCTCGGGCGATGGAAATCCTCCATATATAACGCATATATTCCGCAACCAGAGAAAGAGCTTCGCCAAGCTTTCAGGAACTTGGTCTTGTAAAATGCAATAAAGTGTGTATTTTCTCGAATTTATCTTTTTGCCCTCTTTTATTTACAGGCCCACTCGTACGTTGGTTTCGGCACACCACAACCAACTTTGCTCACAGATACTATCCATTACGTATTTAAATTCTGAGCACAAGTAGAAAGGCCATTAGGCCTGAATTTGTGGGAGGAGTAAGTCCCCTACTTAAACTCCCAGCCCCTACTCACCGCTGCCGCTCAGCTGATTGTCCCCACCCACCTACACCCTGTTTTAACTACATTATCCTTGGTGGGCCCTCTTTTATTTACAGGCCCACTCGTACGTTGGTTTCGGCACACCACAACCAACTTTGCTCACAGATACTATCCATTACGTATTTAAATTCCGAGCACAAATATATATATATATATATATATATACACATATGTGGAACCAATACTCTCTCGGTCTTGAACTTGTCTGGGTGCAAATCACTTATGCCAAAATATATATACCAAGGAAGGTGCACTCACAGGACTTTGTAGATAATTTTAGTAGGTACATCAAAATTGAAAGGAGAGATGCCACTCCACATTTTAGCCAAAAGAGATCCTGGTCTGGTGAGTGAAAATCCACCACATCTCCCTCCTGAACAGCATGTAGGTGATATTCAATTCCACCAGTGTTGAGTTACAGTGCATTCTGTGATACATTCCTAATGGCCATAACTATTCAACGTTTAATTTCCATTAGTATGGAGTTACATTGTATTCAGTATTTTAAATGTATTAGTGGTTAAATCTGTATTGTTAGCTTGTCCTATGATAATATACCAGTTTTAGTAGTAGCCCTTAATGGATTGCCTATATGTTATAAACTTAAATGGCACTAACCATATATCATATATCATATATTAAAAAGTCAAGCAACATGGCCTTTTGATTATGTCTTACATTTAAAGCTCACTAGTGCCTATAATATAGCGTCCGCTTTCCGGCAATACGTTATAAGTATAAGTTCAAAATTAGGAAGAGGTTTCCATTTTCCATTTAAACTATGACTTGTGCATTGTGAATTTTGTTTGATGTAATATAGTTTTTTTTTGTTTGTTTTTTTATACAATTCTTTATTTTTGACCATATAGTGTTAAAAACCACCATCTAGCCCCCCTGTGCCCCTCATGCCTCCGTAAATATAGTTCAAATCTTACTGTATTCAAGCCTGAAGCTGTAACTCTGCATGCTGTTAGACTCAGAAAAAGAAACAGTCTTCTGACATCATCAGAAGTGGTAGCCTGATCCAATCAGAATGCTCCCCCATAGGATTGGCTAAGACTGACAAGGAGGCAGATCAGGGGCAGAGCCAGCATGATTCAAACACAGCCCTGGCCAATCAGCATCTCCTCATAGAGATGAATTAAATCAATTAATCTCTATGAGGAAAGTTCAGTGTCTGCATGCAGAGGGTGCACTGAATGTTTGGATGCATTTTAGGCAGCCATGACCCTGGAAGGATCTCTAACAGCTATCTGAAGAGTGGCCAGTGAAGTTATTACTAGGCTGTAATGTAAACACTGCATTTTCTCTGAAAAGACAGTGTTAGCAGCAAAAAGCCTGAAGAGAGCTATTGTACTCACCAGAACAAATTCAATAAGCTATAGTTGTTCTGATGACTATAGTATCCCTTTAAGACAGTGGCATGAAAAACAGCACTTTTTAAAAAAAGTTTTGAAACAAGCTAGGTTGGCACGTCTATTTCAACAACAGTAGTATGGGACTAAATTGTCAGGAGTAGATAGAAATGAGCGTAAGATGCATTGATAGATTAGGTAGGTTAAAATATAGGGAACTGACAGCATGGCATAAGTTGTATGTAGAGAAGATTTTGATTACTCTATAACATGCTATAGAAGTGGTCGTAGAGTGGAGCCACTGGGGTTAAGCTTAGCATTACATCACTATACCTCAAACTATTAAATTGTAAGATAAGAACAAAACAACAAGAATAAAATCAGAAAAGGCAGGTATACATCTGTTCTTTGTTGATGAGATAGTGATGCATGTATTAGGATTGTAGCCAGAATCAACCAATTCCCATAAGCAGCAACAGTAGAGTAGAGTTTCTGAAAAAGTGTCTGGCAGTATGGCCGCAGAGCAGTTCTCATGTGTTGCGATCTTGCAGGCTGACCATACTATTCCTCTAGCCGGGCACTCAAGGTGACCAAGATTTTCCTCCGTCAGGGACACTCCAAAGTTCTGGATGTTGGTTGCTGCTCTCGGCAGGCGTTTCTCCTCATGTGGGGTTGCTGCTTTGCTGGATGGTACTTAGTGCTGCATGTTCCAGGCCGCTGGTTAGGTAGCAGATTAGGCAGGTTCAGTGGTTTGCTGCCTCGAGGGGGTTTTTCCGTCGCTCGATTTAATATAGTTTTAATACAAAATGTGTAGAATATATTGTCCAAGGCTTGCAGCCTATATGAGATGGCACTGATTTTAAATGGAGAAATAGTTTACTTTTGAATGTTTTTTGAAAGTTCCTAAAACTGTTTAACATTTGTCTGTGGGTTCATCCTCTAATATATTAAATGCACCTAATTTCAGACTGACTGTTCTTTGGAGCCTGACAGTAGTGAGCACAATATTATTTGGGTTGCTTTATATATATATGGGGTGTTATAATATTTAATATTGTGCTACAAAATCTGCTCAGGAGTGTGGTGGATTTGCTTGAATGGCAACTGTGTTGGTCTATGCAAAATAGTGTACAGCTTTTGTAACAGTACATGGAGGATTATCCCGGATGAGATACTGGATTGGAGTTAGAACTGGAGAGCCTTGATGGCAGCCAAAGGAGATTTAAAGGTAACTTATCCATCTTTCTTCTTTTTAAACCTGTGCCAAAATATTAACCATTTGATTCCTCTGTAGCTATTTCATTCCATGTGTTGCAAAAACATTTATAACAACAATTAATCAATTTTAATCACCCCAAACCTTCTGTCTGGTTTGCTTAGTTGTAGCAGGAGTAACAATGTCCTTTCTCTTACTTCTAAAATACGATCTGCTAAAATACTATTAAAAGAGAAAATATTCCTCCTAAAAATAGAAGAAAGATACAGGTGGATTTGCGCTGAATAATAAAATAGCAACAACCCCCAGTGTCTGTAAATCACTCAAAAGACACTACATATATGATACAACCAAAAAAAAAAAAAAATGAGGGGGTGCAAAATACAAATAACAAATACTTAGAGATGTGGGACCTCTTGATCATTCTGTGGAAGACAGTAAAAAGGTAGACATAGCATAATACTGCATATAGAAACAATTGATCAGTAGTAATAGTATCGGGTCACTCACACTCTGTAGAGCCTAAAGGAGCAGGCTCTAGCTGTATCAGCAGTTGAATAATAAGCTTATTCTGGCTACCACAAAGGTATCTCAATATTCTCCTTCCCCAGTTAAGCATCAATGATGAGATGGAATGGTGTGAGAATATTTATTTCAGAATAAAAACTGGTTGTTTTTTTTTGGTTGCTAAAATACTAAACTGCAAATAACTCTGTGGTATCCTAATTTCATTATTACCATTTACCTTTTACCATTGGAGGCTGTCTGAAAAAGCTTTCTTTAGAACAATTAGGTAGGTCAGCATGCCTAGTCTTCTTTAAGAAGAAATTACAGGGGCCTCCCAATTTAAAGCCATTTGGGCAGCAGACTCAAATGCCCAAGAGTGGAGGCATTCTATTAATCTCACCACTCAGGAGCCATCATTGGTTCTTAGCACCAGGAGATTTGGTTACGGTACCCACAAGAGAGAGAAGCAAGATGCTATCATGGAAGTAGCACAATGTGAGCACAGCAGCAGCATTATATGTTAGTGTAGAATAAATATATACATATATATATATATATATATATATATATATATATATATTCATATATATATAAATACTTCATGTATAAACTGGCTTGCACTCACAGTCTTTGATTAATAAAAATTCCATTCTTTATTGAGAAAAGGTAAAAACATGTGTGGATCGACGTTTCAGTCCCCGTCTGGGCCTTTCCTCAGGATCATAGAACCATCCTGAGGAAAAGCCTGGACGGGCACTGAAACGTCGATCCATACATGTTTTAACCTTTTCTCATTAAAGAATGGAATTTGTATTATTCAAAGGCCATGAGTACAACCAGTTTATACATGAATTATTTGGATATTGAACCCCAGGCTTACAGCACCCAGGACTATTACATGGAGCCAGAGTACAAGGAATCTCAAGCATTATTATATATATATATATATATATATATATATATATATATATATATATATATATATATATATATATATATATATATATATATATATATATAGTTAATACAATGCTAAACAAAAATCTGCACACCAGTCAAGCCATAAGACTTGCTTTTCCCACAGAAATCCCAAATCAGCAGTGATGTTACAACCGCAAAGGATTCTGGGTGGGCATATGCAAATTAGTTTAACAAAGAATCACATTTTTGCCTCATTCCATTTTAAACATGGATTCCTTTTAATTTGTGTTTGCAGTATACAACTGCTTGGAACACAATTTAGGATAAGATGCAAAACCAGTGAACCACTCATGGACAGCTGTTTCGTTGTTAATGCAACTCTTCAGCATGAGGTTGGTTACTGGTTTGCTTATTGAGGCTTGGTAGTGCTTGGGAAGCAAAATCCAAATAGGTTATGGTGGGGAAAAATTGTGATTGAAAACCCCTTCCACCTGAAGTATGTGGATAGTTAATACAATGCTAAATCTATTTGGATTTTTGCTTCCCAACTTTTACTACCAAGCCTCTCACTAAGCAAACCAGTAACCAACCTCATGGGCACGAGAGTTGCATTAACAAGCAGAAACAGCTGTCCATGAGTGGTTCACTGGTTTTTGCATCTTATCCTAAATTGTGTTCCAAGCAGTTGTATACTGCAAACACAAATTAAAAGGAATCCATGTTTAAAATGGAATGAGGCAAAAATGTGATTCTTTGTTAAACTAATTTGCATATGCCCACCCAGAATCCTTTGCGGTTGTAACATCACTGCTGATTTAGGATTTCTGTGGGAAAAGCAAGTCTTATGGCTTGACTGGTGTGCAGATTTTTGTTTAGCATTGTATTAACTATCCACATACTTCAGGTGGAAGGGGTTTTCAATCACAATTTTTCCCCACCATAACCTATTTGGATTTTGCTTCCCAAGCACTACCAAGCCTCACTAAACAAACCAGTAACCAACCTCATGCTGAAGAGTTGCATTAACAACGAAACAGCTGTCCATGAGTGGTTCACTGGTTTTGCATCTTATCCTAAATTGTGTTCCAAGCCGTTGTATACTGCAAACACAAATTAAAAGGAATCCATGTTGAAAATGGAATGAGGCAAAAATGTGATTCTTTGTTAAACTAATTTGCATATGCCCACCCAGAATCCTTTGCGGTTGTAACATCACTGCTGATTTGGGATTTCTGTGGGAAAAGCAAGTCTTATGGCTTGACTGGTGTGCAGATTTTTGTTTAGCATTGTATTAACTATCCACATACTTCAGGTGGAAGGGGTTTTCAATCACAATTTTCCCCACCATAACCTATTTGGATTTTGCTTCCCAAGCACTACCAAGCCTCAATAAGCAAACCAGTAACCAACCTCATGCTGAAGAGTTGCATTAACAACGAAACAGCTGTCCATGAGTGGTTCACTGGTTTTGCATCTTATCCTAAATTGTGTTCCAAGCAGTTGTATACTGCAAACACAAATTAAAGGGAATCCATGTTTAAAATGGAATGAGGCAAAAATGTGATTCTTTGTTAAACTAATTTGCATATGCCCACCCAGAATCCTTTGCGGTTGTAACATCACTGCTGATTTGGGATTTCTGTGGGAAAAGCGAGTCTTATGGCTTGACTGGTGTGCAGATTTTTGTTTAGCATTGTATTAACTATCCACATACTTCAGGTGGAAGGGGTTTTCAATCACAATTTTCCCCCACCATAACCTATTTATATTTTTGTGTATAGATATATATATTATTTTGTTCTACGTGTATTTTGATATAAATATATATATTAATATCACAATACAGTTAGAACGAAATAACACACATCTATATATTTTTAATTATTTATTTTTAATTATTTTTTTAATTTTATTTTTCATTCAAAGTACCTCATAATGTAAATAGTCACATAGAAGAGGATAAACAACCTTTATTAGAAAAAAAATGCTAAAATAGTATATAGTCCAGATACTATTACCATACACTAAAATAGTGTATTGATTATAAGTTAACCACCAAACTTATAAAAGCCTGGGAGAGGCTAATCCTGCAAGGTATGTTTGACTTAATAAAGGTGTAAAAATACACCTAAAATGATAAATGGGTAACAAAGCAGGTTAGTCTAAAATAATAAATGGGTAACAAAGCAGGTAGTCTAACCTGCTTTGTTACCCATTTATTATTTTAGGTGTATTTTTACACCTTTATTAAGTCAAACATACCTTGCAGGATTAGCCTCTCCCAGGCTTTTATAAGTTTGGTGGTTAACTTATAATCAATACACTATTTTAGTGTATGGTAATAGTATTTGGACTATATACCATTTTAGCATTTTTTTCTAATAAAGGTTGTTTATCCTCTTCTATGTGACTATTTACATTATGAGGTACTTTGAATGAGGCTAGGCATTCCACCCACTTTTTTGTGAGTGGACTGTCTGCCCCATTTTTCGTCTTTTTTTCTATATATATTGTGGGGTTACGCCCCTTGTACCTCTGTAACCTTTTTGTGGGGTAGTGGTGGTGGTTTCCCCACCCCATAGCCCCTCTCTCTTTCTTCTATATATATATGATGTAAGCATATAATTGTTTTTTTTTATACACTTATTAACTTAATTTATTTTATTTCCAGCCAGCAGGGAGACCACCTGTCATTACAGGCAGCACCCCTGCTGGCAATACAGAAGCCAGCTATCCCGGCCATGTGATTGTGAAGTCCTCGCAAGGACCTCACTCTCACATGGCCGGGGGGGGCTTCAGGACGTCGGATGTGCTGCGGGGGGCTTCCTGGGGCCCCCGGTGGCGTTTAGAGCCGCTTAAAATAGGACGTAATAGTACGCCCTACGGCGCTAAGGGGTTAAAGATCTCAAGCAATTCAATGCTTTACCACAGGAATGCATGTGGAGGCTATTGTGCATGCGCAGCAAAATGACACTGTGCATCAATCCGTGTCTCCTCATAAAGAGGCATCGCATAAATGCTTCTCTATGACGAGCATTCAGTGTCTACATGCAGAGCGTGGAGAAGCTGAGCGTCAGTGCTGCTCACTGTGCAGCACTGACCCAGGAATCACCTCTAGTGGCTGCCTGAGTGACGGCCATTAGACGTGCTCCTGGGAAGTAATGTAAACATTTACATTAAAAAGCCTACAGGGACAGACTATAGACACCTGGACAACAACATTAAGCTGTAGTGTTTCTGATGACTATAATCTGTCCCTTTAAGAAATAATATAAGTGAAGTCAAAATAATGAAGAACGATAGGTTTCTGATTTTTGAATTTCCCTGTAAATCTGTGTGTGTGTGGGGTTGGTATGAAAGGAGTTAATTCTAGCTGGTGGAAAGAATAGAAGGCCCTGGCACTGTACTCCGGATGCAGCATTGATATTTATTCCCTAAGGAGGCCAGATAAAGGTCCAGTGTGAATTAGAGCTGCCTATTGTCCGTTAGTGACATAACTAGCACTTTTGTTCCCAGTGTACATTGTCAGACCGGTTAATCCATCCACAAAACAATATTGAGGTTGTCTAACATCTGTCTATCGGCCTACGCTCTTTATCACATTGTTACAGAAACTGATTGCTTTATTAACATATTGCATTCAAAGTCCCTTTAATTAACTAGTGCCGCACTTAACATGTAACATTTATCATTTATCTTTATCCCGCTAAAAGCCAGCTTGTCATAAATAAAATAATGATCATTTTAAAAGCCTAGTCAAAAAAATGTCTGTCTATCTGTCTGTCTGTCTATCTGTCTGTCTGTCTCTGCTGAATGTAGTAAAATAAATGTGTTTATGAGGATTCATTACTAACCCCCTTCACTAAATAATTCCATAGAGTTTTTATTATTATTATTATTATTATTTTTAATGAGTACATCTTGTCTATTGACTTTAAATATCATTAGCAAATACTGTTATCTGTTGAGGCAAATGCAATAATAAAATATTGTTACCACATCTGGTCACTAGATGTCAGTGTTGTTTTACTCGTTCTGACCTGTGCTTGTTATCGTTTCTTTACTGATTGATCTTACTTGATTTAAAGTGCTAATACTTAAAGGAACACTATTGCATTAGGAATACAATTATGTAATCCTAATGCTATAGTGTCTTGCTCGCTGTTTAGGCAATCTTCCCCCTCCCCCAGTAATCTTCTTCCATGACAATTTTAATGAGACCATCTGATTGAAATAGCTAAGTTTAAATTGGCTATTTTGGTGGAAGGGCTTCTGGTGGCTGTCAGACGGCAATGTTTTCATTTGCAGGGATAAAAGGACATGGTCATGGCACCCAGACCACTTCATTATAGTGAAGTGATCTGGGTGCCTATAGTGTACCTTTTAACTTTTTTAGGGGCAGAAGGGTTATTAACACATTGACAAAATTTGAAAAATGTTGCTTCTCTTGTGTCTGTGCAGTTCATTTAAATGTCTCAGCAATTAAAAGATTAGACGATAATATGGCAATATGTGTACCTGAACTGGTATGACATGAAACTTGCCCTAAACATAAACGTTACAAATATGGGGATACAATCAGGGCGGGATTATCCATTAGATGTCCAAAGTGGCCATCTAGGGACAAGCCTCAGACAGGGGCTGGGTGGGCCCCTGTCTTGGCTTTGTGCTGTGGATGCGAGGAGGCCTGCCTCAAGCCGGCATGGATCTCACTGCACAGCCCTGTGCCTCCTCACTTCATTGATGGAGCATTGTGGTTTGCACCAATATCAGGCGTAGACCGCTTAAAGAGCATCATTGTGGTTACCTGGCATTTCTCGATGACTCAAAATGCCACAGCAGCTGCTCTGAGTCATTGACTGAGTGCTGGAACCATGAGGGAACTCTTAAAGTGATCTGCACCTGATATTAGTGCAGTCGATGAAGCAAATCACCAGTGGTCCAGATTACTGTCCACTGGGCCACTAGGGCTCACACGCCACTGGTCAACCAGGGAAGGTAAGCAGGAGGGTGGCCAAAACATACACATACACACAAGACCAGGTTTAGACTAGACTAGGACCAGGACTTATGGCATCCTCCATAAACACAGCTAATAACTTTGCAGCTGTCACTGTTGATGGTTGTTAGATTAGACAGCCACTAGAGGGACTTCTGTGTTCTTAGAACAAGAAAAGTGTGTTATCCGACCCTGGACGTCCTCCAGCGTCGCCGAAATCCCCATAAGAAAGCACTGAATGCTTTACAATGAGGTGGTCTAATGCGCGTGCACGGCCATTGCCGCACTTGCGCATTAGGTCTCCCCTGCCGGCTGACGTTGGCAGGGGAGGAGATTAGGCGGAGCCTGACCCAGCGCCGAGGGACATCGGCGCTGGACTCTGGTAAGTCACTGAAGGGGGTTTTAACCCCTTCAGCAACTTGGGATGGGGATGGGGGGGAGAGGGGCACTGCAGGGCCCTGCAGTGCCAGGAAAACAAATATGTTTTCCTTGCACTGGAGAATCCCTTTAAGTGTGTCCTTTACTTACCTCTGCTGTAGTGCTCACTCCAGGAAGCACAGTAGTGATCTTTTAGGACATGAAATGGTACTGTCGCTTTTAGAGGAGTGCCAGTTCTAATTTAAAGAAATCAAATATATAGTGAATCTTATATAACACATGAAAAAGTGTGGTAGGGTTTTTATCAATAAAGTCTTTGTTTTCCCATTAACATGTGTTGTGCTTAGAATGTGAGTGTATCTTGAAAGGATGTTAACTGTATAACAGTGTGGATATTCGAACCTGCTGTGAAGCCTCAAATCGCCTTTGGTTCCCGTCCTTTTATGTTTACGATAGCCCTTTGTCAAAGAGCCTTTTTAAATTCCTTCTGCATTGCAAAGTTTTAAAAAAAAATACAGGTTTGCAACTTGATC
>OW240922.1:85942882-85996051 GCA_933207985.1 Pelobates cultripes
GATCCAAGTCCACCTCTGGGAGGCCCACCAGACATATTGGGCACAGGGGATGAAGCCACAGAGTCAGACGTCTATTGAACCACCAAGCATGGCTGATGCCATGTGGCACCCAAACGCAGCAGAAGAGCAAACCGACCTCATGACAAGACTCAACAGAATCTTCAATCAATTCTGGCAGACACTGGAAAATAAGATGCTTCACACTTCCCCAGAACAGACGAAGGCTCACTCACGCTCACAGCAAACCGCCCGCCCGCAGCAGACACCCACAGCCTTGGTGAAGGGCCCAAACCGGTGGCAACACAAAAAGCCCTCATCCCATCATCAAAAGCCGGCACACAAACGGGAAACACTCTGAATCAAGCATGCGACTCCTCAAGTGCCCAAGAAACGTATGCGGCTTAAAACAGAATTAGACTCCGAACTGGAAAGCATCAGTCCTGCACACTAAGAAGACCAGCCCGCCTTCACTGGGCCCTAAGACATTGCGGTGGTGGATTTGTACACTCCCCTCAGTGGGCATCGGATGAACTGAGCTTCTGGACTGGGCACTGTGGGACATACTCACCTTTCTTCTCCCCACGGTTTCACCTGACACAGCTCTGTACTATCGGTCACTATTACACTGACACTGTAATTACTGGCCTTGCACACTACAATACCCCACACACATGGGGGCCTCCAGTGGCTATCAAGTTAACAGTAGTGATGTCGCGAACCCGAAATTTTCGGTTCGCGAACGGCGAACGCGAACTTCCGCAAATGTTCGCGAACCGGCGAACCGCCCGAAACGCCATTGACTTCAATGGGGAGGCGAATTTTAAAACACACAGGGACTCTTTCTGGCCACAATAGGGATGGAAAAGTTGTTTCAAGGGGACTAACACCTGGACTGTGGCATGCCGGAGGGGGATCCATGGCAAAACTCCCATGGAAAATTACACAGTTGATACAGAGTCTGGTTTTAATCCATAAAGGGCAGAAATCACCTAACATTCCTAAATCACAATCAATATGGATTGACACCTGACATATGACATATTGACACCTTGACATATGGATTGACACCTGTCCTCAGAGCCCCTGATGCACACGGACACAGAGCAGAATAGAGACTGGTCCCCCTACATAGGGTCACTTGGCAGATATGGATTGACACCTGTCCTAAGGATCCCTGATACACACTGACACAGAGCAGAATAGGGACTGTTCCCCCTACATCGGGTCACTTGGCAGATATGGATTGACACCTGTCCTAAGGTTCCCTGATACACACTGACACAGAGCAGAATAGGGACTGGTCCCCCTACATCGGGTCACTTGGCAGATATGGATTGACACCTTGTTACAAACTGCTATTTGTAACGGGCCCTTTAAATGGCAAATTGCCCTGCTTCCCTGGGTTGTGGAGAAGCCTATTTGCCAGCCTCCTCCCGCATGACTATGGCCCCTGGGAGATTGTGAAAATGTATGCACTTTTATTTGGTTGTGTATGGCCCTTTAAGACTGTCGGTGGGCATATTGGGGCTTATGGACTCTTTATGTGACTGGTGCTGGCCCTTTAAACACCTTTTTTGGGACATCAGGAAGATTGGGACACTGCCCCTTTAAGGCCGTGTCCCCAGACTTGTTGGGGACACAGCCCCTTTAAGACGGTGTCCCCTGTGTCCCCAGACCTGGTGCAAACCCTTTGTGCCTGCCTTGCTATTTTCCACTTGGTTCAGTAAATGGGAAATTATTTCAGCTGCAGAGACTAAGTCCCATTCGGCGATGGGACTTAGTCTTTTTTTCAGCCGTTTTTTTCAGCCTTATTTCAGCTGCAGAGACTAAGTCCCATTCGGCGATGGGACTTAGTCGTTTTTTCAGCCTGAAATAGACCGACTCACAGCCCAAATCTATGGAACTGTTTTGGGCAGGAAAATGTGCTTGCGGTCGGTCATAAAGGGACCTCCAGCTAACTTTTTTAACCCCTGGATGGATTTGGCTGATTTTTGGTTATGTTTATGTTTTAAGTGTGCTGATTCCAAATATGTAATTATGAAGATGGGATGTGTAGTTTTAAAGTTACAGTGTATGGCTAAAAACTGTATTTTACTGCCTGTGTTTAATTATGTTAATCTCTTCCCAAACGTCATTTCGTTCAAAGTGGAGAGAATGTTAAAAAAAATATTTTTGTTCGGAGTGTGAGAAATGCTTTTCAGACGCTTCTAATCTTAAGCATCATTTGAGGAGCCATACAGGAGAGAAACCTTATTTGTGGTGTGTTTAGTATTGTTCTGATCAGTTTAATACCTTTCGCGTCTCCTATCAGTGGACGTGTATATGGCAGCCATTTTAGGAACCGCACACCTGGGACCCGATCAAGGGTCACCTCGTTCAACAGGCACATTTGTGTCCTCCAGGAAGAAGAGCCCTGAACCCTTACCCGGCTGCAAATTGTTTTACCTGTACATGGAGAAGCTGCTGTGGTTCCTTGATGAGCCAACTGCCAGTGAGTTAACATGTCCACGTGGGCCTCTGTCCTGTAAACCTCACCAAAAAAGGAGTGGTGTGTTTTATTGTTATTTCTGATGGTTTGTCACCTTCCGGCGTCTCCTATCAGTGGAGCGTGTACGGCAGTGGTCCCGCATCTAAGCGTGACTTTTGCCTGGCAGAAGTATATTCACTGCCATTGAAAAGGAGTGCATAGGCGGTGGGTGTAGACCTTCAAAAGCTTACAACCTACTTATATGGACAACCGTTTGCCCTCACAGATCACATTAAATTTGGGGCTTTTCTTGGCGGTCAAGCTAATGTGACACCAGATAGGAGTGGTGTGTTTAGTACTATTTTTATCAGTTTAATACCTTCCGCGTCTCCTATCAGTGGACGTGTACACTGCATTGATTTTTGTAACAGGGAGATGGAAGAAGAGGCTTGGTCGGGTCCTCTTACTGCAAATTTGGGGCACTAAGCGGTCAAGCTAATGTGACACCAGATAGGAGTGGTGTGTTTAGTACTATTTTTATCAGTTTAATACCTTCCGCGTCTCCTATCGGTGGACGTGTACACGGCATTGATTTTTGTAACAGGGAGATGGAAGAAGAGGCTTGGTCGGTCCTCTTACTGCAAATTTGGGGCACTGCGCGGTCAAGCTAATGTGACACCAAATAGGAGTGGTGTGTTTAGTACTATTTTTATCAGTTTAATACCTTCAGCGTCTCCTATCAGTGGTCGTGTACACGGCAGTAATTTCTGTAACAGGCAGATGGAAGAAGATGCTTGGTTGGTCCTCCTAACTGGAGACTGTGTTGCTGTACGGGTGGCAGGTGGAGCCATTTATAAAGTACACACTGCTTTTATAAAGCCATTTATAAAGTACACACTGGAGGCTTGAACCCAAGTTGGTGGCGGATAAGTCCATAGGGTAAACAGGCATTCAGGCTAAAATACAGCAGTGATGTGGACCATTTTAGCCCAAGGCAGCTCATCTCATCAGGCCTTTTACATAGGGTCACTTGGCAGATATGGTTGACACCTGTCTAGAAAGGATCCCTGATACACATACAGGCACAGATCAAGAATAGGGACTGTTCCTCCTACAGCCGGGTCACTTGGCAGATATGGATTGACACCTGTCCCTGGGTTCCTGATACACACCGACACAGAGCAGAATAGAGACTGTTCCTCCTACATAGGGTCACTTGGCAGATATGGATTGACACCTGTCCTCAGAGCCCCTGATACACACTGACACAGATCAGAATAGGGAATGTTACCCCAGCATAGGGTCACTTGGCAGATATGGATTGACACCTGTCCTAAGGATCCCTGATACACACTGATACACACCTACTTGAATGGTATAGACATTTTTAGCAGCTCCTGGCCCGAACACCTGACCCACATAGGAGCCGTAATAGACCGGATTAGGGAGTCCGGACTGACCCTAAAGCCAGTAAGTGCCATATAGGAACGTGTAAAAACCTCCCCAAGATAGTAGTATGGGCCCCAGAATGTGAACAGGCCTTCCAACAGCTCAAGACGGCGCTCATTCTAAATCACCTGTACTTTCTTCTCCACAGTCAACTAAACACTTTCTCGTCCATACAGACGCTTCTATGCTTGGATTGGGAGCAGTACTGAGCCAAGTCGGAGCAGATGGTGGCGAGCAACCCGGAGCTTATCTAAGCCGTAAACTTTTGCACAGTGAAGTATATTCACTGCCATTGAAAAGGAGTGCATAGCGGTGGTGTGGGCCCTCAAAAAGCTGCAACCTACTTGTATGACACCCGTTTACCTTACTCACAGATCACAACAAATTTGGGGCACTGCGCGTGCAATCTAATGTGCCACCAGATAGGAGTGGTGTGTTTAGTACTATTGTTATCAGTTTTATCACTGTTACGTCCCCTATCCGTTGATGTGGAGCAAGACGCAGCAGCAGAAGAGGACTAAGCCGAGGAGGTTATGGAAGAGGATGGAGTAGGAGGAGTAGAGGAGGTGGCGGCGTACTGGCAGAGTACACGCTGTAGGGCTGACACACCTGCTTGAAGATAACTAACTGCTATTCAATCTATAACAGTGAAAAAAAGTTTTTGTTTTAAATCAAGCTATTGTGACACCAGTGAGTGAGTGGTGGCACTGGACACAGTATATCCACTGTGAGCTGAAAGGCACCCAGCTTTTGAGACAACTAACTGCTATTCAATCTATAATTGATGTTTGTTTCACAGGCAGAAAGTGCCCTAAAACATGGCGGCTTGAACCCTAGTTGGTGGCGGATAAGTCACGCAAGTCAACCGGCATTCAGAGCTAAAATACAGCAGCGTGTGGACCATTTTTAGCCAAGGCAGCTCATCTCATCAGGCCTTTTTTAGTCGAATGTATCGCCCACTGTCAGTCCCGTCGGGATCCATCCCTCATTCATCTTAATAAAGGTGAGGTAATCTAGACTTTTTTGACCTAGGTGACTTCTCTTCTCAGTGACAATACCTCCTGCTGCACTGAAGGTCCTTTCTGACAGGACACTTGAAGCGGGGCAGGCCAGAAGTTCTATGGCAAATTGGGATAGCTCAGGCCACAGGTCAAGCCTGCACACCCAGTAGTCAAGGGGTTCATCACTCCTCAGAGTGTCGATATCTGCAGTTAAGGCGAGGTAGTCTGCTACCTGTCGGTCGAGTCGTTCTCTGAGGGTGGACCCCGAAGGGCTGTGGTGATGCGTAGGACTTAAAAAGCTCTGCATGTCCTCCATCAACAACACGTCTGTAAAGCGTCCTGTCCTTGCCAGCGTGGTCATGGGAGGAGGAGGATTACTTTCAACTCTTCCCCTGTTAGATTCCCGTTGTACTGTGACATTACCCTTATACGCTGTGTAAAGCATACTTTTTAATTTATTTTGCAAATGCTGCATCCTTTCTGACTTGTTGTAATTTGGTAACATTTCAGCCACTTTCTGCTTATACCGGGGGTCTAGTAGCATGGACACCCAGTACAGGTCTTCTCCTTCAGCCTTTTTATACGAGGGTCCCTCAACAGGCACGACAGCATGAAAGACCCCATTTGCACAAGGTTGGATGCGGAGCTACTCATTTCCCGTTCCTCCTCCTCAGTGATCTCAATGAAGGTATGTTCTTCCCCCCAGCCACGTACAACACCACGGGTACCAGATAGGTGACAACGAGCACCCTGGGATGCCTGTTGTGGTTGGTCTTCCTCCTCCTCCTCCTCAAAGCCACATTCCTCCTCTGACTCCTCTTCCTCACAATCCTCTTCCAGCGTTGCCGCAGGTCCAGCAAGCGATGCTGATAAGGCTGGTTCTTGTGGTGATGGTGACCACAACTCTTCCTCTTCACGCTCATCTACGGCCTGATCCAGCACTCTTCGCAGGGCACGCTCCAGCAAGAAAACAAATGGTATGATGTCACTGATGGTGCCTTCGGTGCGACTGACTAGGTTTGTCACCTCCTCAAAAGCACACATGAGCCTACAGGCATTGCGCATGAGCGTCCAGTAACGTGGCAAAAAAATTCCCAGCTCCCCAGAGGCTGTCCTAACACCCCGGTCATACAAATATTCATTAACGGCTTTTTCTTGTTGGAGCAGGCGGTCGAACCTTAGGAGTGTTGAATTCCAACGTGTCGGGCTGTCGCAAATCAAGCGCCTCACTGGCATGTTGTTTCGCCACTGGATATCGGCAAAGTGCGCCATGGCCGTGTAGGAACGCCTGAAATTGCCACACACCTTCCTGGCCTGCTTCAGGACGTCCTGTAAGCCTGGGTACTTATGCACAAAGCGTTGTATGATCAGATTACACACATGTGCCATGCACGGCACATGTGTCAACTTGCCCAACTTCAATTCCGCCAACAAATTTGTTCCGTTGTCACAAACCACTTTGCCGATCTCCAGTTGCTGCGCAGTCAGCCACTTTTCCACCAGTGCGTTCAGGGCGGACAGGAGTGCTTGTGCGGTGTGACTCTCTGCTTTCAAGCAAGTCAAACCCAAGACGGCGTGACACTGCCGTATCCGGGATGTGGAATAGTACCTGGGGAGCAGGGGGGGTGCCGTTGATGTAGAGCAAGACGCAGCAGCAGAAGAGGACTCAGCCAAGGAGGTTATGGAAGAGGATGGAGTAGGAAGAGTAGAGGAGGTGGCAGCAGGCCTGCCTGCAAGTCGTGGCGGTGTCACCAACTCCTCTGCAGAGCCACGCATTCCATGCTTGGCAGCCGTCAGCAGGTTTACCCAATGCGCAGTGTAGGTGATATACCTGCCCTGACCATGCTTTGCAGACCAGGTATCCGTGGTCAGATGGACCCTTGCCCCAACACTTTGTGCCAGACATGCCATTACTTCCTTTTGCACAATCGAGTACAGGTTGGGGATTGCCTTTTGTGAAAATAAATTTCGTCCGGGTACCTTCCACTGCGGTGTTCCAATAGCTACAAATGTTTTGAACGCCTCAGACTCCACCAGCTTGTATGGTAAAAGCTGGCGGGCTAATAGTACAGACAAGCCAGCTGTCAGACGCCGGGCAAGGGGTTGACTTTCTGACCTTACTCTCAAACATGTCCTTGACAGACACCTGACTGTGGGCAGATGAGCAGGAACTGCTCAAGGCGAGAGATGGAGTGGCAGATGGTTGAGAGGGGGCAAGGAGGACAGCAGTGGTTGACGTGGCTGAAGATGCTGGACCATGAGGAGGATGGCGGCTTTGAGTTTGTGTGCTGCTTGTACTCATGTGTTGATCCCATAGGCGTTTGTGATGTGCGATCATGTGCCTACGCAAAGCAGTTGTACCTAGGTGGGTGTTGGACTTCCCACGACTCAGTTTCTTTTGGCACAGGTTGCAAATGGCATCGCTGTTGTCAGAGGCAGACACACAAAAAAAATTCCACACTGCTGAGCTCTGCAATGGCGGCATTCTGGTGGTGGACACAGCATGCGTTGATTGGCGTGCTGTCGGGCTGACCCCGGGTGCCGATGCGTGCTGTCTGACTGTGCCACTAGCTCCTTGCGATGACCTCCCCCTGCTTCCAACTCGTCTCCTCCTCCTCTCTGTCTCCCCATCTGAACTTTCGCCCTGTTCTTCTTCTTGCCGAGCGGTCACCCACGTGACATCCATGGATGCATCGTCATCATCAACCGCTTCACTTGTATCTGACAACTCAGCAAAGGAAGCAGCAGCGGGTACAACATCATCATCATCACACCGTACATGTGTAATGCTGCCTGATTGAGACATATCCCTGTTATCTACATCCTCTGTCAATAATGGTTGCGCATCACTCATTTCTTCAAACGGATGTGTAAATAACTCCTCTGAAATACCAAGTGAAGTGGCTGTGGTGCTAGTGTTGGTGGTGGTGGCAGGCGGGTGAGTGGTATCTTGAGAGGTGCCCGAAGCTAAGCTGGAGGAGAATGTTGAGTCAAGGTTCCGAGCGGAGGCTGTAGAAGATTGGGTATCCTGTGTTAGCCAGTCAACTATGTCCTCAGAACTTTTCAAGTTCAGGGTACTTGGCCTCTGAAAACTGGGCATTCTTCTAGGGCAAAAGGGAATCACAGCACCACGACGGCCCCTGTGGGGTGGCCTGCCTCTGCCTGTCATTTTTTTTCCGATTAGTGGTACTATGCGTGCAAGCTACTGTGACACCAGATATGAGTGGCACTGTGAACTGGCAGAGGTTGGCAGAGTACACGCTGTAGGGCTGACACACCCGCTTTGAGACAACTAACTGCTATTCAATCTATAACAGTGAAAAAAGTTTTTTGTTTTTAAATGCAAGCTATTGTGACACCAGATATGAGTGGTGGCACTGACTGGGCAAATGGGCACAGTATCCACTGTGAGCCTGACACATAAGCTGGCAGCAGTGGCAGACAACTAACTGCAATTACATTACACAGAAAAAAAAAAAGCAGACTGATGTTCTAGCCCTAAAAAGGGCTTTTTGGGGTGCTGTCCTTACAGCAGAGATCAGATGAGTCCTTCAGGACTGTAGTGGACACTGTATACCCTAACCTAGCTATGCATTTTCCTATCTAATCAACAGCAGCTACACTTTCCCTCCTCTCACTAAGCATGCAGCTTGAAAATGAATCTAAAATGGATGCTGTCCAGTAGGTGGGAGGGTCTGCTAGGGAGGGTGTGCTGCTAATTGGCTGGAATGTGTCTGCTGACTGTGAGGTACAGGGTCAAAGTTTACTCAATGATGACGAATAGGGGGCGGATCGAACCGCGCATGTGTTCGCCGTCCGCGGCGGACGCGAACACACTATGTTCGCCAGGAACTGTTCGCCAGCGAACTGTTCAGTGCATCACTACTGAAGGAAGTAATGTGCATTGTTAGTGTAAAACCCACCAAAGAGATTTGCCTTGATGTGGCAGGTGGGCTTACATCTAATGGCCATTGGAGTTACTATATAACCTCCATTTATTTAAATATGCACAGGGATTTGGGATAGTGTGCAGGTAACACTATTTTTATTTGCAAGATAAAAAATAAAATTCTCACTACTTGAAAAGGAGAAAAAAACTGAAATAAAATTCTTACTGTTTGAAAAGGTGAAAGAAATTGAAAACAAACACCCTCAAGCCTTATATTTAACCTGAGTCCTGAGAAGATTAGCTGAATTGAATGAGTTCAATCACAGAGCTGTAGGAAAGGGAATAGTGGAATCAATGATTTGTTACATAGTGATGTAATGCTTTTATGAATCAACAATCAACTACGCCTATTCTACCAATCCAAGGTCTGAAAATGCAGGGATATTGGACAAGCACGAGTTAAACACCAAAGTCTAATGAAAAAAGTATGCCCATATGGGTGTGGAGTGACATAGTGGGGAAATCCCCAAGTCTGAAATTTGTACCTGTCAATAGACAGGCAGAGCAAATACGCTAAAGGCGTAAATTGATGTAAAAATATAATTCAGATGTACATTAATAAAAAAAAATGAGTCGCTGTCAGTCTTTTGTAAAGATTACAAATACAATCGCAAGTCTACTTGCATGCATATACACAATAAGTGCTTGGGACATGTTAACTAGGGTGAGCATTTAACATAATTTAACACTGGTGGAACCAGTCAAGTCCCATCATACCAGAGTAGTACCACTGAATTGGTAAACCTACTTTGCCTCCTACTACAGGGTCTTTTCATTACTGGAACAGGCCTTAGGCTGATTGCACAAGAGATGCTATCATGCACACACACTCATGTTCAGAGAGAGAGAGAGAGAGAAAGAGTCTTCTCAGTTACTGGATGAATTTAAAACAAAAAACATCTGAAGGAATGATGAAGCAAATGGAAATTATTTCAGAGCACATCTTTAATCAACTACTATGGTTTCTAGAGTAACCCTTTAAAAGACAGTTCATGCATTAACACCTTTTACTAGAAACAGTTAATACATATAACCAAATACAGAGTTTCTTTGAGAAGCCTCATATAAAATTATATTTAGGTGCCTCCTATTCCCAGCAGAAAGTGTGCGCATAGGGACACAAGCACACAGTATGCCTCAAAGTGCAGAATAAAAACTCTCACAATCATCTGCAGAACGTTTGTGTTGAGAGATGAATCTACATACTTTATTAAGTATTATGGAGATACATTCACTCTGTGTAAGTACTGAGTACATTTTACTCTTTGTAACTAATGTATAGGAATAGATATGCAGGAATCCTCTAACAACTTGTATAATCAGCTTTTGATGGCAACCCGGATCCAGGATTCAGGTGTCTTCTCTGCCACTTACTGTGGGCCAAATCAGGATAGGGTGCTAGGAGGGTTACTTTAATTATATTACCACCTTTACGTAGTTTCTTGTTTAGTTTTTTTTTGTTTTACTATTTACTGAAAACCGTGAAATATTTGCAAGATAAAAAGCATAAAAGAAAAGGAAAGTTTTCAGCTCATGCCATTACGTTATAATTCTTTATTTTTAATGTGCAGGTTAATAACAGAGATTGCATAGTGTGCACTACTAAAAGGCTGCGATTAATAGACTTTTCAGATAAGTGAAGCAATATGGAGGCATATTCACTCTATGTAAGTACTGAGTATATTTTACTTATTGTAACTAACGTGTAGAAATAGATACACAGAGACCCTCTAACAAGTTACATAATCCGCTTTTGTTGGCAACCCAGATCCAGGATTCACAGTTGTCTTCTGTGACAATGCAATTGCAAACTTTACTAAGTTGTGATACTTCTAAAATTAGTCTAATTCAATGCTATTCCCCACAGTTCTAAGGAGACTTTTCAATATCAAATATGAAAAATAACTTGCAAAATTACGGCTGAAATACAGATGAGATGAGATCAAATATCATTTAAGAAGTAAATAGAGAGAAAATCTGATTTGTAATTTCAAACTGAATTTCTTACTGGTTCTAAGATCTGCATTGTTGTATGATGAGATAAAGGAAGGAAAATGTGTTACGGTTCCTGCTGTGAGCATATTACTGTGTGAATCTAACCAGGAGATTCCTTACAAAATTATCTGCTTACTTTGCCCTTTCAACAAGTAGAACTCCAGAGTCCCATTCATTCATTGACCCTTAAGTGACCCTTGTACTTCCACCACTGTGTACAAGACTTCTTGCTTTTGGAATACATTTGAGTAAGGTATTTCTAACAGCTGTAGCAATTTGGAAATGTCTATAGTTATTAGTAGCAGACATGGTGCATGGGCCCTTACTGTTAACCATATTAGGAAAGAGTGCTCGGAGGGGTCACTTTAATTATGATTCCACCTTTACCTGTATTTTTTATTATCATTCATTGAAAATATCAAAATATTTGCAAGAAGAAAAAAAAATAAGCATAAAAAAATAAACTTTTTGTCTTTTTTTTTTATCAGCTCATGCCATTACTTTATATTTCTTTATTTTTTATATGCATGTTAATAACAGAGATGACATAGTGTGCACTAAAAGGGCTGCAATGAATTGACTTGCCAGATAAGGTAAGTGTTCATATAGCCATCATCACATATTAGCACATTGTTTTTAACGAGAAGATTGAGTTAGTCATTATAGTAGTAAACAGGCTGTGTTCACTATGGAGTAGACAGTAGCCATCTGAAGAGTAGAACAAACTACCTAACATATTCAGGCAAGGTACACATGTCTAAGCATTGGACAGACACTATGCTATCAGGCTAATGAGATAGTGTAGACAGTGTTATTTAATACCTTATACTGTTAAACAGAATAAAACATAATAGTTTCCTGTGGAGGTTCACATATATTGATCAAAGTTTGAGGAAGGAAAAAGAAAATATTCCAAATAATGTAGCATGCTTAAACAGGAATAATTCCTGTAGATACTCTGAAATTAATAACATAAACATATGGATTCACCTTGCTTTCTCATTACACCTAGCTTTCCGAGGGTGGACCAGAATCATGCCCCAGTCCAAGGGGGGGATAACCGGGCACCTGCTCAATGCTGACAGTTGCTGGGTGGCTGCAAACCTGGAGATTGGCCGCCTCTTTCACTAGGCTGCATGATCTTGTTATTGTAGCAAGTTGGCTCTTGTCAAGTTGCTGACTGCTGCACAGGGTTTAAGCTAGTTTGAGGGTCTGGTAAGTTATTGGGTGTTAATCAAATCGAGCTGCGTGAGGCTGAAAATGCTTTTGTTGCCAATTTTAGAGAGGAGCTCGATCAAGACACGTCTTCCTCCCCACGATCAAAAAATCTAACATTTTAAGGGCATATTACAGACACAAGAGCCTACCAGCAACTTCTAAATAAATCAGTTTATGTTATAAAAAATACAGTAAAATGAAATAAATGTAGAAAGGATAAAAAGGATAACAAATATTGATATTATAACAAAATAGCATATTGTAACTTATTATAGGCAATAAAATATGTGTGGAAGGAAACTTATATTAAATTATATAGTATATATAATGTCACTTTTACGTTTACAATTATTTTGTTATTATGTAAAAGCCTCACAGATCAATTAGACAGGAGAAGATATAGAATTTTATTATACAGAATTTCTATAGAAAATTAAACAAAAATCAAATAATGGATTTTAAATCTTACAGGAAATCCATTGGCAGCAGATACCTTAGTAAAATATGAAATCAATGTAGAAAGGTTAAGAAGATAAATATAAAAAAAAATACCATATTGTAACAACTAATATCTTAATTTAAAAATGAAAGTAAAAAATATTGATAAGAAGGTTGGAAGTATATATATCAGACTTTCATCAAAACTTAAAATAAAATAAAGAAAAAGAAAAAATGACAACTATAATAATGGACAAAAATATTAATGAGTTTTTTTAAAAGAAGTTCATTGAGGTTTTTAAGGCTTATATTGCAAAGATATTTAGAAATTGCAAGTAAAAAACTAAATTTGCTGTGGTGTGGTTTACTTAAAAAAAAAAAAACACAAGGAAAAGCTACAGTCATAAAACAGAAGCTTAGAAATGCCTTCAAAAATAATAAATGTTTTGAAAAAATCTACAAGCACAAAATACAAGTAGTTTCTATAGGTGAATGTAACAGGAAAAAGAGACACAAATGACTGATCCACTTTAAACAGCGTTGTGTCTTTCTTTGTAGACTTAGAGACTGGATATTATGTCAGAAAATGAGTCCACTCCAAATGAATTTTGAAGGTTTTTCAGACTCGCCAGAACTACAGTTTCCTATTTTTATAACATTTTTATCGGTGTATCTCATCATAGTCTTCAGTAACCTTATCATTTTTGTAACTATAGTTTTGTTCTCTCCTTTACACACACCCATGTACATCTTCTTGTGTAATCTATCAGTCATTGATACCTTATACACCTCGACCATTCTACCCAAACTGTTGGCTATGCTCCTCACTCAGTGTAAGACCATATCCTTTCTAGAGTGCTTTATTCAGGTGTATTTTTTCATATCTTTTGCTGGTGCAGAAGTCTTATTATTGGCTGCCATGTCTTATGATCGCTATGTAGCAATCTGTCACCCTCTTCATTACTTAATTGTAATGAGTCCAAAGCTCTGTGCTCGACTTGTATTTGCAGTGTGGGTCTTGGGTTTATTAGATCCTGTAGCACATACTATTTTAATTGCTAACTTTTCATACTGTCGTTCTCACCACATTGACCACTTTTTCTGTGATATAACTCCATTGCTAAAACTTACCTGTAGTGATACTTTTCCTGTTGAGTTATGTATATATATTTATGGGACTGTCCTGGGTGTCAGTGCATTTACACTTACGTTGATATCTTATGTGTTTATTATTTCTACTATCCTAAATATACAATCAGCAAGTGGTCGAAATAAAGCTTTTTCTACCTGCACCTCCCACATAACTTGTGTTATTATATTTTATGGAACAATGATCAGTTTGTATATGAGACCAGCATCTACGTATTCTCCACAACAGGACAAGTTTTTTGCCCTTTTATATATTATACTTATTCCAATGATGAATCCTCTTCTTTACACCCTGAAGAATAAGGATTTTAAAAATATTTTTAAACAATTGATAAAAGGTCATTTTGTTTTGAGTTATACATTAAAGTAGTCATGCAATCCATAATTGCAATAATAATGTACAGTACAACCCCAGAACTAAGATTCAGGAATTTATTAAAGACATTATTGAATTTTCAGGCGTCAACTTTTGTACACAGTTGTAACACATGATTTAAAATATTGAATGAATAATACATGAACATACAGGAGAAATGTAATGTCTTTAGTTTTGAAAGATGACCTGTTATGTACACAAGTAAACATGTTTTTATCTTTATGCTATTGTCATTTTATGAGATGTCAAGCAGACCACAGTCTATAAAAACCTTTATATGTTTTGCAGTATAAGGCATCAATGTTGATTTTAAAAGATTTTTAATTGTTCTGCTTTTGAAATGTCTTAATTTTCCAGGATTATGTCTGTACATAGGAATTCTTATTTAATTTTTGAACATCTATTTTGTTGCATCTGGAGTTTTATTTTTGTCATTAATTTTTTTGCAAATCTGGTGGGGTTTTTTTTTTAATAGTTTTGTCATGGTATTATGAATTCCCATTTTACTTTTTTGAGGGGCTGAAGAAAGAAGATTTACAAGAAAGAAGATGGATAGTAAGTATATTTTTTATATTATATATATTCAGTTTATTGACCCACCTAATTTTTAGGATGAGCGGGTAGGTAGTGATAAGTTATTCTAAGAGGGAAACAATTTGTGCACCTATAGCCACCAAGGATATTAATTATTGGCATATTAGGGTGGCTAAACAATGGCATGTCTACTCCCCCATAAATATTTTATTAGAGCCTTCACCAGCCGCCATGGGTTGGGGCTCGGCAGGAACATTTCTTCCCATTTTAGTATTATGATTTAATTATTTATATAACTCCAGCAAATTCCATAGCACTGTACAATAGGTGGACTAACAGATAATTTTATAATTAAAGGAATACTGCACTCAAAATGATGCAACAAAAGTATATTTGGAATATGTGCAAAAAGGAAGACAAACATATATTTTCATTACAATGGAAGGGGAAAAAAACTGAGTTACTACGTACACTTATAAAGCCCATAAATCACCAATCTATACCTACAGCCCATGTAGTATAACTACTGGAAATTCATCCGAAAAAGCAGTAAGTAATCAACAGGTGATACACAGAAAGAAGTTAATAGGTAATGACTCTGGTGGATCAAGCCACTAGCTCATTAAAGTAAGAGCATATGTATTAGCTAATAAAAAAATGACAAAAAGTAAAAATTCTTATAGATAATATTGAAAAATATATAAAAAGAATAGTCAAATGTCTGAAAAGGTTGGATCTCACCCCTCTATTAAGATCATCAGTAATGATTAAAAAGATAAGTTCATGCAGGATAAATGCTGGAGATAATCACTGGATGATCCCTGGAAGGTCGCTGGAGTCCAGCAGTAGTCCTGGGTTCAGAATAAGGTGCAGGTGACTGCCTGCTGTGTCCCCATGGACTTATCCATTTGATCAGAACTGATGATATTAATAGAGGGGTGAGATCCAACCTTTTCAGCAATTTTGTTGCCTTTTCTTTTTTGATATTTTTCATAATTATCTTTAAGGATCATCTATATCTATCATAGCTAGCAAGTGGACTTAATATTCATACATTTTAGATTGATTCATTTATTTTCTTCTTTTACCCTATATTTTACTATTTTGTCATTTTAAATTTTAAATTTAGTTTCCATTTTTTTTATTAGCTAATGTGTACATATACTCCTACTTTATTGAGTTAGTGGGTGGATCCACCGGAGTCATTACCTGTAATCAGGGCTGCCATCAGACAAAGCACAAGGTGTGGGCCCCCATCCAGGCCCACACACGAGTGTGTATTAGACACTGTTTGTGCAGTAAATGCAGAGTGTGTGTTTGTGTAGCGGATGCAGTGTGTATAGTGAACACAGAGTGTGTTGGAGTAGTGGATGTCGTGTGTTTTTGTGTAGTGCATGTAGTGCTTGTGTGTACTAGATGCAATTTGTTTAGTGGATGCAGTGTCTCTAGTGGATGTAGTAGTGTGTATATTAGATGCAGTGTCTCTGTATAGTGAATGCAGAGTGTTTGAATGTGTGGTGGTTGTAGTGCTTGGGCTGTGAATACAGGGTATTGGTGTAGTGGATGCTGTGTGAATAGCTAATGCAGAGTGTATGTCAGTGTAGTGGATTAATTGTGTTAGTGTAGTGAATGCAGTGTGTTAGTGTATAGTGAATGTAGAGTGTGTCAGTGTAGTGAATGTAGAGTGTGTTAGTGTAATGAATGCAGAGTGTGTGTCAGTGTAGTGCATGCAGTGTGTCAGTGTAGTGGATGCAGTGTGTTAGTGTAGTGAATGCAGAGTGTGTCAGTGTAGTGGATGCAGTGTGTTAGTGTAGTGAATGCAGAGTGTGTCAGTGTAGTGAATGCAGAGTGTGTGTCAGTGTAGTGGATGCAGAGTGTGTGTCAGTGTAGTGGATGCAGTGTGTCAGTGTAGTGGATGCAGTGTGTTAGTGTAGTGAATGTAGAGTGTGTCAGTGTAGTGAATGTAGAGTGTGTTAGTGAATAAGTGAATGCAGAGTGTGTGTCAGTGTAGTGGATGCAGTGTGTCAGTGTAGTGGATGCAGTGTGTTAGTGTAGTGAATGCAGAGTGTGTCAGTGTAGTGGATGCAGTGTGTTAGTGTAGTGAATGCAGATTGTGTGTCAGTGTAGTGGATGTAGTGTGCTAGTGTAGTGAATGCAGAGTCAGTCAGTGTAGTGGATGCAGAGTGTGTGTCAGTGTAATGAATGCAGTGTGTGTGTCAGTGTCATGAATGCAGTGTGTGTGTCAGTGTAGTGAATGCAGTGTGTGTGTCAGCATAGTGGATGCAGAGTGTGTGTTAGTGTAGTGGATGCAGAGTGTGTGTCAGTGTAATAAATGCAGATTGTGTGTCAGTGTAATGAATGCAGTGTGAGTATCAGCGTAGTGAATGCAGAGTGTGTCAGAGTAGTGGATACAGTGTGTGTGTCAGAGTAGTGGATGCAGTGTGTGTGTCAGTGTAGTGAATGCAGTGTGTGTGTCAGCGTAATGAATGCAGTGTGTGTGTCAGTGGAGTGGATGCAGAGTGTGTGTCAGTGGAGTGGATGCAGAGTGTGTGTGTTAGTGGAGTGAATGTAGAATGTGTGTGTCAGTGTAGTGGATGCAGAGTGTGTTAGTGTAGTGGATGCAGAGTGTGTGTGTTAGTGGAGTGGATGCAGAGTGTGTGTGTTAGTGGAGTGGATGCAGAGTGTGTGTGTTAGTGGAGTGAATGTAGAATGTGTGTCAGTGTAGTGGATGCAGAGTGTGTTAGTGTAGTGGATGCAGAGTGTGTCACGAATGCACCCTACTCCAAGAGTTGCATAGTTGTGGTGGTGAAAGGGTTAAAGTACACTATTTGTCTGCACTAGACCGGAAATAATGACAAAATCCCCCTTTAAACACCACCCACACTTAAACATAATATAACTATTACTATTTTAATGCTGCCACCACCAAGACAATTTATAAATGGGGTGCCTTGGTCCCCCAGGTAAATCAACAATAAAACCCACCAAATATTACTTAGTACAATATTCAAGGAATTACAAAAATACAAATTTGGTTAAAGCTATTAGGTATGGGGACTTCAATTGTGTGTGCTATGCAGCCCATGTTCTATATCTGGTGGTGAGAACTGCACTTACAACTGCTGCAGAGGTTGGCAGATTGTGCAGCCAATTAGGGATTATTCTAGCCCTAGTGACTGAATAATCAAAATTTTATTAACAGGAGGCAAATATTTGCTTATCTTTCTTTACTGAACCTCCCAGCAGCAAAGACATAGTTAACAATAGTGTTAAAACAATTCACCAATCAGAGTGTATAACAGTATTATATGATGTCATCAAACTCCTCCCAAGTTCCCTTTCTTGCTGTAGCCGATATTCGAGTAGCAACCATGTAAACTATAACTATGAACCGTGACCAATCCAAGGTCCTGATGTAGTCATCCATGTAAACTTTCAACAGGTTTGATGAATCCATATATCACAAGCGTTGGGATTCTCACACTAAAGAGAAGTAGAGAGAAAAAAACATGAGTATAGGTTCTCATATTAGTTGAATGCAAGTTTATGGCATGCATACTAGGGATAGCAATTTCAATAGGTTTCATGTAAAATGATGTTGAGTATATCAAACTCTTGGTTAGCGTGTTGTGGTGTAAACCTATGACAGATAATGTGTGAATGTGTTTGAAACAGATCGACTAGAAAAAAATTGGATCTAAAAACATTAATTGAGTAGACAGAAAATTTAGGATGATCGTCAGAGGTGCCGCAAAAAGGAATCCGTATCCCTTTCCAAACACCAGCTGACCCATGTCTGCCATGCAGCAAGGTAAGCTCGTCTAGTGCCTGGGGCCCAGGAGTTCCATAGGAGGGCCTTAGCTGTCTCCGAAAGTCCCAAGACATTCCAGGATCCCCATAAATGGTCCAAGCTACAAGCTGGAGCCACCCTCGAAGGGTGAGTGGGTGACAGTGCCCTGCTGGACTCTTGAGGATGTCGGGGGATCGATGAATTGGACAATTCACAGACAGTTCTAGCAGGGTTGGAAACCATGTCTTGGCTCTCCATAGCGGAGTGACAATAACTATCATCACTACTAGGGCTTTGACCCGGTAAAGGATGCGCTGGATCATGGAGAAAGGCGGGAACGCATAAACTCCTGTCTCTGGCCAAGGGTGTAGGAAGGCATCGACTGCCCAGGCCCGGAGGATCTGGGAGCCAGCTGAAAAAGGCCTCTGTCCCGCGAAGACAATGAATTTTATAGAACAAGCTGGGATCCAATTGCCAGTCGCTTACGTTCCTCCAATGACGAGAGAACCAATCTGCGACTACTTTGAAGATCTTCCGCTCTGATGGAAAAATTCCGCTCTAGGCAGAATTGGTAGAGTTCCTTGGTAAGGTCGGACAGTAATTTGGATTGGGAACCTTCTAACCGATTCACATAACACACTGCAGAGTTGTTGTACATGCGCAGTACTAGTGAACAATTGAAACAATCTTTTGAGAAACTGCAAATCGCAAAAGATCCTGCGATCAATTCTAGGCAATTGATGTGCAGTGCTTGTTCGGAGGGGGACCAAAGTCCCCCGGTGGACATTTTGGCGCACGTAGCGCCCCACCCCAAAATACTGGCATCGGATTCCAGAATGAAGTATGGTTGTGATCTGAAAATGGCTTTGCCATTCCAGGCTTCCATGTTGTGAAGCCACCAGTGACGTTCTATACGGACTTCATCTGTTAGATAGATCAGTTGGTCGTAAGAGATGGATCGGTTTAGATAGTAAGTCTTGAGCCATTGCATGGCTCTGTAATCTAGGGGTCCCAGATAAATGTCTTGGATAGAGGCAGACATTAGGCCTATAGTATGAGCCAGATCGCATAGACGAATCTGGTGGGCTGATAGCAATTAATGAATGTCTTTCTTTATAGCCTTGACCTTTGTAGATGGTAGTTGTAAAATCGCCTGTACGGAGTCTATTAGGTATCCGAGAAACTGAACCTTCTGAGAAGGTTCCAGGTCCGATTTCTTAGGTTTTGTAATAAGGCCATCGTCATGTCCGTTTGTTGATGTAAAAGGTCTGGATCTTGAGCCATTAGCAGGATGTTGTCAAAATATACAATGGAACGAATCCCCTGTGATTGGAGTAGCGCCATCACTGGTTTCATCAGCTTTGTGAAACACCATGGTGTGGAACAAAGACCGAACAGGAGGCATGTGAGCTGCCAAATTTCCTCTTGCCAGAGGAATTGAAGAATAGCCCGATGGGACAGTGAGATATGCGTCCTTGAGATCGAATCTGGAGAACCAGTCTCCCACGCAAAGGAGGTCCCTGAGGAGATGGATGCCCTCTATTTTGAAATGACGATATCTGACATAGTGATTCAGGTCTTTCAAATTGATTATTGGACGCAGGTCTCCGGATTTTTTGTGGACCAGAAAAATATTGCTTAGAAAGGTATGTGGGAAGGGTGATCTTTCTATCGCCCCTTTTTCCACCAGTTTGTTTAATTCTGTGCGTAATGCCAGGTTGTCTGTTGCAGACATCCGAAATGGTGTAGGTGGTGTGTTCTGGAATGGAGTAGAAAAGGAATCTATTTTAAACCTCTTTACTAATATATAGTGGGGTACACCAGTAAATTATATAAGTGGATTGTACCACTGTAACAATAAGAAGTGGGGTTCACCACTCAGTAGTCTGACTTTTATGAGTATGTCTGTAAAATATTTAATAAAGTGTGGGGTCACTTTGAATAATATATTTTATTATTATAAGGTGAGGGTCACTCACTTGTAGTAATGGTGTTGAGACACCTGTCATACATTGATTAGAAAGTGAATAAAAGGTAGGGGTCACCCACAACAACATTCAATGAATCAAGTGACAAAGAAAAAGGTGGGGTCACCCACAAGGCCCTCCTTTATTTAATAATGATAAGATAAAGCAGGTATTTTCCTGTCAAGAAAATCAAATAGGTACAATGAATAATTTGGAAAAAGGTGGCAGCACTTAAAGGGTGCTATGAGCAACAAGTAAATAAGATACTTACCGGATATGACGTGAGGTGAAGCGATCGCGTCTAAATAACAAGGTAAACCGCGGTTTAAGATGGCTGCCACCAGCAAAAAGGAAGGAGGAAGTGCATCAGGTAATTGCAGATGCGAGAAGGCGAGAACCAAGAAAGGGTGCGAAATTGAGCCGCAGACTCCTGGGAATTGGAGACCGCAGCACTGATGTGAAAAACCGAAGGGTGAGCCGCGGTCTCTCAGAATCAAGAGGAAACTGCAGCCACAAATGTAATAATATCGCGAAGGCAAACCCCGACGATTTTTAAAGGGGAACAATGGAGATAAAATTTTAAAACTGTTCAGAGACAAAAATAAACCAACATGTTAGTTATAATTATATGTAGTAAGGGTATTGTGTACTGATAATAAATTGTGTGAGAAACTAGTGAGAATGAATGTTTGATAAACAAAACATTACCACAGAAAATTATTTAAAAATGATAATAGAGATATAGGTGCTATAAAATTTAACAAATTAATAAGAAAATTAAATCAAATATAGCATTAAAGGCAAAAACCAAAAGGCAATATAATTGGAGCAGACTCACCTGGGAGGCAAGTGGCAAAGAAAGAGTTTTTGGGAGGAGTTTGATGATATCATATAATACTGTTATACACTCTGATTGGTTGAATTGTTTTTACACTATTGCTGGGAGGTTCAGTAAAGAAAGATAAGCAAATATGAAGCCTCCTGTCTTGCCATAAAATTAGAGAGATGTTGAAAGATTGCCAGCCCCTCTACACCACAACATTGCTAGACAAAGGTTGAAGGAGCATCAAGAACAATCAGGTTTGTCACAGCATCATCTTCAAACTCGTGTGACACAGTAGAGCTCCATTTTGGAAATGAAGGAACACATCCTTAAGCAGCAGAGAGCAATACATTCCTTATCAGAAATTAACATTTGAATGACATGTCCACTGGGGAGATAGGAATTTGAATCTATAGGCCAGATAGTGGCAATCCTTAAGCCGTTTAAGAATGTCACAGACTATTTAGATCAAGCCATTTAATTTCATTATTTGTGTCCCTATAGATCGAAATAGTATAGAATGAATCCTAGAAAACTGTGAGGTTGGATCTAAAGAAGAAGTGGCTGTTTTCTTAGGAGGCTGAAGGAGTGATTGAAAGGTAACATGTGTGAAATTGTCAGGGCCTTACCTGCAGATGGGAGTCTGAAGTGCAGAAATGTACACTTACCCTTGTAGATAAACACAGCCCACGGTAACCAGGTAAGAAGCCATCTGGGCTGTGAATCTGTGCACTGGGGCTTGACAGGAGAGGTGCTCCAATTCTCAGTGCAGACAAGGGCACAAGCAAAAGGATTGTCGAGGTGTAGCTGTAGTCAGAGGATGCCAAAAGTCAGAATAAACAAGAAGAGTAGCCAAGATCAGAAGCTGGGGTCAGTCTGGAGAATACAAGCTCAGGAGATAAAATAGAAGGAACCAAATACGTCAACCAGAATCAAAGAACTGACCCTGATTACAGGAAAAGATGAGGGGTGTTCTAGGTCATCCTGAGTGACAACGACCCCTGTGAAGAAATATCAGGAAGACAGTTCTATAGTCATAAAACCAGCGGACAAAGGGGGGGGGGGAGGATTGTCCTTATGACCATGGATAATTACATTAAGGAATGACCAACAAACATAAAACATTAAAAGGAGACCACACAAAAGAAATTAAATAGAAGTTCCATAGATTTTTATAAAAGGATTTGAAGTGTGAATACTTAATAAACAAAAATTTGAGTATCTAGAAGAAAAATTTCCCCAAAATCCCAATGATTTAGCACCTTCCAAAGGTGCATAAAAATCCGACCCAACCCCTAAGTAGGCCTATAGTATCTGGCATCAGTTCTATATCATGCAAACTTTCAGAATACATAAATAAATGTCTGCAACCATTAGTACAAGGAACCCAGAGCTATCTTAAAGATACAGGAAGTATCTGACAAGTATTGAAAAGTGTAGAATGGAAAGAAGAATCATTTTTAGTTACTGCTGACGTCAGTTCTCTCTACACTATACAGGGAGTGCAGAATTATTAGGCAAGTTGTATTTTTGAGGATTAATTTTATTATTGAACAACAACCATGTTCTCAATGAACCCAAAAAACTCATTAATATCAAAGCTGAATATTTTTGGAAGTAGTTTTTAGTTTGTTTTTAGTTATAGCTATGTTAGGGGGATATCTGTGTGTGCAGGTGACTATTACTGTGCATAATTATTAGGCAACTTAACAAAAAACAAATATATACCCATTTCAATTATTTATTATTACCAGTGAAACCAATATAACATCTCAACATTCACAAATATACATTTCTGACATTCAAAAACAAAACAAAAACAAATCAGTGACCAATATAGCCACCTTTCTTTGCAAGGACACTCAAAAGCCTGCCATCCATGGATTCTGTCAGTGTTTTGATCTGTTCACCATCAACATTGCGTGCAGCAGCAACCACAGCCTCCCAGACACTGTTCAGAGAGGTGTACTGTTTTCCCTCCTTGTAAATCTCACATTTGATGATGGACCACAGGTTCTCAATGGGGTTCAGATCAGGTGAACAAGGAGGCCATGTCATTAGATTTTCTTCTTTTATACCCTTTCTTGCCAGCCACGCTGTGGAGTACTTGGACGCGTGTGATGGAGCATTGTCCTGCATGAAAATCATGTTTTTCTTGAAGGATGCAGACTTCTTCCTGTACCACTGCTTGAAGAAGGTGTCTTCCAGGAACTGGCAGTAGGACTGGGAGTTGAGCTTGACTCCATCCTCAACCCGAAAAGGCCCCACAAGCTCATCTTTGATGATACCAGCCCAAACCAGTACTCCACCTCCACCTTGCTGGCGTCTGAGTCGGACTGGAGCTCTCTGCCCTTTACCAATCCAGCCACGGGCCCATCCATCTGGCCCATCAAGACTCACTCTCATTTCATCAGTCCATAAAACCTTAGAAAAATCAGTCTTGAGATATTTCTTGGCCCAGTCTTGACGTTTCAGCTTGTGTGTCTTGTTCAGTGGTGGTCGTCTTTCAGCCTTTCTTACCTTGGCCATGTCTCTGAGTATTGCACACCTTGTGCTTTTGGGCACTCCAGTGATGTTGCAGCTCTGAAATATGGCCAAACTGGTGGCAAGTGGCATCGTGGCAGCTGCACGCTTGACTTTTCTCAGTTCATGGGCAGTTATTTTGCGCCTTGGTTTTTCCACACGCTTCTTGCGACCCTGTTGACTATTTTGAATGAAACGCTTGATTGTTCGATGATCACGCTTCAGAAGCTTTGCAATTTTAAGAGTGCTGCATCCCTCTGCAAGATATCTCACTATTTTTGACTTTTCTGAGCCTGTCAAGTCCTTCTTTTGACCCATTTTGCCAAAGGAAAGGAAGTTGCCTAATAATTATGCACACCTGATATAGGGTGTTGATGTCATTAGACCACACCCCTTCTCATTACAGAGATGCATATCACCTAATATGCTTAATTGGTAGTAGGCTTTCGAGCCTATACAGCTTGGAGTAAGACAACATGCATAAAGAGGATGATGTGGTCAAAATACTCATTTGCCTAATAATTCTGCACTCCCTGTAATATCCCATGAGAGAGGCTGCGCAGCAGTAGAATATTTTTTAATAAATTCCCAAACATTTAAATCGGAACAGGTCCATTTTATCATCAAAGGCATAGAATTAATTTAAAAAAAATAATTATTTCTGGTTCAATGGGGATTATTTTTTTTACAGACCTGTGGGATGACGATTGGCATCAGGTTTGCACCCAGTTATGCCAACCTTTTTATGGCTCATTGGGAACGGCAATGTGTATATCAGAGGCATGACTGGGTGGACAGCCTGGTGTCCTATCGCCAATATATAATATATAGACAATATATTTTTCATCTGGAAAGCACAGAGGACAACCTAAAGACATTTACAAATACATTAAATTAAAATGATTGGGGTCTAATTTTAGATGTACATTTTTAGTAAAGTTTTAGTCAACCTTTTAGATTTGAATATATTTATTTAAAATAATCTAATTAAAACAAGTATGTACTTTAAGACAGTAGATGTTAACAGCTTCATTGAGGTTTCTAGCTGTCACTTCCCCTATGGTTTAACCCCTTAAGTACACATGACATGTGTGACATGTCATGATTCCCTTTTATTCCAGAAGTTTGGTCCTTAAGGGGTTAAAGGGATCCCAAAATCTCAGTTTTTAAGTATAAGGAGGAACTACACTGATGAGTACACTTTCAAAGAGCAGGCCTCCAAATTGAAAAATGATTTTATAGCGAAGGGATATAATGTAATGGATCTAGAAAGAAGTTACCAACAAGCACTTTATAACAATAAGGATACAGACATTCAACAACGAACATCAAAGGCAAAATATGATATTCCTATCATCTGCAACTATAATCAAAATAGTATGTAGGTAAAACAAATTGTGAATAAATATTGTCCAATCCTAAAATAAGACCCAGCATTACATAAAATTCTACCAGATAACCCTAGATTGATTTTCAGAGGTGCCACCAGTATGAAAATCAATTTAGTCAAAAACTACATTAAGAAAGAACAAAATACAACTTTTCTAGGCGAAGAGTTTCTTTGGTTGTGGGGCATGTTTGGAAGAAAAGACACATCTTGGATTTCAAGGATACACAGGACAAGAACAATTATGCAATAAAGAACTTAATTACTTGTTATTGTGCAAATGTTATTTATTTGCTAACTTGTCAATATGGCTTAAAATATGTGGGACGAACTAAACGGCGTCTTCATATACTGATTGTGGAACATGTCCGAAATATAAAAAAGAAATTTAAGGGACATAATGTTTCTAACCATTTTAACCCCTTAAGGACCCCATTTCTGGAATAAAAGGGAATCATGACATGTCACACATGTCCTGTGTCCTTAAGGGGTTAAGATCATACATAATGGAGACCTCAAAGGATTACAATTCATGGGTATCCAAAGAATAATAGGTATCACATCGATTTTGAGTTATGTCATTTTTTTATAATTTAGAAATAGCACTTTTATTATTGACATATCATTATGAGTCCTCAATATATAAACAATCATCATCTGTATTTTACCATTAAACAATTATTTTGTTATTCATTTGTTGCTTAAATATATACTTTTTAATGGTAACTTGAAATATGTGACATTACAATTATAATTATAGTCACTAGGTTTCAATAGAATACCCCTTGGTATAGGTTTCGTTGTGAATAATAACTTTCTTTCTCCTCCTCTATTTTTGCCCTCTCTCTGCCCACAAACAATATGGAGACTTCCAAGAGCACACACACCATGCCCAGAGTCCGTTTGCCATTGGTGTGGCGTGGGACGATGCAGACCGGGCGGAAGTGTGCATTGGATGGGCTTCTCTGCAAACCGGAAGTGACATGTCGCGAAGGGTGCAATGTCACTTCCGGATAGCAACTGGATGCAGAACGAGCCTAACGAGGACTGGGGGAATTGCCCAAAGGATACTCCATATTGGACATTATGAGAATAAGGGATGGACACCTGTAATCAAGTCTGAATACCTATACCGTCATGAGGATTGGCTGGAATATGATCACGTGACCGGGAATTCCATTTGAGAGCAACATTTAAAAACAGACACCTTCTGGTGCAATACACCCAGCCAACTGAAGCTCAAGTCGAGTAAAATGCGTTTTGGCATTGGATCATAAGGATTTAGTGTTTTTTATCCTTGTTTTTATACTTGTTTTATGTTTGTTTTATTTGTTTTATTACAATTTGGAAATAAATCTGTACAACCAACTCTACAAGTTCCATGATTCCTGGCTTCAGAAGGGGTCCATTTGAGGTTTTGCCAACCCCGAGCAGGCCTTCAATTCCAGAGACAGGATTTATGGGCTTTTGAATAAGGTGAGCTTAAGATATTTTTAAGACAGTGTATATAAAAATATACAATATACTGTACCATTGGAGATTCTCTTTCTCTCTTTGTTTTATATGTCCACAAACTGGAGATTCACTCGCTGGATGGTGGTATGCTACCATAAAGGCATAAAGGTGTTGATTACAGAGCCAGTAACTACAGGCTCTGGTCCATGTGAGTGGTTCTTAATATCGATTATCTCTAATTACACATATATTACCATCTGCACTATATATGTTTATTTTTGCCTCCTTCTCCTAAATATTTACTACATACCCATGATATACCAATTTACTAAGGGTAAATAGAAAAGCACTAGCACTTTTTTAAGTACTCCACTTTATCACATTTGAATCCTGAGTGACAGTTGGTTAATCTAGACAGGTGACTCTGGCTAAGCATATAACCAGATTCCAGCCCTCGGTGCTGCAGGCAGGACAAGGCATAATTGGAAATCATGCTGAATAATAAGCTGAAGTGTGGCTCAGAGGCAATACAGCAGGACCACAGTAGAAAAGGACCACAGTTAAAATTTGCCCAGAACTACCTGTGGGGTGGCAACGCCTGGATTCACTACACCCTAACACACTGCATTCACTACACTAACACAATGAATCCACTACACTGACATACACTCTGCATTAACTATACACACAGCATCCGCTACACAAACATCCTGTATTCACAGCACACACACTACAACCCCCACACATTCAAACACATGCATTCACTATACAGAGACACTGCATCTATTATACACACTACTACATCCATTACAGACACTGCATCAACTAAACAAATTGCATCTAATACACACAAGCACTACAAGCACTACACAAACACACACTGTCTACTTCCACTACTCAAACACACTCTGTGTTCACTATACACACTGCATCCGCTACACAAACACATACTCTGCATTCACGGGGGACGGGGCCCATACCTTGTGCTTTGTCAGGGGCCCCATTTCTGATGGCAGCCCTGCCCAGCACACATGGTCCCTCCAGCCCTCCGTAAGGACATTTTAAACTGAAAAAATGTAAATCTGGTTTCTTTGCTAATTGCCTCCCAAGACATTGTGGAAAACAGAGTGTGCAATTGCAGAGATTTGGCGGTCATTATAAAGGCTAGAGACCCAAGACTCAATAAAAAAACTTACCATCCCAGAGTTTGTCCTAGCCTTCGGTATCTACAGGGATGTTGTATGCTCGCTTTATCCACAGCGCCGGGAGAAATTAGACTTATATCTGCATAAGGTGGTAGCAGGGCCGGACTGGGGATACAAAGCAGCCCTGGAAAAAAAAAAATATATGCCAGCCCCATAAGCCACTGCGCCACGTATTGTCACATGTAATACGTATGGCTATGTGTTGCCACCCTAGATGATTGAGTAATATATAAAAACATATATATATATGTAATTTATTATGTGTTTATATATTACTCAATCATCAGATCAGGGGTTCCAAATACATTTTTCCCGTAGAACACTGACATAGTGTATCAACATTTCTGCAGGAAGATCTTCAGTGCTGCTGGCTGAGGTTGGTGTGCAGCTCAGTCCTTGCTGCTCCCTCTCCCCCTCCAGGTGGCGCGCTCTGTCTGGGAGAAAGTGCTGTCCCTTCCTCCCAGCATCCAGTATTACAGGGGTCCAGTCGCGGTTTTAGTTGACCGCGGCGACTAGCTGGACCCCTGTTTAGCGATACCCAGATGGCCCTAAATGCTTGGGGCACCCGACGTGCAAATCACTGTGGAAGCCCAATTTTGTTCTCGCGGAACTCTAGGGTAAATGGGAAACGCTGCATTAGATGATTGAGTAATATATATATATATAAACATATTATATATATATATATATATATATATATATATATAGTGTTAATAGATTACCCAATCATCTGGTGGCAAGACATGCATACATATACAATATGATTTACATATTATTGATATATATTTCTTTTTCTAATATGGTGTCTAGGGGTTCTGTATGGTGGATACAGTTTCTGTATGGGTGGGTAGGGTGGCTGTATGGTGGGTAGGGGGACTGTGAGTAGGTAGCTATTCTGGAAGGTTGGTACGGGGACTGTGAGTGGGTAGGAGGGCTGTATGGTTGGTAGGGGGGCTGTATGGTGTGTAGCGGGGCTGTGGGTAGGTAGGGGTTCTTTAAGGTGGGTAGGGGGACTGTGAGTGGGTAGAGGGCTGTGAGGTGGGTAGGGGGGCTGTGAGGTGGGTAGGAGTTATGTATTGTGGGTAGGGGTTCTGCATGGTGGGTAGGGGGGCTGTGAGGTGGGTAGGGGGCTGTAAGGTGGGCTGTCAGTGGGTAGGGGGCTGTGAGGTGGGTAGGGGCTGTGAGGTGGGCTGTGAGGTGGGTAGGGGTCCTGTATGGTGGGTAGGTGGGCTTAATACACTGCTGACCCCCTCCCCCTAATACACTGCTGATCCCCCTCCACCTATCTAATACACTTCTGACACTCCTCCCCCTATCTAATACACTTCTGACCCCCCTCCCTCTGTCTAATGGACTTCTGACCCCCTCCCCTCTATCCAACACACTGCTGACCCCACCATACCCTAATACACAGCTGACCACCCTACTCCAATACACTGCTGTCACCCCCCCTCCCCATTACACAGCTGAACCCCCACACCCTCATATACTGCTGATACCTCCCCTCCCCTAATATACTGCTGACCCCCCTCATATACTGCTGATCCCTCCCCTAATACACAGTTGTCCTCCCTCCCCTAATGCAATACACAATAGGTCCCCCAAGCCCCTTTATTCTTACCTGTACTAGAAGATGTAGCTCAATGGTGCACAAGGGAAGAGATGCCGCCATGTGGTGCAGTCAGTGCAGAGCCGCCGCCGCGCAGCCACCGAATGTGACTTCATATGCCGCTCACATCCAGCGGCTGACAGGAAATGTGTACGGTCTGCCCCAGCCTCCTCTGACCGCAAACAGCAGAAGCAGCGGCTGGCACGAGCGGCCGCATGGACTAACAGGAAAAAAATATTGCAGCCACATCTCAAAGGGTCCCCAGGGCCGGCGGCCTGCCGGGAAATTTCCCGGTATCCCGGTAGGCCAGTCCGGCCCTGGGTGGTAGACTTAGTCCACAAGTACGGGGGTTTAATGTTTTATGATTTCCACAAGTCCGTGTCAGCAAAAGCAGCCGTAACCTTGGCCCAGTTTAATATCCGCACAGACTGGAGTCTCTTGGACAGGGAACTCTTTTGCAGGCATTTTGCAGGCTTGGTACCGCCGTCTTGTGCAGTCTGCTCTTCCACCAACCTATGCCCCTCACAGGCCGAACCCTCCTATTCTGGTATCTCAGGAGGAGCTAGCAAGACTGAACAACACGGTCAAAAAGATAAGCTCGGCCATCCCATCATCTACTTAGGCAAAGCCCAAATATGTAATAATTATAACGCAGGGACATGTAGCTTTAGCAGATTACTGCACATCTGTTCCATATGCTTCAGGGCATATGCCAAAATCATGTGCTCATCTAAATTGAATCCTAATAAATGACTAACTGAGGTAAATACAAGTAATTTAGAATTCTACTTGAAGTCGCACACGTCTCCTCACTTGGTGGAATACTTATTACTTGGGTTCTCTGAAGGTTTTCACACCGGTTTGGTGTCACTCCCCGCAGGCACATTAGAATGTCCCAACCTCCTTTCAGCTAGGAAAGATCCACAAACAGTAGACAAACTAATCAGTAAAGAAATCCAAAAAGGCTTCATGATAGGCCCATTTTCCTCCCACACCTTCACCTCCTGGCGCACAAATCTGATCGAGATAGCCACCAGTAAATATTCCAATAAACAAGTCTAACCATCGATCTGACTGCAAACCCAAGCCTAAACTCTCCCATTCCATCTACCAAATTCTCTCTTCACTATGCCTCCGTGGATAATGCTATACAAGTATTCTTGAGGGCAGGTAAAGCTGCATGGCTCAGTAAGACCGATATCTCCAATGCCCTTAAGTTATTAACCATTCGTCCTTCATTATAGCATGTTCACGGGGTCAAGTGGAGAGAGAAATATTATTTTGTGACTAGGCTTACTTTCGGGGCTAAGAGTAGCCAAAAAATATTCAACATGTTTGCAGAGACTCTCTGTTGGCTCCTCCTCAATATCGCTAGGTGCCCCACGGTGATACAATATTTAGATGACTTCTTGTTGGTAGAATGTAGCAACTGCACTCTGATCAGTCTAAAGAGCACTATAGCACTATTTACAACATTAGGCGTCCCTCTATCACTGGACAAAACAACTGAACCCACCATCAGACTCGACTTCCTAGACATCACTCTGGATTCTGACACAATGCAGTCAAGTCTCCCCGAGGACAAGCTCGGGCGCATACGCAAAGATATAGTCAGGTTCATTCAACAGGGTACTTACACTTGAAAAGACCTACAATCTTTGTTAGGTTCTTTGAACTTCGCGATGCGCATAATTCCCCAGGGTAGATAATTTATTTCCAGGTTATTGTGTTTATTACCAGGTCTGCCAGATAATCATATTGGTCACTTAGATCCCCCGGCATTGGCAGTCCTAGCCATGTGGAAGGAGTTCTTAGAACATTGGAATGGGTTCTCTATGTTCATCCCTCCAATATCCGACCAATCCCCAGTCTTTTGGACAGATGCAGCTGCCAATACCGGGTTTACAGCAACATAAAAACTCTTGGTTAAGAGATTGCTGGCCAGAAGAGACTCTCGGTTTACCCTCATTTCGCGAAACATCGGCCTTATTCGAAATTTACTCAATAGTGGCGGCTGCCTTTACATGGAGTAAAACCTGGTCGGGTATGGCCGTTAAGTGTTACACGGATAACATGGCAGCCTGCGACATAATCAATAAGGGCTTCATTGGTCATTATGAAGTTAGTTCACAGACTGACATGGTAAGCAGCCACCTTTCAATTCTTTCTATATTGCGAACACATCCCAGGCTACTCTAACTCCGCTGCTGATGCTTTGTCCCATTGTAAATTACAGGAATTCTTCAGCCTCCACCCAACTGCCGACAAATACCCAACCCAAACCCCAGATTTTGACAAGTTTAGTCCTGGATTAGCCCAGGTTTTGGCACACAGTAATGAATTGGCTCAGGTAGCCTTATCTGCGAATACCAAGAAAACATATGACAGAGCCATGACTGTCTTCCAAAGGTTCTCAGTAGAATTTGACTAACATGACTATTCAGTTCAAACCATGGTCATATTTGCTGATTTTTGCCACCTTCGACTCAAATCTGACATACTGGACACAATACTGTTTGAAACTTGCACAAACCTAGTTATAAAAACCTCTATGTATATAGCATTTTATGGGTTCCTAAAGCCTAGAAAATTCACGATTGCAACACTATCAGACAATCAATTATGTCTCATCTAAGAGGATTTAAAAAAGGTAAATGACCATTACATCCTATCACTCCGACATTCAAAGACCAGTCAAACAGGCAATCCGGTTGGCCGTAGGCCTGTATTTGTGGGAGGAGTTAGCATTCCTGTAAAACGCTACTCCCCCTCCTTACCTTTGCCATGACATCCGCTGTTCAACCCACCCACCGCACCCTCTCATATTCACACAATACCTTAGGGGGGCCCTCTTTTTAACAGGCCTACCCCCTACGTCGGTTCCGGCACACCTCACCAACTTTAACCAATCAATCATATGGTATTGTAACAGTCACTAATTAACAGACCACAAATATGTTTTTATGAATAATTGATATTTTGTTCAAATAAAAGGAAAGTTTTTAATTATACATTTCCTTTTGCTTTATATTCCGTGTTTTTCTGGGAATCCTGGAGACAAGCCAGTATTTTGGATTAACTAAACAAATGCAAAAGACTTTACAAGGAAGCAACTTTTAAATCTTTTTTTAAAGAAAAAAAGACTTATAACTTGGTGCTACCAATGTGATACAACGTGAATTTAAAATTGCCACAGTATGGGACACTATAGAACAGGGTGAATCTGTTGTTCATTATATTTATTGATTGTAATAGGTTAATAGGTTACCTGTTTTTTACCATTCGTTCTCTGGTATATTCCTTGAGGCACTCCACGGAATTTTATTTTATATCATTATCCAAGTCTACCATGAAGAGAAAATGGAGAAGGTTTGGTATTGCTCATGGTCCAAAGTACACCAGATTATCTGTTAAACACGGTGGAGACAGTGTGATGGCATGGGCATGCATGGCTTCCAATGGTACTGGGTTATTAGTGTTTATTGATGATGTGACAGAACACAGAAGCCGGAACGATTCTGGTAGGGATATATTGTCTGCTCGGATTCAGACAAATTCAGCAAAGTTGATTAGATGGCTCTTCACTTTACAGACTGAAAATGACCCAAAACATACTGCGAACACAATCCAGGAGTTTTTTAAGGCAAAGAAGTAGAATATTCTGCAATGGCCCAGTCAATCACCTGATCTCAATCTGATCAAGCATCGATATCATTGCTGATGACAAAACCTAAAAGCAGAAAGACCCATGAACAAACAACAACTGAAGACAGCTGCAGTAAAAGCCTGGCAAAGCATCATAAAGGAGGAAACCCAGCATTTAGTGACATCCATGAGTTCCAGACTTCAAGCAGTCATTGCCTGCAAAGGAGTCTCGACAAAGAATTAAATATTAACATTTGTATGAAAGTGGGTATATATATATATATATATATATATATATATATATATAAAACGCCAAAATACCAGAGAATTGCAGTTTGCAATGATACCTTTTTTATTGGACTAACATAATATTTTAAAGACAAGCTTTCGAGAGTTGTCCTCTCTTCCTCAGGTATGAAGCAATACTGATCAATCTGATAGAGTTTAACACTTAAAATAACTGTTGTTAGAGAAGGAGGGGGGAGGTGTTAAGTTAAGGTCATAAATAGCAGAAGTTAAGGTCATAAATAGCAGAAGATGTGCCTAAAAGTGAAAGGTGCCGGTTGGCTGAGAATGGCTATTTAGCAGGAAATAAGACCAACGCCCTGAGATAGGAACGTTTATAGCTCTGTGTCTAGGGGTATATTCACTAAGCGTTGTAGATAAAGTGTATTATTCCCATCAGTTCCATCCTTAGTTCACAGAGTGAAAGCATAAAGTCACAATGGGAATAATTCCTGTCCCTTGTCCTAGAACTAGGGCATAGGAATACCGGTCCACCCGGTGATCTGGGGCCAGGTAAACATGTTTAAAAAAGCACACCTGAAGAAACCCTGAGTGGGGACCACGACTGTGCAGATATGTCATTCCTCATGTTAAAACCACGTGTGACTTCATAATACCCACACATGTGAAACATAGTTTGGGTATTGTGAGGAGATGAGAAACACTTCTTGATGATAGTTGAAAAAGCCAATTCACATATTAAAATCATGAGATAGATTATCATCAGACTTGCAATTATGACAGTAATCACAACCAGCACCTTGCGCCCTATGTCTTCTAACCATGTTCCTATTCCAAAGGTCCAGTCAAAACCAGTCATATCCACACCCGGTCCCTAAAACCTGTGTGTAACGTCCACTAGGGAACCCTAACACGCAGACAGGACAGAGTAGAGAGAATTGCAATACCGATCCTTAGAATGGACGGGTTATGCAAAAAGGGATAGTCAAAACACAAGCCAAGGTCAAAGGAAACAGAGAGATGGAATAACGAGAGACAAAGCCAAATATCAGTAGCCAGGAAATCTAAAATAACAAGTGCACCGCTTAATGGTAAACCAAAGACCACAACAGGGCACTGAGGCAAGGGAGAGGTTAGCTTATATACACACAGGGTGTGTCTGATTGGCTAACCTCCAATTAGTGTTAGCCACAACACGTGGGAGGAGTTTCTTCCCTCCCTTGTCGTCTCTGAGGTCATCACTGTGTGCCAGGTCACATGACAGGGTGCAGCACACATATAAGGAACCTGCTCTGGAGCGTGCAGTGTCAGACACACTGCCTGTCTGGAGACAGAGACCAGGTCGCTGCAAGTGGCGCGGGGTAAGGGGACCTGACACAATGGAACCCATTCTTTACACACTCAACATACATCAAAAAAATACATTCTACTTCGGTCATGGGTCAGCTAACACTTTCTTTCTCTGGCTAACTCTACAAAAATAACAATATAGTTCAATAGAACAGCATAAAAAGAAAAAATAGGAATTTCAAGAAGTATAAGGAAATCAGTTTGGACACCATAAATTGAATTCCATAAAAAAAGAGTTGCAAGATGGCTGACAAAATATTGTTAGCTTCCACATAGTTCTTAGTATTTATTTTGTTGCCTCTGGAATGCTCTGTGCAACACCCCAATTGTTAAACGGGCTATTACAACTTGTCGCATTCAACAGCATTTTAGAGCTTTCCAGATCTTGCATGCCAATTTTATGTCCTCATAAGTAAGCATCTTAGTTTCTATGACCTGCATGAGCTTAGTCAAGCAGACGCAATTGCAAAATGGTTTGTAGGGGGTTAGCCAGAGGAGATTGGTGATCAGTTCTCAAGAATCTGGCAGAACAAACACTCCAGGCCATTCTCTACAATCCGACAAACACAAGGATCAATATTAAACAATTTCTAAAAATACATATTTATCATCACTTAATCAATTACCTAGGCTAAAAGTCATTTCAAAGCCTAAAGTTAAACCCTGTTCCTAAACCTAAACCTTGATTTGATAATCCTAATTAATTACTTTAATAATCCCAAACAATTCAATACTCTTGGATTAACACCCAAAATTATGTATAAAATGTTAAAAACAGCTAATTCAGAAATTCTTTAACAAGTTATTAATCTCTTACTACAAAATCCTAACTTCTGGCCTTCATTCCCAATAATGAGCAGTGTTAAGGTGAGATTATCTAAACAACATACACCCTTCTTGTGTACCACACAGATGTAGTATCAATAAGCATTCAAAGGTTTAATGTGTAGTTAAATTGTGTATATAGGGCACAGTTGTCTAGTAGTGTATACATAAAAGGAGGGGGGGAGGAGGGCTGGCAATATCAACCAATCATGGGGGTCTGTAAACATCAAAAGTGAAACATAACCTTCATATAGGGTTTGTAATCCTGACAGTCTGGGTTGTGGGCGTAGCGCAGACATGCGGTTAGGTACTTTTCCATTGTCAGCAGGAATAACATTTTAGTAAAAACGTTGAAAACTTGTAGACGTTGCAAATGTTAAAAATCATGTTGTTTCTTGCCCCTGCAAGAATGTGGATGAGATATAGTTCAAACTGAGTATCAAAAAGTCCAACCACAAAAACAAAATATTATGTGATTATCAAAAAACAAGTTTAGCCCTTTAGTGGGTTCTTTGAGTGGCCACTTTCAATTAGTTGGCTCCTTGGGAAAGTATATCATTTATTTATATCCTCTTCAGGGTCATTTTGCTGAAATATCTTCTAATAAGGGTTTTCGCACAATGCTTTTAATTTACCAATAAAAATATAATACATTAGCTTAATATACTAGAATTGCCTCACTTCTAAACATTTTTATTATAGCATAAATTGTATGATCTCTATCAAACATACCATTTCAACATTACCCTATGATCAATGATGTACACTAGATGAACCTTACTTAGGAAAAAAACTATCATACATCACCCTTTTTTTTCTTTTTCTTTTTTCAATCATGTCAGGACCATGACAGTATGTACAGTAAGCCTTTGGCTGATTAATAAAGTCATCATCCAACACCTAGGAGGACAGGTAGCTTAAGTTGCACACTCCATATATGCAGACCTTCTGCTTTAACAAAGCGCATCCAAACCACACATTAACACATAGTCACATACATAAAAAATAAACGTTTAACAGCTGTAGTATATATAACATATCATTGTAAGGTATACTATTTTTACTTTCTCCGATTTCCTACTTATGTTTAATTTTATTTTAATGATTACCTGATTATACTTATACCCCATACATAGTGAACTTTTTTCTCTAGATTTTATACTTTCAACTTTTATTTACCAATAGTATATATGCAGGCCATTTTGGCCACAAAAACATTTTCTCTCTCAGATGATACTATATCACCCTTATAAACATTGCACACATCATAGGATCAGGTGTCACAGAATTGGTGTCAGATGTATTCAGAATTGGTGTCAGCTGGCCTCAGACATGCAACATATTTATGCTATGCCATGTTAACGTTCTGGAAAACATTTGAGTTGACCGGTCAAGTTGAGTGTCCAAGGGCCATACAAATGCAAATTCTACAATTTTCTGTGATTTTCTGATCCAGACTACAAGCCTGACCAAAATCTCAAACCCAACACACAGGGAGTCTACAGTTGTAGTAACAAGGAATACAAATCTTAGCATCCCCTTCTATAAATTTTGTCCACTTTCACAATTTAAAAGAACACATATAATCAGAGACATATTAGTGGTAAGCCCCTTTTTTCAACCAGAGAGAGTGTATTTCCTTAAAGATAAATCTACTGAGACATTTGGGGGCCATAAGGACCACCCTATGTTCTACTAACATATATGGCATTTGCTGCACATAGTCTCTAGAAGTGAAATGGGGAGATAGTATTGTGCCACTTCTTAATTAATGCCTTTAAGTTAAAACAAAGTCTTATTTATTTATTTTATCATGTTTTATCCCCTGTTTTATCAGGAATCTGTCTTCCTCCCGCAGTCCCAGGAAGGGAGGGAGTGACACATCAACAGTTTTATTATACATTATGTTTTAGGGAGAGTAAGGTTAAGTCAGTTAAGGGGTTCACCAACAACAACATATACCTAATCTTAAATAAATAAATATACTTAGAACTATCTTGTACCATCTTAATAGATATACCAAAATGCCCATCAAAATACCTATAGTAATTATGGCAATTATACAACTAATTAAGAAACAATAACACCCATTGTACAGCGTTACGGAATTTGTTGGCGCTATATAAATAAAATAATAATAATACATGGTGTGGCAAAGATGCCTCTGCCTTGAGCTCCTAGAGGAGCCTGCTGGCTAGCCGCCTGCCCAAGGACTATGAGCCATGTAACTAACCACTAGAGTTGAGCGAACCCGAACTGTTCAGATTTTTTGACCCCGAATCCTAACCCGGACATTTCAGTAACAGTTCGGGTTCAAGTTCGGTGTTCGGCGATTTAATGGTACATTATGAAAAGCTGCAGGCCAGCCAATCAACATGCGTTTGACTCGTGTGCAGGCCCATCGCGACAAGACAAGCAAACCAAGCAATTGCTTGCGGCCCCCGAGCTGGCCTGGGGCCCCAAGGAAAATACTGGTTTAGAATAAAATGCAACGACAAATTGTGTGAGCGCCCCTTTGAGAGTCAATGCAGTAAAGTCCCACGATGCCTCCTGTCAGTATTGCTGAACATCCTGTCACTTAGACAGAACGCCGGCAAAACTGTCGAATTGCATCCTAACAGAATGAGAACAGTTTCTCCATTCGTGTTAGAACGCAATTCGGGACTTTGTTCGTATCCAATTTCATTCGAATGAATGAAACTCCGATCCTATTCATTGCGGCGGCTGCATCTTGCAGTCGCTTAGTAGATAACTCCCTAATTTCCACAGTATTAGGGAGCTATCTACCAAAAGGCTGAAAGACCTGAATTGGTCTTTCAGCCACATTTACTAATGTTACGGGCAAATGCAAATATTACAAGTTTTAGAATGAAATGTTGTATTTCTTAAACTGTGTACTTTGTCTTTAAGAGATATTGCAAACTGACAAGGTGTAAGAAATGGAACATATTGTTTCTCATAGATGTTTCTTTAAGCAATAACCTCAGTGCATAATATGTTTGCGCCATTTTGTCCCAGACGAATTACAATAACAATAATGCATAAACAAGCTTCAAGGCTATACTACGACACTTGCAGTACACAATATACTGTGGTAACCCCAAGTTAATGGAACTTCCCCAAATCCGGGAATCTCCCACGACTGTACACTTACGACTTAGTATAAACAACAGATAACCTATTCAGACTTTAAGATGCCATCTTGAACTAAGTCAGGAAAATTTCCATGACGTATGCACCCTTTAGTTATGGCCTTGTATGTTTGCCAAATTAAGGGAGGTCCTAAATTGAATAAAGTAAAAGAAGTGTTACTTTTTCATATTTGAACTACAGTAACCTAAAATGGAGACATCTGAGGTATAAATAGGTGTACTTTTAAATGTTAAGACACAGAGGAGAGACTTGGAGACAGACGCTGCTCCATCTTAAAATGACAGAGAGGCTGACATGATGACATGTTCAGAAGGGTATGTTAACCTATTAATGATATTTGCAAGCATGTAATTTAATCTTATAAACTCTGCTATAATGGATTTTATATTTTTATATAATAAATATCCAAAAGACAATCTTGCTTCCAAGACAATCCTTATTTTATATTGTATTCTCAATTATTTATATATGTTAAATAGAGGATCTCTTACACTATATAAAATTATGGCTAAGATATCTGTATGGTTAGCCCTACTAAGTTCTATGCTTTAAGACATTATAGTGGTAAATAAGGGAACCACACACGGTTACAATTGGCGACCACGAAGGGACTTTGTACTTGGAAGCTTTAAATATAAAATAAATACCTAGGTAACCTCTTATACGTAAGAGAAGACACAACACTTTGTCATGGCACAAGTCTTGAAATATCAAGAATCTATTGAGCTACTTGTAGCCCAGACTCAGAGAGAGATCATTAGAGATGATTTTAATGTGAACAAGGCACTGTGAGTTTAGGTGCCAGGTACAACGTAATTAGCATACAATGCTGAAATTGTGGATCTTAACTAATATCATAATAGAACAAATGCCTAATACACCAGCATAGCATGGCCCGTTAGTTCCAGGACAGTGGATTGCAGACAGGGGGATATGTTCTCTTTGTAGCTGCTTAGCATGCATGCGCAGGAAAAAGATTAATGCAAAATGTTGTCAAAAGAAAAGTGATAAGACAGAGCGATGAAATTTGAAGTCTAATTCCAAGAATGCAAAGAAAAAATGCATTATGGCTTAATGAAAACATTCATGCAACAGACAGACAGGATTTTTAATTATTGCATTACTGCATTCTGGATTCTAATGTCCACTATATGTGAAAAGTTTTATAAAACAGTGATATTTTCCATATTGTCAGTTACGCTAGCTGTTGATTGAAAATCAGGAATTATAACAGCATAACTATTTTTGGAGTCGGGAATTTCCAGCCAAGGTTGCAGAGATACAGAGACATGTAAACATTCCAAGGAATTGAGAAGTCGTTGTTTTATATTCCAAATTATGAACAACATTATTACATACAGCCATAGAGAGAAAGACATGGCTATTAAATACATTGAGTGCAGTACAATGCAGTACACTGCAGCATATATATTATATAATATAAGATAACTAGCTTATATTTTTTCCTAAACAGAGTTGAAATTATACTACCCTCCTAGAAAAAAGGGCAACAGGTGGTTATACATCCTTTGCTTCTCTAAATGCTATGCAAAAATAAATATTTATAAAATTATTAAAAATAATATATGTAAGAAATCAGGGCAAAATAAAATGGTAACTATACAGGATCTCTGATAACTTTTTTTAAACTGAAATTATTAAAGGCTTATTTAAATAAAATGTTAAATACATTTACAGCTTTAAATGTGACCAAAATATATTAAATGATGTGTTAAGCAGCCAGCCCAATTCACTAGAATAGCATAAGTATTCTACTATTTAAAGTGCACAATTCCTGCACATAATGACTTTGCTTACTCAGGTACAGTCTTTAGTCTATTGCAATGGCAGGATTAAAGTCCACCAATTTTAAAAGGGAAAGCTTACTTAAATCAGTGGTACTATCCCACCGTACTAGCAGTAAAGAAATTAGAACAATTATATTGTACTACTGACTGTAATCAGATCAGACACATGTAATCTCAGTGAATTTCATAAACTAGGTTTTTATAAAATACGATTAAATAAATAAATGTATAGAGACTAAGCATTAAGAGCATTTACATGCATTCAGCAGCCTGCTCTCTCAAAGCCAGAAACAGATTTATAAAAAATAAAAAGTAGGTTTTAAAAAGTCCGCAATCACCACACATGATGGGTGTAATAATTGCTTCTTTAAAAGCTATATGCTGCCGCAATTATGTATATAAATACAGATTAGGGCACAGAGTAGATATAAAAATACAGTTTCAAATCTCATATATGAGGATTCAGTTCCACCACATATTCTACAATTCTGAAAGAGGCTAATTTTAATATGTTGTAAAAGCACATATAATGCAAAATTAATTTGATATTGCAAGGCTGCAATATTCTAAACAGACATTAAAATTTAAGAAAAAAAGAAAAAGAATAATGCATAAAGAATAGTGTCAATTAAAGTGATAATACTCTGATATATTAAATCACATTGCATATCACATATCTGCTATATGAAAAGTATAATTAAGGTGACTTTACTGCCCAATGCCCCCTCACATCTATTTTATAGAATCTATACTTTTCAGTGGTCACTTCTAAAGAAGCCACTGAAACTGGGGGGCTCAGAGGGGTGCTCATCCCAAAAGAAATCAGATTCCAGACTTAAAATAAATAAATGATAGAAAAGGAATCACAGACCAGAACATGCATTTTTGTATATAATCTTAATTTGCAGATATTTTATGCAGTAAAGACATATACAGGATAGTTAATTAAATATGCAGGTATCTTTAAAAATTAAGCAATGTTAAAAAAAATAAAAAAATAAAATAAATAATAATAATAAAAAATATATTTTACACCACAATATAAACAGCTTTGTTAAACAGATTTAAGTACAAGTACTTATGTCAAGAAATATACAGAATACGTTTACAACAGGCAGGTTTAGCATAAATGCAAAGTTGTTGTTTTGGGGGATTTATTATTGCCCAAGAAATCTCTGAACACATTCAGAATTTTTGAGAGCAGCAAGTATAGACAGCAGATTGCAATGGACACCATTACAATATTGCTTTGCCGATTGAGGTCAGAGGTTTAAAGAATAAATAAATAAATAAATGTTCTATAGCTCACTAGACCACTAGCTTTTAATGAATAGTTTGCACAACACTTATAAATAGTTTGTAATACTGCACATTATAGCTGTAACAACATAATACACAGGGTAGCAATGCTATGTCACTGTTTAATAGACTTACCCAGTATTTAAGGACGACATGTTTCTTGCAAAGTCATCGGGTCTTTGAGGGAGGTTCTAACTACATTTAATTAATTAACTTACTAAAGAAAAAAGAAAAAAAGAAGGTTTTGTTTTTCCCCTGCAAGTGAATTTTCGGCGCAAGGTCATTTTGTGTTCACAGACTATTCGGTTTTAAAAAGCTGTTCTTTATCTCCCATTATGAACGGCCTTGTAATTCCTATCCACACTAAAAGTTGGCTTTTGAATGTTATTGTTTTAACTTTAATATTTCATAGTTAATACAGAGGATAAAGTAATTTAAAGAAAGTATATTGAAACTATATTAATTGATAAGATTTAATTTATCTATTTTGGTCCACTGTTCACTGATCTCGAGTCTCAGTCTGGTGTTCAAACAGTTTTTCTTACGATACGTCGTGAGTTTATATCCACAACTGCGTTTTGCTTTGTGATAACAAATTGAAAGCCTGGCATTGTAATACGTGTATGGACATGCTTATAACAAAGCATGGTCCCTCTCCTCATGTCGTTAACAGGCACTTTGATGCAATGTGTCTACCAACGCTTTTCTGTGGTCACTGGATCACATCGCATACCCTATCTCTCAGTCATGATGCAGAGTTTATGCTTGCAAGGATATCCAGACCTTATCCACCTGGTATCCGCATAAATACTCCTATCGTTTACAGGGGTTAATTACATAATAACCATTGAAGGTAATACGTTGGTTGTTCTTCCTATAGAGGAAAGATGGACTTGCCCTAAAAGCTTTTTCATGGCTAGGACAAGCTCTTATAGAGAGAGATAATGTACTTCTGACTCCTGAAAAGGAATACTGATGGTCACAATATGGGAAATACTGTAATTCATGTGTTTAGTAATCATAAGCATTTGCTTATTGCCACATTACTGATGTACTGTTTATTGAAATATTAATATCTAACATACTTTTTGAATTACTATATATTGAAAGTTTGCCAACATCTCATGGTTATAAATATGTTTTTGTATGTGTTGATGCATGTACCATGTTTACTTGGATATATCCTGTGCGAAGTGCAACCTCTGATGCCATGTTTTCTAGTCTCACTTCCTTAGTATGCATTTGATAATCCCAGGACCATCCATTTGGATGGTGGTCCTGCAGTTACTGCAAAGGAAACCTAAAACTGGGCAACCACATTTGGGTTACTTTGGGATTTCAGTGCCCCAACCACCCCCAAAGAAGTGGGGTTGTGGTCTGGGAGAATGCTGAGGTTAAATGATTATTAACCAAGTTACTAGTTGCTTGCCCCACACAGTGGTATCTATTTATTCCTATGGTACAGATAAGCATTCACAACATACCTGATGATACAAATGGTGAGACACCATATGAAATGTTACATGTTTTTCACTGACAAATATATTTCTGCACCAGGGAGAGCTTAGAACCATTGGTTCTATTAGAGAAATTTAGGGAATTTTTTTTTTTCCAGTCCACTTCGCCTTGCACCACCACCTATTTCCTTCTGTTGGCCAGTTTGTCCTGGAGAGGGTGATACCAAGAACTTTTACTACAGAGAACAATCAGACCCAACAGAGAACAGTAAGTTTTGATATTTTACAACCTGCTAAATATTAACAGGACATTCACAGAACCACTGACTGACACAATGGATGCTGTTAAAGATGGCAAGATAAAACAAACAGAGGACGACAGAAAAGCCACCAGAATCATAGACAGACTGAATCGTGATCTGACATCTGAACCTGCAAATGTGAAGGAGAAGGATGAACAGACAGACGTGATACATTCACAGTTAACATGGAATGTATGAAAAATTAATCATCAACATCATTATAAGAAAGACTCTGGAGAAAACAGACTGAACCTGAATTATCTAATACAGTAAGAAAGAAATTCAAAGATGGAAGCAAAATGATGCTAGAAAATTGGTTATGGTGTCTCCTTCTTACAGTCTGCAGCATTATCATAACATCAACCCTAGCTGTCGTTTTAAAACTGCATTGGGATTATGTTAACAAGCAGGAAGCACCTGAAATGAATTGGACTGCACACTATACAAGTTCTTTGATCGTGAGGACTACCTCCAAGAACCATCTCAAAAGGAGAGACACAGCTCACAGTGAAATGATTGCTAATGTGACCTACACTGGTATTTCACAAGGAACCTATTGAGATCATTCCAAAAACCGATTATACGTGAGAAAGATGTGATTGAACTATTTCAAATCCTAATAATGGACTCAACGATGATGGCAAAGCATGCTGAAAACAGAAAAAGACGAGATAGATGCTTGTGAAAGACTTTGGATGCACCTATGAAGGTGATTAAGAAAAGACTTTGCCGTATAGTTTATCATTGAATGACTAGCGCAAACAGCCTTCTTTATGCTGAAAAGAAGTGCTATGCTAATTCTGGACATTGCTATTATGTTTCCAGACAGAAGATGACCGGAAAAAGAAATAAAGACTGATAGCCCTCAACACCTAGCTGTTTCTCAAGATGGAACATGGTACTGAGAAAACCTGATAGACTATCAAAGCACCTCACAGTACAAGACAGATTGTTACCTACAACTCAGAAAAAGGGGTTAATAGGAAGGAGCAGAAGAAGAGGAAAATAGATTTCCTACTGGAGTGAAAAAAACATCCTGGAACAATATTCTGTAACAATGAACTTTACAATGACATTTGGTGGCATATGAATTTGAATTTGGTAGAAACACATCAATTAACTAAAGAAACCTTGATGCAATTAATAAATAATAACAATACCGGCTTACTAAGAGCAGATGCCCTGCCAAGAGAATGGAATATAAAAAGACCAACAAAATCTTTCAGAAACCTGACATCATGGGACACTTGTACTAAAGCACGATTTGCAGCTTTTCTTAAACTCTACATATTATGTACATACCTGCAAAGCAAGGACCTCCTGTAAACATAAAGACAGAGACATTGATACAACAAGGAATCTGTAATGGTTCTGTTGCAGATGTGATCTACCGTCGTACTCCTTGCTCTTTTGGTATAACTATACCAATGAAAACGTTAAATGGCTCCATAGAATCAAACGACAACGGATTATTGCTATATTCTGGACTTCCAGGAATGTGGTGCATGGACAGAAAAATTATAATTACTAAAGCAATCATGCCATTTTTTCCCTGTATCAGAAATGTGTCAGTGACAATGTGTAATATAATACAGATACTATAATTAATGGTATAAGAAACACATAATGTGTTAATTACAAAGGTGGATAGACTTTGTGAATATCTGAAACGCAATTGAAGATTATTGCTAAAATGCCATATGCAGCTGCAGTCTGGCCTACAAACAAATATATTAAACTTACGTATAAGAGCATAACAGCTAATTACCAAGATGAATAATTGAATCATGATAGTTAAAGATCATATGATTGCAATAACAACTGCAATAATGAATAAGGTTTAAACTTTAGAAGAAAATATAAATGTTCTTATTAAAACAGAAACTACTCGATATTCGTTTAAGTTTGCAGAGTGGTATAATTAATATAAGTGAAATACTTCAACAGTTAAAAACAGTTAAAACAGGCAGAAACTTTACTTCAACTATCATAAAGTTTATTTATAATGATAAAAATATTCAGTCTGCCAGAGCCAAGGCCAGTCAATGGAAAGTAAAAGAGTATTAGGGATTAACCCATCCAGGTGATATACATGATGAATTTGGAAATTGATCATTTAGGTCACCTATTGCAAACTGGTGAAAAGATGTCAAAGATATAAATTCAACATCCATACCACTCTATGTATATATATTAAAATACACGTAATCAAATATTTTATCGGTTTTTCAAATACAAAGAAAATGTAATTTGGTTTGTAATGGTTAAAGGTACATAAACCACCTATACAAAGGTAGAGTTAAAATATAAATATATTCAATATTGTATCTGAGTGCTTTCTTAACTCACTTTTAGAAATAATAATACAAATTCTAATCATCTTAAGCTGCACCCAACAGCCACTGAAAAATACACTTAAACAATTAAGATTCACATTGTTAAGCATCCAATCTCACGAATGTAGCTTTCCACAAGGGCTGTCAGATCTTGGTTAAAAAAAAAAAAAAAAAATGTTTTCTAAGACAATTTTTGGGTGTTTCTGGTATTTTAAGCCACTAATAACTGTAGTTATTATATTTACTAATTATAACTTAGGGAATAAGTTGTCTTCTCCCTAACAGGACAAAGAAAGATAATTAACGTCATATTTCCAATTATCAACTATTCTAAATATATTGAGAGATTTTGAATAAAGGAGTATTTTTAACATTTAAAGAGAATGTAATTTTACATACCATTGTGAACAAAGGTGGTAAATATTTTGCTGCTTCAAATTATCCTTATATATCTAAATCATATACAAGGGTGTTTATCTTTAAAACAAAACACTAGAAAGATTAACTATGTTACTATTTCATCTATCATTATTATACAAACTATAACAAATGAAAAGATTTTTCCACAGATTTGACCTGTGAACATTTTTAGCACAACAGCACCTGATGTCAGTGAGATGTCTATCACTGAGATGTTACAAAGATTCCAATACAGCAAAAAGAGGCGTTCTTGAGAATCCACTTCAATTGCTGTATCAACATAACATTTACTGTAATGGGATCCATGTCACTTAAGACAATGTCTTGGAAATGCTGTCAATTAATTTATTCCGTAAAAGAATATCGGAGAGTATCCAATCTATACACATCATAAATGGTGTAAAAAATGTTTCATGAAAAAAACAAAATAAAAAAAGACAAAGACAAATACCAACGCCATCACCACAGTGATAACAGATGATGCTGATCAATATCCGCAACCAATTCTAGCCAAATATTTGGAAAGCTGGACTCTACAACCTATACTCTACAACAAATACCCGGGTATTCTACAAACACAACCTCCAGCAATGTATCTAGGGAATGTAAACTTCTACAGGCCTTTAAGACTGTGGATTACAAATACAATTACTATTTTTAACTTTGGATTACAATTCATATCCGGATCTATCCAAGAATATCTTACTCTGGAACCTGGTGTTCTTTTCAGTTCTTTCCCAGACAAAAGCTTTGCTCATTTTAATCAACCACCTTTACATGCAAAGATCACACTATGGATATTTTACTGTTACAACAATGATCAAAGATGCTGGGAGCACAAAAAAAACAAAAGACTGTTGGACAACTTTGGTTTACTAATTTAAGGAAGAAATGGTCTACAATGCCCACAGTTTAATGGAGAGGGTGTTACGGGCAAATGCAAATATTACAAGTTTTAGAATGAAATGTTGTATTTCTTAAACTGTGTACTTTGTCTTTAAGAGATATTGCAAACTGACAAGGTGTAAGAAATGGAACATATTGTTTTTCATAACTGTTTCTTTAAGCAATAACCTCAGTGCATAATATGTTTGCGCCATTTTGTCCCAGACGAATTACAATAACAATAATGCATAAACAAGCTTCAAGGCTATACTACGACACTTGCAGTACACAATATACTGTGGTAACCCCAAGTTAATGGAACTTCCCCAAATCCGGGAATCTCCCGCGACTGTACACTTACGACTTAGTATAAACAACAGATAACCTATTCAGACTTTAAGATGCCATCTTGAACTAAGTCAGGAAAATTTCCATGACGTATGCACCCTTTAGTTATGGCCTTGTATGTTTGCCAAATTAAGGGAGGTCCTAAATTGAATAAAGTAAAAGAAGTGTTACTTTTTCATATTTGAACTACAGTAACCTAAAATGGAGACATCTGAGGTATAAATAGGTGTACTTTTAAATGTTAAGACACAGAGGAGAGACTTGGAGACAGACGCTGCTCCATCTTAAAATGACAGAGAGGCTGACATGATGACATGTTCAGAAGGGTATGTTAACCTATTAATGATATTTGCAAGCATGTAATTTAATCTTATAAACTCTGCTATAATGGATTTTATATTTTTATATAATAAATATCCAAAAGACAATCTTGCTTCCAAGACAATCCTTATTTTATATTGTATTCTCAATTATTTATATCTGTTAAATAGAGGATCTCTTACACTATATAAAATTATGGCTAAGATATCTGTATGGTTAGCCCTACTAAGTTCTATGCTTTAAGACATTATAGTGGTAAATAAGGGAACCACACACGGTTACACTAATACTAAGTAAAGATTACATAGTATTAGTAAATTCAGCTCCTACTCGCTATACCATGAGTAGGAGCATGTCTAGTAAACAGTGAGCAGCCAGTGGCCCCTGAGCGGTGGGTGGGGGCCCTAAATAACAATGAGGGGGACCTACTATCCTCCCCCCAGCCCCCACCCCTGCATGGTGGGTGTGGGTCCTAAATAACCTACTGTCCTCCCCCCCGCCCCCACCCCTGAGCGGTGGATAGGGGCATTAAATGAAAATTACCCCCCTTCCAAGGTGACTAGGGGTCCCCCCACCCAAATAAAAGTTATCTCCTACCTACCCCCCTCACCCTAAAAATAGTGAGGGTGGAATAAAATAACTGCAATCTGCAAATTAAAATAAAACTTACCATTTGATGTCTTCTTTCTTCTAAAATCTTCATTTTTCATCCCCAAAAAGGCCAAATAAAAATCCATAATACCCGTAAAATTTAAATACATTTTTTTTTAAAAAGAGCACAAAAAAAAACAGACGAAAAAGGAAAAAAACTGCCGCAAAAAAAAATCCATCTTCACCCATGGAGGGCTCCGCGCAGACTGACCTCTGCACGCTGTGTAATTTGATTCATAACACTCTGATTGGTGGGCTTGAAATCCATCCAATCAGAGTGCTCTGTGTCATTTTACATTTGTGCACGAACACGTGGGAACTGACTTGGCGGTCATCTTGTTCGCACGAACGCATGCACCGGTATTTGGTCGTTGAGTGCATGGAACTAAAATCGGAAACTCTAACTCGCGAACACCGCTAAACTTTGCCGAACGCCTGCTTCAGTGTAAAATTGTTTGCATGAACAAAGCGAACAATTGCTACGTAGGAGCCAGTGGATCAGTTAAGTATTTTGTTCGGTTTTGTACTCCCAAAATTGACCCACCGCTACCACTTTTCTTATGAAACTATTTTGGGCAGATGCCACTTGTGTGGTCAGTCAAATGTTGCCTTCCATGGAAAATCCAAACCACCGAACCGATGTGAGTGATTTTTGCATATGATAGTGTAACGGCACCCCCAGCCATAAAAGGGGTTAATTTTCCCTTCCAGATATACAGGCAGCTACTGTAGACACCAATCCACCAAACCGAAGAAGCATTGAATGCTCTCAAAAATACGAATACTCTTAACAGCGGAATAGGAAAAACCATACAAAAGGTTTACACTTCTAGCAGACGAACTGGAACAGCATACAATAAATACCCCCCAACAAGAACAAGACAAGGCTCCGTGTTGAGGGTGAAGCAGGAACAGACAGAGCTGTGGGTTTATTGTTCTTATATACACATTCTTAAACATTAGTACCACACACAGGGTTTTGTAAAACAACCAATAAACACATAATACACAGTAAAACACTCTCATTCATTCCAGCAGAATCCTCCCCTCTGCCTGTGATATAATTACTGAACACAGTGGGCTAACATAATTATTACAGGCAGGAAATTACACAGTTTTACACAATATTCATAACTTTAAAAGTATACATCACATTCACATAAAACTTACATTTTCATAATCAGCATACTCCAAATACAAACATACGTCAGAATCATACAAATTGGTCCAGTGGGTCAAAAGTTAGTTGGAAGTCCCTTTGTGACCGCCCGCAAGCATGGCTTGGGTGTGGTAAGCCAATTATCTCCAGCATACAGAAAATAGCTCTATTCACAACAACAGTAAAAATACACAAAAATACATAATTCCCATTACACTGAACAGAACCCCCCACATTCAACCTATCCCCAGATAGCTTGGATTTGAGCGCTCAATATATCCGAACAGCGCTCAGATCCCACAAACAGAACAAAATCGCCATGGGGTTAAGTCTAGCATGGGCTGATGAGAGGGGCCACAGTCATGAGGCAGGAGGCTGGCAACCAGGCTTCTGCATAACCCAGTGGCGAGGTAAGTTTCGCCACAGATGGTCATTTAGATCAGGGCTATCAGGGGTTGTAAATCTTGAGGGGTTTCCATGGATTTTGGGGGTACTTTTGGTGTGTTCTGAAATTGTGTGTTTTTCTGTACCTGAGATAATTGAGTTTGTGCAGTTCCTGACTTAAGTATCTCTCAGGCACAGGGCAGGAGTTTACTGTGTGTATAAATCGTGAGTGATTGCCTGCATTAAAGAGATGTACTCCCAGCATTAAGTCTCAGCTAATATGTGGGGGAATGCTATAATTACTACTATACAGCTGTACTCTCTGGAGGAGAGCTCTGACCAGTGGGAGCTGGATCAAGGACCCTGATCCAGGGTGGGAGTAAATGGCAAATCCTCGTCAAAGCTGTGGTGGCTAAGGGGCTGAGGTGCTTATGGTGTCCTGGCGATAGCTAGGAAGTGTATTTAACGGAGGTACCCAGTAGGGGTACCAGGCGGTCTGCCTCACATGGAATGGATATCCTGTAGCAAGCAAAAATTGTTTGGGCAGACTAGATTGGCCAAATGGCTCTTATCTGCCATCACATTCTATGTTTCTATCTTACTGCACTGTATCATTAAGAGTACCTGTTGCAAGCAAAAGTTAGCTTACGGCGTATTATTAAGCAGGTGTTGGACTGCTGTAAAAGTGGAATTATCTAGTGGCTCTAATCTAACCTTACTTATCTACAGTTTGGATCCTTCTCAACAAACGTACAGTCCAAGGAAGATGTGGTGTTTAGTTTACTTTACACTTAAGGCCCTTATGCGGACTTAACTACTAGACCCTAATGAGGTGAGTATTGTCCCGGTAGGAATATACTGAGCTCATCATGCAAACACCGCAACAAATACACACTATCCCACTCTGATAGAAAGTGAAGTGTATTATTCCCCTCATTAATAAAGTTTGATAAAGCAATTAACACAACAAGAATGTGCCCAAGGAGGCGGAGCTTGGCCACCATCTTAGATGGCCACCTTTTAGAGAGGATCTGGGGGCATTGTGACTAACTCTGTGAAAAAAGAACTTTAATTCATCAACTCAGCTGCTTAATATGCACTATTTGTGCATCTGAATCATTGCTCAACATGCCGAAGAAAAAAAAAACCTGCTAAAATCGCTTCTGCAATGAAGAATATTGAGAGAAAAGTGACAGGGGTGAGTAAGGGACTGTCAGTCCAGCATGCATCTTTGCAAGGAACATCTTAAGGCTTATTTCGCCACCAGGAATGATCACAGACCCCACAGGTACTCCTGATGCATCCCGCCTGCCTCCCGGACCTGGAACATATTCGGCCGTGGCTGCAGCCCGCTCTCATCATTTATTGTGTGGCAGGACTGCGGCCGTGAGAGAGGGGACCGGGTATACATGCATCAAGCACTCGGATCGCTTGCCGTCTTCACCTGCGAGTGGTTTGGTGTGCAGAGAGCCGGGGCCACATGCTAAGGCAGCCCAGTCATTCACTTATAAAAGTGACCAGGCTACTAATATTAAAGTGGGCGGAGCTAGATCCCAATCCTGTTGGGATCTGTGGCCTCACAGCTGTCTGTCCCGGCAGGAGGGTCCACTACATTACATATTAAAGGGCCACATGCTCTAAGCGGGGACGAGAAAGAAACAGACAGTCCTGAAGCTTTTGAAGCTGAAAGTGAGGGTGAACAGATTGACACACTGAGTGCTGCTGCCACAACCAAGATGGCCACATCTACTAAACTCACTACTGCCACCACCACCAAAATGGCCACTGCCACCTCTAAGATGGCTACTCCACACATGGAAAAAAACATATCTACCAAAGCTGCTGCTTACAACCCAACTATGCCACCAGAGATGACTGCAGGATTGCCGGCATCTGCTGATATGCTAAAAGAACTTAAAAATAGATCTGAGAAATGATTTCAAGAAAGACTTTGAAGGAATTTATGGCTTTATAGAGAACATAAACCTGTGCAGAGAAGAGGTAGAAAATAGCATACTTTTCCAAGAGCAAGCACATCTGGAATTAGAGGAGAAGGTGGAAATGCTTCAAAAACAGCTCAATCAACAGGCTGAAAAATTAGCGGATGCAGAAAACAGGAGTCGCCGCAATAACTTGAGAATTAAAGGAATTCCTGATGCTGTTGACAACTAGTGATGTCGCGAACCCGAAATTTTCGGTTCGCGAACGGCGAACGCGAACTTCCGCAAATGTTCGCGAACCGGCGAACCGCCCGAAACGCCATTGACTTCAATGGGGAGGCGAATTTTAAAACACACAGGGACTCTTTCTGGCCACAATAGGGATGGAAAAGTTGTTTCAAGGGGACTAACACCTGGACTGTGGCATGCCGGAGGGGGATCCATGGCAAAACTCCCATGGAAAATTACACAGTTGATACAGAGTCTGGTTTTAATCCATAAAGGGCAGAAATCACCTAACATTCCTAAATCACAATCAATATGGATTGACACCTGACATATGACATGTTGACACCTTGACATATGGATTGACACCTGTCCTCAGAGCCCCTGATGCACACGGACACAGAGCAGAATAGAGACTGGTCCCCCTACATAGGGTCACTTGGCAGATATGGATTGACACCTGTCCTAAGGATCCCTGATACACACTGACACAGAGCAGAATAGGGACTGTTCCCCCTACATCGGGTCACTTGGCAGATATGGATTGACACCTTGTTACAAACTGCTATTTGTAACGGGCCCTTTAAATGGCAAATTGCCCTGTTTCCCTGGGTTGTGGAGAAGCCTCTTTGCCAGCCTCCTCCCGCATGACTATGGCCCCTGGGAGATTGTGAAAATGTATGCACTTTTATTTGGTGTGTATGGCCCTTTAAGACTGTCGGTGGGCATATTGGGGCTTATGGACTCTTTATGTGACTGGTGCTGGCCCTTTAAACACCTTTTTTGGGACATCAGGAAGATTGGGACACTGCCCCTTTAAGGCCGTGTCCCCAGACTTGTTGGGGACACGGCCCCTTTAAGACGGTGTCCCCTGTGTCCCCAGACCTGGTGCAAAACCTTTGTGCCTGCCTTGCTATTTCCCACTTGGTTCAGTAAATGGGAAATTATTTCAGCTGCAGAGACTAACTAAGTCCCATTCGGCGATGGGACTTAGTCTTTTTTTCAGCCGTTTTTTTCAGCCTTATTTCAGCTGCAGAGACTAAGTCCCATTCGCCATGGGACTTAGTCGTTTTTTCAGCC
>OW240922.1:86017968-86071526 GCA_933207985.1 Pelobates cultripes
CCTGGTGATAGGGATCCTGAGTGTCGTGAAAAGGAGGCTGTGGTGGTGTGAACACTGATAGGTGTTTGTAAACCTGTTAAAACAAAAAATTCATCCAGCCAAACGTAGGCTGTTAAAACAAAAAATTTTGCTCCTAGAGCCAAACGTAGGCTAAGTAGCGAAATATTTATTACTCCATTTTAACACCATTCAAGTGCCACAGTGAAGGGTGAATAGGTAGTAGATTAAAGGTGTTGGATAAGTCTGTCTTGATCTACCAAGACTTACTACCCGCTGAAGTGATAGCTTGTATGGCATCGTCGATTGCATAATGCAGCGAGAACTCCTCAGCGTGAATGAGGGAGTTGATGCTGGGAATGGAGGAAGAGTGCGGTGTGGAAGAGGTCTATGATCAAACGTATAATGGGTATTGTGAATGGCTACCCCGATGGAATTGGTACACCAAGATGGGAAATGTGAAGGCCGGGAAGGACCGATCGTGAAACCAGCATATGATTGCTGTGGACAGAAGTTGATCCACCGTAAGAGGGTCAATAGATGTAGATAATAGTTTAGTGTAACTTTGGGGTTGGTGATAAGGCCCATGTGAAACCCCTGTGAGAAACCCGGCATCAGAATCTACCATATGTCTCTATGTTAAATGCATAGTGATAGGTACCAGGTTCTTGGGTGTGTGCCGAGAGAGGGAAAAAGACTTGCGTGGGACATGCGCAATATTGGAATGTCGTATGAAAGGTTGTATTTCTTTGACCCTCATATATTAGAAATTTGACGTATGTAATTGCCCAACTGTGGGGCCACAATTGTAGTGCCAGTAGAGGGCCATGTGTAAACGTATGGAGTGAAGGCTTGGTGAGGGCCATGTGTAGAGGTATTGTAGTGGAAGGCAGAGTGCTTAATGTTAGTCCTGGGCTGCTGGATGGAGAAATAGGGCTGTATGAGGGGTATGGATGTATGGAACGAACAAAGAAGGGAACGAACAAAGACGGGGTGAGGGATTCCTTCGGAGACCCAGGCCTGACTGGCGTGTTGGGTATTTCATCCACCGGTAGACCAATTATTGGGATGGATTCTTGATATTCTGATATTCTGAAAGAAATAATGATTTGAATAAGTAAGGTGTCGTAGAGGTGGGGATGAGACCTTCGGAGAACTGGCCTGCAAGCTAGTGCCGAGACGAATAATTTAACTAGACCGAGTGACAGGTGAGGCCCTGCTAGTGCCAAGTGGCGGAGAGAGGCTCTACCTATGATTTGGGCTGAGGGAATTTTGTGGCCAATTGAACGAGGTGGCAGGATGTTGGCACCTCGGTGACCGTAAGAGATTCAAAACGTGTGGCCGTGACTTGGGAAGCCCTATCCCTAAAGAAGGGTGAGCGAGGTGACTAACTATAATTTGGTCATGGGGTTGAACCTCCGTGTATGAGATGGGGGTGTAGACCTCGCGGGACCATTGTATTACTTAGGGTAGCTAAGGCCAGCGGCTAACTCTCAATGCCAGTTCACTAGCCTGATGGGGCTTGTCTCTTAGAATGGTGTAATTTAACTTATGTATATACTTAACTATTTCTTTGGTCAACGTTCAGAAGGATTTCGATATATATTTGCCTCCGCAGGGAATGGGTCCGGTGAAGATGTTCTAAGGGTAATGTAGATGCTAGAGGGCCTGAGGCGTGCCTCTGGTATGCCAAATGTAAAAAAAGTCAAATGTATGGGTAAAGTGTAATAATGAAATGTAACATATGAACCCGTGTACGATGAGGGACCTGAATGTAGGTCCGTAAGTAGAGACAAGCCCCAAGGGGTTCCCATAATTGTGACATTTACATGATAAGAAGGCGAAGTGAGGCCTTGAGAAGAAACGTAATCGCAGTGAATAAGATTTACAATACCTGAAACTTAAATGCAGGGAACCAGGTAGTCTTGTTGGTGGTTGATGCCGTGTAACTTAGTGAAACTGCGGTGAAGACACAGGTCTGAGTGAGGAAATGTAGAAACAATAAACAAGAAATGTACAGTTAAATAAGTAGTAGCGAGGTGGTGTAGGTTTGAATGATTGATGTTCCAAACATAGTGAGGAATCTCAGACCTGGTTCGTTTGAAGTTTAGAACCCACTTTGGGAAGTGGGGGGAGCTAAATGAGGCCATGGAGACTGAATGAGGCCTCGTGGGAAAAAAAAAGAACTGCTAAACCTTCTTACCTGATACCGTAATACAGGGTATTGGGATACCACTTCTTGAAGACTGTTTGGAGGAAAGTAGTAGAACTTAAAAACATATGCAGTCTAAGTGTAAGGAACCGGTATATATTTTGGTTTATTGATTTTGGTTGTGCACGTTTTTCTTTAATTATATAAATCCATGGCAGCATCAGGTCTCCCCACCTTTTTCATTTATTGCTGATTACATTTTACTAGACTGGGGGCCAAGTGAGAATAGGTTTCTTTTAAAGTTTGTATTTACTGTCCTGTTAACAAAGAGGGAAGAGCTACCCATTTGTAATGCTGCCATGGATTTAACAGGAAAAGAAAATTACAGTAAGTATTAATATGTTTTCTGATACATCTTAAATTATTAGAAACAGACTACAGAACAAAATGATAGAAGTCTAAAAGCTTTATGCTGTATTGCTTATTGTTTTCTTAAATGTTTTAAAATTCTTAATTTGAGAGTTTACACTCACATCAATCTGGATTTTAAAAATGGGTAAAGTGACGGAACTAATACGGAGAGGGTCTTGGAGAAAGACATGTATAGCTGATCGCCCATTGCCCATAGCACAAAGGTGGCTAAAATGTTGATCCTCAAATGTCGTATAATTCCCGTAATGGTTATCCAGCTGTGGATCTACCATTTGGCCATGCTTACAGGGCTAGGTTTGTTAGCAATGTCTGTGTGTTTGAATGTAAGCTTGTTTTTTTTTTTTTTATGGTGTAGGTATGTGTGAATGTAGATGTGGATTTGTGTGTAATGCTGGCATTTGAATTCAGGGATGTGTAGGCATTTGAATGTGGTGTAAAAAAGGTAGGAAAAACTGCACCCAAAAATATGTACAGAAATGTATACATACACAGGTTTTTTAGGGTTGTATACACAGTTGATAAAAAAACCAAAAAATAATAGCGCAGTTCAGTATGTACAGTGAATAAGTAGTGTGTAATCTTGTGTGGTTTTCACTCACATTTTATTGAGCTAACTCAGAGCTCAGCTGTGTTGCGCATACATTTGTGCATGGTGTCTTTGAGGTATGATTTTGTTTTGACGACGTAGGGTTGCAATAAAATATCAATGTATTCTGATAAGTTTGAAAGAAGAGATCCATGCCAGAGACAATAGGTCGTCCTGGAAATTTTTATTTTTTTATTTTTATGGATCTTGGGTAGATAGATCTACTAGTACTTACTTCACCATTGGAGTATCTCTTTATATGTATTCACTCCTATATATGTCCTGCATACTGCACTTTATTTAAGCCATCTGGGACGTTCCGATCATGATACATCCTTAGACGGTTATTTTCTGTCCATGCGCAGTACAGCTGAGCTCTTATTGTTTAATAAAATGTGAGTTAAAACCACACAAGATTACATAAGTTTGCATAGCATTCTGATACAGACTTCCTTTTGGTTATTCCAAGCATATAAGATCTGCCCATGGCAGAAATATGTGTAAAATTTGAGAGCCGTATAGGTTTTGTTATCAGAATGTTCTTAATGTGCGTTTCTCCCTTTTGTTTTTTTTACCACTTGAGAAAGCCCTAAGGGGAGAAACGTGTTGTAGAACATAGTATTATGTATTTTTATACTTTTACGTGACATCTGGACCCATCACCTACTATGGACAACCAACCAAAGAAATCCTTTGTGTGGATTATACCACCCAGGCTTGATACATAGAGTGGTTAATCTGCAAACTCTATTGTAAGTATATTTTTATTTACCTTATTGATACTTACCTATCTATATAGAGAGCACTCTTGGCTGCTTTTTTTTGTCATTATATATTATCTACCTCATCATTATGAAGTTGTGATTTACCATCATTCTACTGTGTACCAAAACCAGAGGGATATCCTGCAAGTGGGGATTGTATGCCACTGCATGCTGTTTTACCTAGAGCTGGTTATACCATATGTGAGTTGACATCTTATCTAAGTGTTGTTTGTCCTACCACGTACTACCATATTGCACATGCCTCTGTTTTTGCTTCCTTTTCATATTGTTAAGCAAAGCTACCATGAAAGTCCCATACCAGGACTAGAAGATCTATTGCCACCTTTGAGACTGTGCCGTACCATTTGGTATTTTTTATTCTTTTAAGTTTTTTTGTGGACTCTTTTTATATCCTGTGGGGTTTTATTGCTCTTATTAATTTTATTGTTCTTCTTATTATATACTATTGTTTTTGGAGTATTTTTCTTGGCGCTACCTGTATATTGTTGTATGACTTTTTCTAGTTTTCTTCGGGATTGGAAGGATTCCCCTATTATCAGGTGTGCTGCATCCCATCCTAGTGTACTTAGTTTGTTTAATGCTGCTCTATTCCTTGTTCTAGCTTTAAGTTGTCTGATTAGAGGCTCTAAACATAGTATAAAAATAAGAGGTAATAGGGGGCAGCCTTATTGCAGAGGATAGGAAGCCAGTATTGAAGCTTTTAATTAGAAAGTAATTGTGACTATATATAGTCTTATATATATATAGACTATATGACTATAATTATGTTTACTGCAAATAACTTTTGTTGGGGTGTTTTTTTTGTTTTGTTACATGTGTATATGTGTAATACAGGGCAGGACTGGGCTGTGACAATAAAACAGCATTGTAAAGGCAAAGGAGATGCAGGGGGGTTTATTATGGCAATACTAATGACAAACACCCGCCCTGGTCCCAAAATGAATAGGTTTTTCCTGCTTCCCCTGCAGGGAATCCCATGCACAGAGCCTTGCTGAAGTGCTCTCAGATGGGGAAATGCCCTATGTTTCTTTCACATGGCACAAGAGACTTTTAATGGCAACTTGCACTGCCTTTGCTGGTGACCTGTTGATGGTGTCCCAATGGTATACCAGAGGAAAAAAATAAAACAGGGTTGGTAAAGGGTGTACTGCATTTGTGGGAAGGCTGCCTGTGGTGTTTTATGTGCTTGTAAGCTGCTTATGGAATTGTGTGTGTTTGTAGAGGGGGCTGTTTGTGTTGTAGTGTATGTAAAGGAATGTTTGTTGTCTGTTATGTGTGTCTAGGGGCTGTATAGTGTATGCATTTGTGTGTTCAAGCAGAGGAACTATAGAGATTGTGTGAGTGACTATTAGATGTAGATTGTGTATGTGTGTGCCTGTCTAGGGATTGTAGTGAGTGTGTGTGCATATAGGGGCTACAGTGTGTGTGTGTGTGTGTGTGTGTGTGTATTTGTGTGTGCATCTAGAACATGTATTGTGTGTGCATGCATATAGGGGATGTAGTGTTTCTGTATAGAGGGTATAATATACATGTTTGTGTATAGAGAGTGTAGAGTGTTTGTATGTTTAAAGGTTTGAAGTGTGTAAAGGGGTTGTAGTATGTATGTAAAGAGTATAGTATAGTGTAGTGTAGGTATAGGGGTGCAGTATATGTGTAAAGGCGTTCCCTATTTTGTATGTAGTGTAATGTGTGCATAGAGGGCATATTGTGTGTATAGGGTGTACCTCAACACGCAGGAAAGAGGAAACCCGCAAAAGGTGTATCCAAAAGGCATATTACCGAGCCTTAGAATGGCCGGACTTAACATATTAATACAACAAGAAACAGGGCAAGATAAAGCAAGGACAGGAATAACAGAAATACTCAGAGTTAAGATGGGGTTAGGATACCAGAAATCACAAGTCAAATACTAAGCTGGAGTCAGGATACCAGAAATCACGAGTCAAATAGGAAGCCGAGGTCAAACACAGGAAATCACAAGGGAATCACCAGGAGCGCGATTTATGTTCAGATTGGTTTAATATTAAAAATGGGATGAGACAGGGGTGCCCTCTCTCACCTTTATTATATATCTTGTCAATTGAACCACTAGCAAATAATATTAGACAAAATCCTGGGATTAAAGGTATTGGAACTCAATCTGATGAATGGAAGATATGTCTATATGCTGATGATATTTTAATTTCTATTGCTGACCCTCTGGTTTCTCTCCCGTACTTAATGCAAGAATTTAATAAATATAGTAGTGTTTCAAATTATAAATTGAATACGAATAAAACAATAGCCATGTCGATTAATATTCATAAAGACAATCTATTATCCCTAAAGAGAGATTTTGATTTTAAATGGACAAAAAAAGAGTTTATATATTTGGGGGTAACTATAACGGCAGAGATAAGTCGAATTATGGAAACCAATTTCTTGAAGTTGTTAAAAGAGACTAATATGTTGTTAAAGGAATGTAGAGTGCATGAAATTTCCTGGTGGGGAAGGATAAATACCATTAAAGCTTATATAATACCTAAATGGGCTTATTTATTTAGTATGCTCCCTCTCTCGATTTCGAGTTATTGGCTGAATATGTTGCAATCTAGTATTACAGCGTATGTCTGGAGAGGGAAGAGACCAAGAATTAGTACCTACCATCTTTCAAGGAAGGCCTTCCAGGGGGGGTTGGGTTACCCCCCTGTTAATCAAATTTATCAGGCTAATATATTAGTTCATGCCAGTAAATTACAATTAACCGACTCTATAGACCAAGCCTGGTATAAAATCGAAGCAGCCAGACTTGGTTTAGATAACCTTGAATTTCTCTTATGGAGAGAGGCAAGTCAGAACAGGCATCTGTGTGAAATGGGTTCTCACTGTCCCTCGACCTTATTACAGACATTAAAAGAATGGACGTCTATAAAGAAGAAGTTGAATATTAACAGAAAAATATATGAGAATTTGAGTCTGAGGTCGTTGGAAAGTTTCATGCTAGAGATAAACCTGTCAAATTGGTATAAAGATTTTAACTATAAGATAAAAGACCTCTATAAGGACCATCAACTAAAAAGTTTTGATGTTTTGAAAAATTGGCTAGATTTACCCTCCAGAGACCTATTTAACTTCCTTCGTATTAAGAGCTATCTGAAAGATAATATATTGGTTTTAGAAGGCCGACTTGGAATAATGTTCAGGAAACTTTTTTCGGGGGATCCTGTCAAAAGGGTTTTCTCTATTGCAGTCGAATTAATAAAGATGATAGGGACTCCACTCATCCCTAAAGCTTTAACTAAATGGGAAACCGAGTTAGCAATTTCTATTCCTTTTAATAACTGGTGTAAATCCTTTGTGAGGACCAAAAAAATTATTCATTGTTTGAATATTTTAGAGACCTTTATAAAGGTGCTGTATAGATGGTATTTGGTTCCTATTAGACTTGCTAAAATTTCTATTACTAACCCGTCTAATTATTGGCGATGTTTTCATCTTGATGGCTCAATGGTTCATATATGGTGGTCATCCAATCGAATCAAATCTCTCTGGATGATTACATATGAATTTATAAATAGATTGGGAGGTTCCTATTTGGAATTCAAACCGGAAATCGCTCTACTCCATCTTTTGGGCTCAGAATTAAAGGATAATTTTGATATTGTGATCATACATTGCTTAATGGCTGCTAAAATATTAATTGCTAGATTTTGGAAAAGTTCTGATATTCCCACGAGAGATCAAGTTAAAGCACAACTTCTATTCCAAGTTGAGATGGAAAAGGGATTAATATCTATGAGAGAATATTCTAATTTGAAGGCTTTGACGTTTTATTCTAGTCTTGTCCAAAAAATTAAGAGGCTTTAAGGTAAATGATTTAGTGGGGTACCTGTACGACTACCTTGTGGTGGGTATGGTGTTCTCAGTGGGGGTTCTATCATTTGACGCCTTTGCCTTATTTTGCTATCTCTTTTCCTTAAAAGGTGGTTTTAGATCTGCAACACATACGACCAGTTTTGTCTTATGTCTTTGTTTCTTTTCTTGTTTTATACATCTATAAGGTTTTGTACAGGCCGTTTTTGGACTACGATATGCAACTGAGGGGATATAGGTGTTCCCAGATTATGTCCTAGACGGCTTATGGATGAAATTTGAGATAGAAAATTGTTTTTTTTTATGTTTGTTTAATAGGGAGGAATCCTTATTTTCTTTTCTGTAAGATTCCCTCCCTTGGATGTTGTCTTTGTCTATTAATATTTTCATGGAAAATTGTAATAAAAAGAATTAAAAAAAAAAAAAAACAGAGTTAAGATGGGGTTAGGATACCAGAAATCACATGTCAAATCCTAAGCTGGAGTCAGGATACCAGAAATCACGAGTCAAATAGGAAGCCGAGGTCAAACACAGGAAATCACAAGGGAATCACCAGGAGCACTAAATGAGGATCCAAACAGAAACCACAATAGGGCAAAGAATGGAGGCTAAAATAAGCCTTAAATAGGCTCAAAAGAGTTCCCATTGGTCCACATCATATCTGCCAGCCCAAACAGCATTGGGTTGCCTAGATGACGTGGTCCCTTTAAGGTAATGACGTAATGGTTTTACCTTTTTCTTTTAGGGGTTGCAGTTCTTCCCACAAACCAGCAGAGGGAGCCGTTCGTGAGACCGAAGGTAAGCGTTATATTCATTCTGCGCGGCCAAGTGGAGCATTCGGGCCATGCTGCCCAAGGACTGAGGCAATACAGCCACGCGCATGTTCTGCCAATGGGGCCGGAGGAGAGGAGCAGCGCGGGCAAAGGTAAGTTTGTGACATGGAGATAGATACACACAGTCTGCATCTAGCAGAGATGTAGATAAGAGGCTGCCAGGATCCTTTCCCCCTGGCATTAGAGTTTGCTGGGCTTGTGAGGGAGATATTTTATCTCCCCATCAAAACAATAATGGTCAGAAAGCCCTCTGTGATCTGTTGCTGATCCTTTGAGCTCCCTTGTTGGCCTTTGCCCATGACCACTGCAGTCCACCCGGCATTTCCTCGAACAGAGTAATACAAGGTGATTATTTATTGATTGTAGCCCATGGTTTGCTATGTATCTTTTGTGTTTGGCTTTTTAATAGATTATATATATTTTTCACTTAATGCCTCCAAACATCTTGTACAGTTGGAAACAACAGAACTGCCAAGTACAGATAAACAGCTTTATAGGTAAATTTAATAAGTCAAAAGTGTCACAAGTGCCTGGTCCACATTATGCATCTTTGTGTCTTACTATGTAGAGAAGAAGATTAGAAATGATGCCAGAAAATGAATCCAATCCAAATGAATTCAGTGTACAAGGTATTGCAGACTCACCACATCTTCGAATACCTCTTTTTACAGCAATTTTATCAGCATACCTCATCATTATCTTAAGTAATCTGATCATATTTGCCTCTATAATTCTGGACTCTCATTTACACACACCCATGTACATCTTCTTGTGTAACCTATCGGTCATTGATATTTCATACACCTCGACCATTCTACCCAATCTGTTGTCCAAGCTCATCACTCAGTGTAAGACCATATCCTTTCTAGAGTGCTTTATTCAGCTGTATTTTTTCATGTGCTTTGCTTGTACAGAGATCTTACTACTGGCTGCCATGGCTTATGATCGCTATGTAGCAATCTGTCACCCTCTTCATTACTCAATACTTATGAGTCCAAAGCACTGTGCTCGACTAGTACTTGCAGTGTGGGTCATGGGTTTACTCGATCCTGTTGCACATACTGTTTTAATTGCTCATTTTTCATATTGTCGTTCTCACCAAATTGACCACTTTTTCTGTGATTTAACCCCATTGCTTAAACTTACCTGTAGTGATACATTTATTATTGAGATATGTACCTACATTGATGGGACTCTCTTTACTGCCAGTGCATTTATACTTACATTGATATCTTATGTGTTTATTATTTCTACTATCCTAAACATACAATCAGCAAGTGGTCGACATAAAGCTTTTTCTACCTGCAGCTCTCACATAACTTGTGTTATCATATTTTATGGAACAATTATCAGTATGTATATGAGACCAACATCTATGTATTCTCCAAGACAGGACAAGTTTTTTGCCCTTATATATAGTATACTTATTCCAATGCTTAATCCTCTTCTTTACACCCTGAAGAATAAAGACTTTAACAATATTTTAAAAAGATTAATAAAACATTGTTTTCTACTGAGCTATATAGTAAAGTAGTCATATGATCCATACCTGCATACCTAACATTAAGTTCAATGAAAAAAAGAATCAGGTGTCAGAAAGTCAAAATATGATAAATCAAAAATATTTAATCATGGTTTGCAAAGTAAAAAGTAGTAACATTCAAAATGCTTTCTATTTTTGAACGCATAATATGTGCACCTGAAGGACACTTATAGAGCCTGCAGTCTTGAAAGAATACCTGTCATATAAACAGCCTTGTGAAGTTTTATAGCTTCCATTTTTCTTCAAAAATTGCTACATTTTGCCTATACAAGCATACAGTTTTAAACCTAAAATAATAAATATGTATATTAGTTTAAATATATGTTCTTGATGTGAAAATAAAAATCAAAAATATCAGTTAAGCTGCTGTACAGCTTTGTGTCTTCCCTAACAACAGTTCATCAAAAGAAAATGTATTGCACTGAAAAACACACCTGAATAACAAAGTGGTTAAATATAAAGTACTTAAATATAAATATAATGCAAACCTTTCATATCTCAATAAATATAATGCAAACATTTCATGTTCTCAATAAATTACAGTGTGTTCACAACTCAGGTAATACATATATAGAATAAAGTTAACAAAACAAACAAACAAACATTTTTGTACAATATAAAATACAACTGAATCCCATTCACTTGTAAGTGCTTGTGACTCTCGAACATTACCTCCAAAGTGCTATTGCATAAAACAAACAAAACAAAGTGCTTTAGAATATTAAGCAACAATGCAATTTCTACCTCCGTTGCAACCTCAAAAACAACATATATATATATATATATAAAAATTATATAGGAAATAAGGCTTGCACTCACGGTCTGTAGTAATGATAAAATATTTCTTCTTTATTAGAATATTCTTAAAACATGTCTGTTATCATCGACGTTTCAGCCATCGTTCGTGGCTTTCATCAGGATCAGTTCAGTACATTTGTACTGAACTGATCCTGATGAAAGCCACGAACGATGGCTGAAACGTCGATGATAACAGACATGTTTTAAGAATATTCTAATAAAGAAGAAATATTTTATCATTACTACAGACCGTGAGTGCAAGCCTTATTTCCTATATAATTTTTGTAATTTTTGGCTATGGCTTTTTTATGCACCCGGCATTTTCTAATACTTTAAAGTGTGTGTGCAGGGTACCACTGGATGATATATATATATATATATATATATATATATATGTATATATATATATATATATATGTACAAATTGTAGTTTTCTGGCACTCTTCCCTCTTCCACACAGCCTACTGAAATACAAGGGTGCTTACCAGCGCAAATAATGTATTCAAAAATAAAGAGAGCACTCAATGGTTTTGTAAAGTGAAAAAATATGTATTCACAATCGCATATAAAAGATCAACGTTTCGTCCGACAACCGGCCTTTATCAAGATGCTAAACAGTTTACAATGTGTAGTATTTATAACAAATATCAAAGAATTAATTAGACTTACCCCAAACCTGGTGAAACAACAGTGCCCAGTGCTGTGCGCCGTCTGCCAGTACAACAAACGGAACACCCCTACGTGCGTGATGACATAGTCCCTTACTGACGTGTTTAGCCAGATCCAGTTGCTATGGTGACAGAAACCTGTCAACCATAAGGTGAAATGTGAAGAGTGCAAAGGAATTAAAACCATATGCAAGGAAAATAATATAAGAAATAACAATCAAAAGAAAAGAACATGTTTCTATGCCTGTATGTGTAAGAGTGATAAGAACTAGAAGAAGTGTCAGAAGTTAAATATTAATTAGATGAAAAATATGTAAATAGATCAAAGATGTGAAAGTGTCTGTGTGTGAAAGAAAAGTGAAAAGTGTCAGACATACTAAGCAGTGCTAAGAGTACAGTGGGACCTCGGTTTATGAATTTAATGCATTCTCCGGGACGTTTCTTATTGCGAAAATTTTTTAAACCGAAACTTAGTTTTCCATAGGAATGCACTGAAAACCAATTAATCTGTTCGGGAGGTCAGGAAAAAGTCAAAATGAGCTGGCATGGAAACAAACCTACAATGCAGAACACACAATAAAAGGCATGCAAATGACGAAGCTCAGCTCCCTACCTTTCCACAGCTTGAGAAATGCACCAAAAAGTCCCAAAACAAGTGCAAACAATTTCCAGAATGGCTTCAAAACTTGATGCAAAAAGCGCTCCAACACCTCCACACTTGACGACACGTGTTGCTCACAGGCTTTGGCATGCAGGGGGCGGTGCTATAAACCTCCCAGGTGCCATGCATCCTGGGGAAACTTGCTTTGTATTGTGAAAAAAGAATTATAAACCAAGGCATTATTTTCAATGGATTTTCATTTGTAAACCGAAAAGTCAACAGAGTCATTTGTAAACGGAGGTCCCACTGTATATGAAAATAAAACTAACTAAACAATGCCACAGTTATATAAGTGAAAAGGTGAAAATGTGTGTGAATAGTGTTGGTGCAAATGAAGAGAAAAGAGTGAAGAAAAGCAAACAAAGGAAGAGAGAATGTCTCTACACATACCAGTGTATAAGAGACAATACGTAATTTAACAAATACATAACAAAAAACATATAATTCAGGTCATAATATTAAAATTTTTTTTATATTTGTAAACATTTTTGAATGGTTTTAAGGTACTATAGAATCATGCTGGTGCTATATATTAAAACGACAAGAATGTGTATATATATATATATATATATATATATATATATATATATATTTCCTGGCTAATCATGGCAGCATATACAAATGAGTTAGCACCTCCCCTTACAGCCGATAGGACAGTAAAAACACCAATGGCTTTAACCCCTTCAGGACCGGACTGTTTTGGCGATGTTGTACATTATGGACCAGAGCTGTTTTAACACTGTTGTGGTGTTTGTGTTTAGCTGTAATTTTCCTCTCTCTCATTTACTGTTTCCACACAACTCATATATTTTTTTTTTCAGACCAAGAAGGAATTTCTTTACATACCATTATTTGTATCATGTCATATAATTTACTTTTTTTTTAGAAATGATAAAATATGGTGAAAAATTAAAAAAACATGTTTTTTGACTTTACTTGAAAATTATTTTATTTATCTACAAAAGCTAATGAAAAAAATTCTAAATAGATTCAAAATGTTGTCCTGAGTTTAAAAACAGTGTTTACGTGCTTTTTTGCAAGTTATAGGGCTATTAGTAAAAATGTTAAATCCTAAACTAGCCCGGTGGGCTCTTTTTTTTAACTGTCACTTACCGTCCAGGTAATAAAAATTGCAAACCTAATGCTTTATTAAGAAAAATGAAGTTACTCCATTTCCCAATTCTGATGCTATTTTACACTCTGATACCATAATTGGTTTAATGACTCCTTTATCTCAGGAAATTGTGACTTCCTATTATCCCAACAATCCTTCCCCTGATCTTCAATTAACCAAGAAAGATGGGTTATGGTACAAAGGTAATCTTTTATATGTATGTCTCCCCTTAAGAAGAAAAATAATGTCTTATATTCATGACAAACTTCTTTATGGTCATCCAGGGATCAATAAAACAATAAAATGGTGTAAACAATACTTCTGGTGGCCCAAATCCAACAAAAGTATTGAAAATTATGTAAAAACTTGTGAAGAGTGTCAAAGGAAGAAAAGAACTTCCACTCCTCCCTTTGGCCTATTACAACCTCTCCCAACTCCTCTTCATCCATGGTCTTCCGTAAGTATGGATTTTATTGTTGACCTCCCTTTGTCGGAGGGTAATACTTATATTCTTTCTATTGTATTCCGTCTCACAAAGATGGTTAATTTCATTCCCCCTCCTTCTGTTCCCTCTGCATCTTCACTTGCTAAAATCTTCATAAAGGAATATGTCTGTCTTCACGGAATTCCTGGTGAGATTATTACAGATAGGGGAGTTCAATTTACTTCTCTCTTCTGGAGAGAATTTACAAAAAATCTACAAATAGAACATAAATTATCCACTGCTTTTCCTCCCCAAACAAATGGGAAAAGTGAGATAATTTATGTTCTATTTGTAGATTTTTATCATGAAAATTTGGGATGATAGTTTAGAGTCTTTTTCATTCCACACGATAGGAATTATAATTGAGCAGATGGGTCAGACTCTGCATCAATTAGAGGAAAAAATCAAAGACATCTAAATTAAATTAGAACCATTTGTACAAATGGATGAATTTGAGAGTATTAACAAAATAATGATTGAGAAAATTAGTAAGCTGGAAAAAAAGATCATTGAATCTAAAAGAAAGAAATTTAAACGTGATTTAGACGACTACGCTCAAGGTAGAATTAGAAACTTTGGGACGGTAGATCAAAATAAAATAAAAAATAATTCCCCTAAAATAAAACAGATAAGTAATAGGGAAAACTATAAAAAGGAGAATACAATGAGAATGAGACAAAAAAGAGACGTTCCATACCATTACAAAACAAGAGAAGAAGAAATAAATAGAAGAGAATACTCCAGGAATATAATTCCATCTAGAAGGGAAGAAGAATGGATTAGAATTACACAGAGGAAGAATAAATATCCCAGTAAAAGAGAACTTAGTAGATATTCCCCACAAAGAACCACTACCTTTAACAGATTCGAGAAGCTGGGGGAACTTAGAGAAGAGAGTCAAGATCTTTTTTTAGGACCAGCATACATGAGAAAGACCAATACCCCACTAAAAGGAACAAGAGAGATAGAAGAGGGGGAAATAGAGGAAGTGGGAAAAAAGGAAAAGAGGAGAGAGAGTAAAGAGGAATTAAATGATAAACCCATCCCTATTTTTAACCTTGCCGAAAAAACTTTGACAGACACACATATGTCTGTATTGAGGAAGGGTTTTAAATTCTCACTGAGTTGTGAGGCAAATAAGTTTGACAGCTTTTTAGATTTGAACAGATTTTTACGTAAATTATGTTTAAAGATTTTTTTTAAGGATTTTACACCAAGAGAGGAAGAGATCGATAGTATTTATAAACATACACATAATCACATAATCAAAAGTCTGAAGCAATGAAAGTCTTTGAAAAACTGTGCCTAAAAGACTTGAAGAAATTAAAACCTCTGAATAAATATCAAAATAACTTATCTGCAAAGGAAATGTATGTGGTAATAAAACCTGCTGATAAAGGTGGGGGAGTAGTGATCTGGCAGAAAACTAAATATTTAGAAGAAATTCAGAATCAACTAAATGATAATTTTACTTATCTGAAATTAGATGAAAATCCTTTTAAAAAGATAAAAGAAGAATATGACAATTTTCTTAAAGAAGGACTGGAAATAGGAATTTTAATTAAAAAAGAATACAAGTTTTTAACAGTTGAATATCTGAAAATTCCAGTCATTTACGTATTGCCTAAAATACATAAAGATATCTCTAACCCACCAGGCAGGTCAATAGTACCTGGTATAGGATCGCTTTTATCTAATTTATCACAGTATATTGACAAATTTTTACAGAATCTAGTCAAACAGTGTCCAACTTACCTCAAAGACACAATAAACTTGCTTAACTTTTTAAACAATTTTAAATGGGAAAAAAATACATTATGGCCACATGTGATGTCAGCATCCTATACACGAATATAGCCCATGATAGCGGCTGTAGGGCTGCTAGACATTTTTTTAAAAAAATTTGTGATTTTAATGAGTCACAAGTAGATTTTATTTTAAAAGGAATTGAGATTATTTTAAAAACTAACTTTTTTTGGTATGAAAATCAATTTTATTTGCAGATCCAGGGAATGGCGATGGGGACCAGGTTTGCCCTTAGTTACTCTAATTTATTTATGTTGCACTGGGAGGAGTCATTTGCCCTGCCTAGTATGGACCTAGGTGCAAACTTGGTCCTCAACAAGCGTTATATACATGACATTTTTATTATATGGAAAGGCAATGAAAGTTCCCTGGTAGATTGTTTTAGACAACTTGAATTCCAATGATTGGAATATTAAACTCACCTGCAATATCAGTAACCAAAGTATTATAGAATATATTTTTATAGAATTAGACCAAATTAAAAGTAAAACCCATTTTAAGAAGGTGGATGTTAATAGTTTTATTGATTTACAAAGTTGCCATTTTAAACCTTGGCTTGCGAACGTGCCAAGAGGACAGTTCCTCAGACGAAGGAGGAACTGTATGGATTTTATTGATTATGTGAACTAATCATCAAATTTGGTACAACAATTTATAGACAAGGGATATGGCCCAATCTCTACCAAAAACATTAGAGATGAATTAGGTAGAAAAGATAGAAGTCAACTTTTGGAATATAAAAATAAAAAAGAGAAAAAGGATGAGTCTATCCCTCTTGTTTTAAATTTTAGCACAAATAATAGATACGTTTGCAATATTTTTTTTTAAAAAAAACTGGCATGTCTTAAAAGAACATATACAGATAATAGTGTAATATGTCTTTAAATGGAGCGATTGGTGAAATAAGTGAATATATACACTCACATTTATTAGAGCCTTTTCTAGTGTTAGGCTCTAAACTTCTGCACGTCTGTGTCTTTTCGGGTAGACCACACGACCCCTCTCTCACAAGGAAGATATGTTCTCCACCGAATATATAAAAGACACAGATATTTCATACTAAGTGTAGCATCTCAGGAAAGAAAATGATGTCCATATAAGAAAAAATGGAAATGCTCACCTTATTTAGAGCCCTTGGTAACCGGCTCTAAGTATATTTGCACAGTGTCAAATTTTGGGGTGACACTGCCCCTCCCTTTGAATCAGTTATACAGGATACAATGGATGAATTGAAGAAATGGGAACACATTTATTTGTAGATAAAATTATAAAATTACACTGTAAATAACTAGAAAATAAAAAACAGTAAAATAGCAGTACAATATAAAGTATGTGACCTAAAAAAGTATGTATGGGTTCACTTTAAAAGCTAAAACTCGTTTCGCCGATAAAAACGGCTTCCTCAGTCAGCTACAAGCAATCTCTGTTTGTCCAACTTAAAAGGTTTCAAATTTCCCGCCAATTTTTACTTCATCCAATCAATAAGTGTTTGTAGTGCATCCGGAGTTCCGTCGCGTCACTTCCGGTTCTTTCCAACTACCAAGTCCATGATGCTTTGCCATAATGCAGGATTCCGTTGCCTCATTTCCGGTAGTTGTGAACTACCAAGTCCACAATGCTCCGCGAGTGGCCCTTAACTTCCGGTTTCGCCACTCCAAAGTTCAGTATGACGCGGCCGCAAATGCCGTCGCGTCATTTCCGGTTTTCGTAAATGATAATAAAGTCCATAGTCCACCTCCTGAAAGTATAATTCTCCAACACATCTTATATTAGTATTCTCCTTATGTATATTTCAACATATAAACAAATACAATCAAAAAGAATATGTGCAAATGTGCAAGTGTGTTCATTTGAGTCAGTGCAAATCAATTAATGGATTTTCAATCTAATTTAATGATAATTGATATTTTATGAATCATTTAGTCTAATAAAATGATGTTCTTCAATGCAGAAAAAAGATGGAAGAATCCCAAAAATTTATGAAAAAAAAAAAAGTTATATATAATATATCAACATGTTGTCCATATACTTATTTGTGCATGTAAATAAATGCATTGAATTAGAATATGTGCAAATGTGTAATTGTATTAGATTAAAATTGTGCAAACTTTGTGTTTTCTTTAATGTATCTAATAGTTAAACTAATGTATAATTTTCTATAGTGAAAAAATATATAATATACCAACATATTATTATTCACCATACACTTATTTGTGCATGCAAATAAATGCATTGAATTAGAATATGTGCAAATGTGTAATTGTATTAGATTGAAATTGTGCAAATATTGTGTTTTCTTTAATATTTCTAATAGTTAAACTAATGTGTAGTTGTTTTATAGTGAAAAAAAATAAATAAAAAAAAATAAAAAAAATTGGAAAATATTGAACTATAAAAAATGACACAATTCAAAATCCGCATTCAATCCAAACGGAGCCAAAGTGTTTAGATTGAAAATCCACTTGGTCTCGATTCTCCCCAATTTTCTTATTTCATCCTCCCCTCGCCAGTTTAGCATGACCCTTTGAATCGCCATAAATTCTAAGTGTTGAGGGTCTCTATTGTGTACTAAATTAAAATGTTCCGAAACACTATGTTTATCAAAACCTTTTTTTATGTTTCGGATATGTTCATTTATCCTTGTCTGTAGAGGGCGCTTTGTCCTACCTACATAAAAAAGATTACATGGACATTTCAACAAATAAATGACTCTTTTCGAAAAACATGTAATCATTTGTTGTATTTTATATTTAGTTACCCCTTTTGGGTCATAAAATTCAGTTATATGTCTTTTAACACTTTTTGTATTCCTACAAGCCAAACACTGTCCGCATCCAAAAAAACCCTCTTTTTGAAAGAAAGGAGTGGATACATTATTCTTTATATGGTTGTGGACTAATTTTTGTTTTAAATTAGGAGCTCCCCTATATACAAGTTTAGGTTTCTCCGGTAGTATGGAGTATAACATGGGGTCATTGCGTAATATAGGCCAGTGTTTATTTATTATTCCTTTAATTCTGTTACTTTCTTGATTATAATTACAAATAAAAGGCAAAGTATTATCATCTCTTTTGTTTCTACATTTATATTTTAGTAGAGATGATCTATCCATGGTTTCTACCTGTTTAATAGTATTAATAAGGGAGGTTTCCTCATAACCCCTTTCCATAAAATCTTTTTTAATTCTAATGGCTTGGGTCTCAAAGGTATGCTTATCTGTGCAATTCCTACGTATTCTCATCAGTTGGGCTTTCGGGACATTCTTTAACCATGGAGAGAAGTGGCAGCTATTAAGGTAAATATAGTTGTTCACATCAACTGGTTTAAAAAAAGTTTTAGTTTTTATACGGTTGTCCTCTATAAAAATGGTTAAATCCAAAAAATTAACGCTATCTGTGCTGTATTCAGTCGTTAATACAATTCCCCATTCATTTGTGTTTAAAAATGTTAAAAATAATTTAAGATGCTCCTCTGACCCTTTCCAGATAAAAAATATATCATCTATATATCTTTTGTAGGAGACCAGGTTCGCTCCCCAGTTAATATTGTTATCTATGTGTTTATTTTCCCAATGTGCCATAAATAAATTGGCATAACTTGGAGCGAACCTGGTCCCCATGGCAGTGCCAACTTTCTGTAAAAAGAAATCATTTTCAAACCAAAAATAATTATTTTGGAGGATGAGTTCTATTCCTTCCAAAATGAAGGTAATTTGTTCTTCTGGATAAATGTTATCTTTCCTAATAAAAAATGCCACTGCCTCTAACCCTTTTGTATGTGAAATAATAGTGTAGAGGGAGCTGACATCCGCTGTCACTAGTATGTAGTTAGATTCCCATTCTATATTTTGTAATATCTGTATCACATTCAATGTGTCTCTAAGGTAATTCGGAGTTGACGCGACGGAACTCCGGATGCACTACAAACACTTATTGATTGGATGAAGTAAAAATTGGCGGGAAATTTGAAACCTTTTAAGTTGGACAAACAGAGATTGCTTGTAGCTGACTGAGGAAGCCGTTTTTATTGGCGAAACGCGTTTTAGCTTTTAAAGTGAACCCATACATACTTTTTTAGGTCACATACTTTATATTGTACTGCTATTTTACTGTTTTTTATTTTCTAGTTATTTACAGTGTAATTTTATAATTTTATCTACAAATAAATTTGTTCCCATTTCTTCAATTCATCCATTGTATCCTGTATAACTGATTCAAAGGGAGGGGCATTGTCACCCCAAAATTTGACACTGGGCAAATATACTTAGAGCCGGTTACCAAGGGCTCTAAATAAGGTGAGCATTTCCATTTTTTCTTATATGGACATCATTTTCTTTCCTGAGATGCTACACTTAGTATGAAATATCTGTGTCTTTTATATATTCGGTGGAGAACATACATATCTTCCTTGTGAGAGAGGGGTCGTGTGCTCTACCCGAAAAGACACAGACGTGCAGAAGTTTAGAGCCTAACACTAGAAAAGGCTCTAATAAATGTGAGTGTATATATTCACTTATTTCACCAATCGCTCCATTTAAAGACATATTACACTATTATCTGTATATGTTCTTTTTTTCTTCCTTTTTATGTACCATACTGCATCAAGATAAACGATAAAGGGTAAGAGTTCCAAAATACAGCGAACACACTTACCTAAGCACTTATATAGCACTGCACTCACTTTAAGTACTTTAGATTTGGATGGTGGTAACATCATCCAAATCAAAAAGTTTCTTTGTGTTTTGGTGATTGTCTATGTGTGGTGGGTAATTAGGAGTACCCACAGAGTGTATACAGCAGCTGTACTAGATTTCTTTCTATTTATAACACAGAGCGCCATTTATTCCACATTTTTTGTGTATATTCAATGTCTTAAAAGAAGACAAGGATATTTTACCATATTTAATAAATAAGCCCAAATGTATTTTTAGAGGAGCCAGGAATTTTTAGAAAAAGAAAAAAAAGAGAGTCAAATGTTTTGGAAGGACAAGCAGGTTTTTATTATTGGAAAAATAAAAAGACTAGAGTCTCAAAAAATGAGACTCAGAACTGGTTTTAAACAGAGTACAGGGATTACTTAATATATATTATGACTCAAGAATTCAGCACTGAGTACTGGTAGTGAAAATTATCCATATAATGAATCGCAAGCTGATTCCAAAGGGTGCCAAGAGAAATAAAAAATATTTTATTGGCACTATATATGGAACAATCTAACTTGTGGCTCGAAAATGGCGTGGATAAATATACCAATGAAAATAGGGGAGATAGAAAAACCTAATAAAGTACTGGCATCAAAGGTGGAGCAGAGTTAATAGCCATAGTACAAGTAAAACAAAGTAGACTAACAGTAGGGATATATATTAGAAAACTGAATCCGCCCTATTACTCCTAGATGAAACACCTTCAAGGGTGTTCTATGCTGTCCCTAGTAGTATATAGCAAGAGATCAAACCTCATTAGAAAATACTTGGAAAGCAGCTGTAGGAGGGGCAATGCAGATCCAAAGTTAAATCCCTATAGCTCCTAAGTTAAACACCTTCAAGGGTGTTCTATGCTATCCCTGAAGAAAAGATGAAAAAGAAAGAATCTCTCTACCAGACTCCCCTAGACTAAATAACTCAGTGCTGAAATAAAATGAAAAAGTGAATCAAACACCTAGTGCCACCATGTGTGAAAAAAGCTAACAATTCAGAAAATGGCATAAAAACGAACAAAGTCAGGAATGGATCCTCCTGGCTCATTGGAGTGATTGCTCCCCTTGTTCGTATGAAGCAAACTACCAAATGGAGCTCTCCTGGCTGTTCGGCAACAAAAGGCATCAGGCGTTCGTATGTTTCAGCGGTGGTTCGTGAAGTCGAGTGTCCGATTTTAGTTCCAGACACTCGACGACCAAGTTCCGCTGCCTCCTTTCATGCAAACAAGATGGCCGCCATTTTCTGTTCCACGTGGCATTCGGCTATATGAACAGTGGCCGCCCAGAGAGCGCTTAATAGACGGTTCTCTTAGAAGTTAATGAGCCAGGAGGGTGGTCAGTGTTCGGTAGTTTTAAACTGCCGAACCAATAAATCCAAAATAAACGAAATGTCGCAGAAAGTCACGAACACAGAAGAAAATGCCAAAACTCAGTCTATTTTCTTCACATATGCCATATGGTTTTTTTGTTTGTTTTTTTATATATGTTTGTAATCATGGCAGAATATTATATTATAGGTTATTTTTGCTTTATATGGACTTTTTTATATATGACTTTTTATATATGATTTTATGGCACACATGCACATTAAGAACGCTCCTATAAAGGCTTAAACCCGAAACCGGCAGTTCGTCTTTCAAATGGAGACAGGACCGCTGACTTGGAAGTGCTTCTGAAAGACAGGACTTAACCGGAAACCGGAAGTCAGATGATGTGGAGCAACAACCGGAAACCGGAAGTAAAACAACGAAACAGCGCGCCTTTTTCGAAAATATTTAAATGCAAAAGTTTGTTATAACATTAAGCACTTTGATAAAGACCATATCGGTCGAAACGAGTTGTGCACTTTATTATCGGAGATTCTGTTTTAATGCTGTATTTTTGTAATTAATAAAGATTCCTGTTCCTGTACCTACCCTACATTTGGCATTCTTATAGCTGTTAAAGGGGAAGTAGCAACTCTACAGAGAACACCTTTATCCTGGTTCCAGCATTGTGGTCTCCAAATTTCGATTAAGGCACTTATAGTATGAGCCACTTTTATACGGCTCACCACCACGTGAGTGGGAATTTCTTATATACTGTTATCCATTTACCATATACAGGCTATACTATTTACTGTGTTTTATGTTTTTAGGATATACACAGACTTATGGTAAAATTGCATGTTTTATATATATTTTTATCCACACTTTTTATTCACTATCTATCTTGCTCTCACCATACTATTTATTTCTATTTACTTCCCTATTACCTGTTGCTGAGTTTTATACAGAAATAACATTCAAACATCTACAAAATTCTCTCCTTTATATTCCAATTATGGCTATAACCCTAAATTATTACCTCTAAAAATTTTCATCTTGATAAAATTACTTGTCTAACATCAAAGAAACTCAAATTAAAAGAAAATATTTCACTCTCAAAAGAAAGGTATAAAAATGTTGCTGACCGTAAAAGAAAAGATAATCCTTCTTTCCAAATTGGTGACAACGTCCTTTTTACTACAAAATTCCTCAAACTTCAAACTCCATCTAAAAATCTATCTCCCACCTTTTTGGTCCTTTTGAATTTTTTGAACAAATTCATGACGTGCCGTTTAAACTTTAACTTCAAAATCAAAATCTAAGAATTCATCCTGTATTCCATTCATCCCTTTTAAATCCCTACCTTACTGATTATACTTCACCTACCATTCCTCCTCCCCAACCTATTGTGAATGATGAGGAGGAATACGAAATTGAGGAGATATTGGATTCTAAAATCCTTCAACGTAGACTTGAATATCTTGTCAAATGGAAATGGTATGATGACTCACACAATCAATAGGTTCCTCATTTTGACATACATGCCCCTGAGTTGTTAGACACTTTTCACTCCAAATATCCCCTTAAACCTCGAAGCTCACAGAGGTAGCTCTTTGGGGTGAGGGTGTGTATCAGTTCCTTTAAATTGTTCACTTCACTTTCCAATCTATCACTTTAAAAGTCTAATTGACGTTCATGGATCCACCTATTTAAAACCTTCAACTTCAATGTCTCAGTGCACAATTAATGTGTCTCTACCTGTGTGCAGTTGACACCTATTTACTAATAGTTATTACTGCTATAGGTACCTTTCTACCAAGTCCCAGTGACTCTTCCAATTCCCCTCAAAGTTTGATCCCAGTTAAAATGATTTGCTTATTACTTGTTACCAACCCAGATTGGACTTTGACACTTCTTACGGATTCTCCTTATATACTTATTAATTGTTGCTGAACCGGATTTGATTTGACCCTTCTCTTGGATATTCCTATGGACTGATTTACAGTTGACGAACAGGGCTGGATTTAACCCTTCTCCTGGATAATCCTATGGCCCGATTTACTGATTGGACTTTAACAAACCTTCTGGATTTTCCCAATTATATTCAAAGTAACCGGATTATCCCCTAAACATTGCTCTTGATCCTGCTGATTATCCTTTATTCTCCCAGACCGACCTCTCATACTGGTGAGTAGTTTGTATTTTAAATTTGTTTGACAAATATATTGTTTAAAATATTACAATATACACATATATCAATATATATATATATTTATATATATATAAATCAAAACAGTTTGGCACTCTCCTGGCTTTTTCAATAAAAAACTCTGTCTTGGTGCATTATATAGTATTTCTATACTTTTACCCCCCTCACTCATTGCTTCTACCCTTTTTGATTAGCTGGTATACACAGTTTATGTTAGATGATGTGTCTCCGGTCCAAGGTAAACGTATTCGCTTAATAAACTTCTAAATGAGCATGTGCACCACATAATGTAAACAAAACGTCCGTATAAAACAGGAACCTTATATATACTTATAAATAATGAAAACTTAAGAAATACATATTCAAAATAATAATGTTGTATTTTAAACAGTTTATATTACAAAATACACTCATTAATAAAAATAAAAAACAAGACATATTTGATATGAGGAAAAGGAGGAGGGAGAGAGAGAGAAAATATGGTTAGAAATTATAATAAATACATAACAATAAATATCAATCACCAAATGTAAGAAATCAATAGTTAAAAACCAGTATTAAGATATATATATATAAATTTATATATATATATATATATATATATATATATATATATATAAAAACAGAAGCAAGACAAAAAGATTTAATATTTTAGAGGCTATATATAAAATGTATTTAATTATAAAAAAGAGGAAATTTCAAAGTCTACATTTAGACCATCTGGAGTTAGGGTGTTGAGGTTGTTTTTGTCTTGCCTCTGTTTTCATTTATATATATATATATATATATATATATATATATATATATATATAATGATATATATATCTTAATACTAGTTTTTAACTATTGGTTTCTTACGTTTGGTGATTGATATTTACTGTTATGTATTTATTATAATTTCTGACCATATTTTCTTTCTCTCTCCCCCCTTTTCCTCATATCAAATATGTCTCGTTTTTTATTTTTATTAATGAGTGTATTTTGTAATATAAACTGTTTAAAATACAACATTATTATTTTTAATATGTATTTCTTAAGTTCTCATTATTTATAAGTATATAAGATAAGGTTCCTGTTTTATACGGACGTTTTGTTTACATTATGTGGTGCACATGCACATTTAGAACTTTATTATGAAGCGAATACGTTTACCGCTGACCCGGAGGTACTCCGAAACTACGTAAACTACATAAACGGAACCATAAATTGTATGACGAAGATCAATAACGCGCCTTTTTTAAGATATTTAAACGTATTAGTTTGTAACTGTAGCGGAGAGGCAGTATAATCCACAATATCTCCACTGGGTAACAGGAATAGCATAAAATAATCCAGGGGAATAAGCACAGCATACAATAATCCCGGTAGCGTTGTAGTAATCCTTCCTTCCCAAGAACTAGATGACACATAGGCTGGGAGTCAACTGAGGTTTTATTCACAGGACACTGTATTTATGGGATTCCCCATGCAAGGGGTTTCCCTACTGACATTACAGGGGTTGTACAGTAGGGGACTACATGGGGAACTGCCAAACACATACATTTCTCCCATCATGCACTGCTGGACGAGAGGGATACTCCCACTGGAATATACAGTTAATGGGATTATCCCTCCGTGCAGCAGAACTTACATTTTACATAAAAATCCATAACTTTAACAATATTCACTTGTTTTACACGAATACACATTATTTTCAACATATGGTTAAAATAGCGATTGATATTAGGGGAACAAACTACCGAACGGCCGGGACTCCCGAACGGTCTGGAAGTCCAGCGGGGTTTGCGCCGTCGAGTAGCCGTTTTTAGTTCCAGGCGCTCGACGGCAAAACCCCGCTGAGCTAACAAAGGAATCAAGATGGCCGACCACCGTGTGGTCGGTAGCCAAACGACGGCCACCTAAGGAAGTCTTTAACTACCGATTGCAACAATGTTGCAATCGGTTAATGAGTGCCACACGACCTCCTGTGTGTGGTCGACCGTTTGGTAGGTCATTCGTTTCACGAACAGTGTTTAAACTCACTGTTCGTGAAACTTCATAGGCAATGCTGGGATTCACGTATTACAAGCATACGAACGCTCTTGTTCGCATGAACGCTCCATACTTCATTACACTTGGTTCTCACAGCCAGCAAACCTTCTAATATCTACACATTCAATAGTCTTAAGTGGCTAGGTTTGCCACAGTAACTACACCTAGCACTTTGATAACGACCGATAGGTCGAAACGCGTCAGTGCAGTTCATTTTGGATTGGAGACGAAGTGTAAGCTGTTTTATATTTAACCATTAAAGATATTTGTTCCTACATCTACCCCTCTAACTGGCGTTTATGTGAGCTATTTGAAGGGAAGTAGAGATTCGGTAGAGGACATCTGTATCGTGGTTTTCAGCATTCTGGTCTCCATACTATTTCAAGGCGATTATAGTCTGAGCCACTTTTAAACGGTTCAGTACCACGTGATTGGGAATTTTCTCCACATTTATTATTTAATTCATTTTGTACAGACTATACTATGTACTGTGTTTTATCATTTTAGGAATTTACAGATACATGGTAAATTTGCATGTTTAATACTGCTTACCCACTATTGGTTTATAACCACCTGTTTTCGCTCTCACCATATGATTGTATATATTCTGTTTGCTGTATTGTAGTGTGATTTGGAGTGACACACACTTTCCTTTTCTACTGTCCTTTTATATATTGTTTGTTAGTCGCTCTTTAAAGGTGTATTGAAGTTTTTTCACTATGTCAATCTTCAATTTGAGAAGAACATGGCAAAAAGATATGTATAAGAGGTTCGAAGACCAAGAGGTCGAACAAAGAAATTAGATATTTATAAATGACAATCTGGATGAGAAATCACTTATCAGGGAAATGAAAATAAAATGGGAAGTTTTTACACTAGAAAAATGTTTCCCAAAAAATCACCCCAAGAGATTTGAGGTTTCAAAAACTTCCAACATTTGATCAGGACCATGAGGTGTTTATGAAAATAAGTAAGGTCAGAAACTTTGGCATAACAGACCAAGAGAAATCAAAACAAAATTTCCATAAAATAAAATCTGTACATAATGGAGATAAGTATAAGAAGGAAAATATAATTAGAATAAGAAGTAGAGAAATCCCAAATAATTATCAGACGAGAAATGAAATAGATAGAAGGGAACACTCTAGAAATAGAATCCCACTTAGAAGGGAAGAAGAATGGACTAAAGTATCTCCTAGAAGGAATAAAAACCATTACAAAAGGGAATATATTAGACACTCCCCATTAATAACTACTACATCAAATAGATTTGAGAAGCTGAGAGATCTTAGAGAAGAAAATCAAGATCTTTTTTTAGGCTCAGCTTACATAAACAAAAGGAGGATCAATACCCCACTAAAAAGAACAAGAGGGATAGAAGAGGGGGAAATAGAGGAAGAAAGGGAGAGGAAAAGAAGAGAGAGAATAAAAAGGATTTAGATAAGAAACCAATACCTATTTTAACCTCTCAAAAAAAAATGTAACAGATACACATATGAATGTATTGAGGAAAGGCTTTAAATTTGCACCAAGTTGTGAGGCAAATAAATTTAATCGCTTTTTGGATTTAAATAGGTTTTTACATAAACTATGTTTTAAAAAGTTTTTTTTAAAGATTTTATACCAAGAGATGATGTAGAAGTTGGTAGTATTTATGAACATACAGATTTAAAACAAAAATCCTCTTTTTATCCTTTTAATAAAAAGTCAGAGGCAATGAAAATTTTTGAAAAATGATGTCTAAAAGATCTAAAAAAATTAAAACCAATGAATAAATACCAAAATAATAAAGGAAAAGCAGGCATTAAAAGATCTTAAAGAAGATAAGTCTATTTTAATAAAACCAGCTGATAAAGGTGGGGGTGTAGTAATCTGGCAGAAAACAAAATATTTAGAAATTAGAAAATAATCCATTAAATGGAATAAAAAAAGAATATGAAAATTTTCTTAAAGAGGCATTGGAAAAGGGGATTTTAACAAAAAAAAGAAAACCAATTTTTAAAAGTAGAGTACTCAAAAATCCCAGTTATCTATGTATTACCGAAAATACATAAGGATATTTCCAACCCGCCAGGTAGGCCAATAATATTTGGCATAGGATAACTCTTATCTAATTTATCGCAATACATAGACACATTTTTACAGAATCTAGTTAAAAAGTGCCCAACATATCTTAAAGATACAATAAGTTTACTTAATATTTTAAATGATTTTAAGTGGGAAAAGGAGTTCATTATGGCTACATGCGAAGTCAGTAGTCTGTACACTAATATAGCCCATGACAGAGGTTGTACGGCTGCAAGATATTTTTTTTTTAAATTTGGTGATTTTAATGAATTACAAATTGACTTTATTCTAAAGGGTATAGAGATTATTTTAAATCTCTATCTTTTGGTATGAAAATCTATTTTATTTACAGATTCAGGGGACAGTGAAGGGGACCAGGTTTGCCCCCAGTTATGCAAATTTATTTATGTCACACTGGGCAGAAACATTTGTCCTACCTAGTTTGGACTTTGGGGCAAGCCTGGTCCTCTGTAAGCGCTATATAGATGACATTTTTATTATATGGAAAGGTAATAAAGACTCCCTGACAGAATTTTTAGATCAACTAAATTTTAATGATTGGAATATAAAACACTTGCGATATTAGTGATCAAAATATGAATTTTTTAGACTTGGATATTTTTATAGAATCAAATCAGATTAAAAGCAAAACCCATTTTAAAAAAAGTAGATGTTAATAGTTTTATCGATTTGCAAAGTTGCCATTTTAAACCTTGGCTCACTAATGTACCAAAGGGACAGTTCCTGTCATGAGGTAACACTTCCGGGTTCGGCACTCCGCTGTGCGGAGCTGGACCACGCCCCCCTCTGACGCGGCTCTGACTATATTTAGGGAGACCGCGCCAGAGAGAGGGTGCTTGGTGATACTGGGAGCTACTTCCGCCAGACTTACCTCTCCACAATGTAGGTCCTACTTCTGAGTATGCACGCCGGCTCCTGGGACACGCCGGCTCTACAAGCTCTGAAGTCGTCCTAGCCATCTGGGCTAAGACAAGTATGCTTCATGTCATAGAGGATTACTGGAGAACGGAAATTCACTTACTTTACAAGTAGACCATATCTTTGAACTATTGGAGGACTACTCATATTAACCTTAAATATAACTTTCAGTTATTTGTCTGCAATCATTTAATAATGAACTAATGCTTGCTTACTCAAATCTTCACTACTTCAAGCTACTAATTATATGGAGGCCAACTCCCATCATGCTTATTCACTATGAACTGTTTCTTGCTTTGCAAATACACTCAGTGCTTCAAGCTACTAATTATATGGAGGACAACTCCCATCATTCTTATTAACTATGAACTGTTCTCAACTACTTGCTTAATGTTACTTTTGAAGATTATTCTCGTTAACCTAAAGAATGTTACTTAATGCATCTCTGAGGAAATACTTATTAATGAACTTTGTGTTGTTGATTACTTACACTTCCTCTTATTGGATTATTGCCTAAATGCAATTCATTTAAGTTTAACCTTATTAAAACTTCGTTTGAATCAAGTTACCAGCAATTCTCTCTTTTCTTAAAGCTACAGTATTGATACTTTAAAGTTTCTCCGTATCTTCACTAATGTAATTAGGGAGGTTTACAAGCTGCAGTTGAGTTCCAATCCAAATCACCCAAGTAGCGTAACAGTTCCTTAGACTTAGAAGGAACTGTACCAATTTTAATGACTTTTATAATTAATCATCTAATTTAGCACAACAGTTTATAGAAAAGGGGTATGATCCAATTTATATTGAAAATACCAGGGAAGATATAGGTAGAAGGGATAGAAATCAACTTTTGAAATATCAAAATAAAGAAGAAAAAAGAACGAATGTATTCCTATAATTTTATGTTTTAGCACTAATAATAAATCTGTTTGTAAAGTTTTTTTTTAAAACAATTGTCATGGTTTAAAGGAAGATTTGGATATTTTACCATTTAGGGTGATCATAAATTTATTTTTAGAGGAGCTAGGAATTTTAGGCAAATTTTAACAGCAAGCTTTTTAGATAAAGAAAAAAAAGACACAAAGGTGTTAGTCCATTCCACTGTCCTTTCTCGCCTTGACTACTGTAATCCGCTTCTCAGTGGTCTTACATGCTCCCAACTAGCGCCGTTACAGTCCATAATGAATGCAGCGGCGAGGCTCATCTTCCTGTCCGCCCGCACCTCCCATGCCTCACCCCTCTGTCAGTCCCTACATTGGCTTCCTATAAAATACAGAGCTCAATTTAAAATTCTGGTTCTTGCTTTCAAATCTCTACATAATGCTGCTCCCACCTATCTATCCTCCCTTATACACAAGTATGTCCTGTCTAGGCCCTTACGATCTGCTGAAGACTTACGTCTATCGTCTGTCCATACTCCCACCTCTGATGCTCGCCTTCAAGATTTCTCGAGGGCTGCACCGTTCCACTCCTTCAAAAAATCGTTAATACTCACTTCTTCATAAAAGCGTATCAATTAAACTGTTAATAGCTCCTAACTGATTCCTCTTCTGCAACTGTCATTAGTCTAATACTATCCTTACCTTTTTGTGTCATTTTGCCCCACTCCCTCTAGCATGTAAGCTCATTGAGCAGGGCCCTCAACCCTTCTGTTCCTGTGTGTCCAACTTGTCTGGTTACAACTACATGTCTGTTCGTCCACCCATTGTAAAGCGCTGCAGAATTTGACGGCGCTCTATAAATATCATAATAATAATGAGTCCAAAGCACTGTGTTCCACTTGTACTTGCAGTGTGGGTCATAGGTTTATTCGATCCTGTTCTACATACTATTTTAATTGCTAACTTTTCTTACTGTCATTCTCGCCACATTGGCCATTTTTTCTGTGATCTAACCCCATTGCTTAAACTTACCTGTAGTGATACATTTACTATTGAGTTATGTACCTACATTGATGGGACTCTTGTGATTGTTAGTGCATTTATACTTACTTTGATATCTTATGTATTTATTATCTCTACAATCCTAAACATACAATCAGCAAGTGGTCGACATAAAGCTTTTTCTACTTGCGGCTCTCACTTGACCTCTGTTATCATCTTTTATGGAACAATTATCAGTTTGTATATGAGACCAACATCTATGTATTCTCCAGAACAGGACAAGTTTTTTGCCCTTTTATATATTATACTTATTCCAATACTGAATCCCCTTATTTATACCCTGAAAAATAAGGACTTTAAAAAATGTTTTTAAACAATTCAAGTTTTATTAGAATCCTAAACATTGAAAAAGTGAACAAAAAATAGTGACAACTTTATTTGAAGAATAAGGACTTAAATAACTCTTTTACTCCAAGAGCCATACAACTGGATTGGGGTCAACTTTTGAACACAGATGTAACACACGACTAGTGATGTGGTAATGTTTTTTTTTTAAATGGTTTCCATTCTACATTATTGAATGCATGTTTCATTCACCTACAGAAGATGTTTAAAGTTTGTAGTCTTGAAAAAGTACATGTTATATAAACATGTCATTGTGTCATTTTACACTTTAACCCCTTAAGGACACATGACATGTGTGACATGTCATAATTCCCTTTTATTCCAGAAGTTTGGTCCTTAAGGGGTTACATTTCTTCTAAAATTATTAGTTTTAAGCTGTTATATTGTGAAATCACAAGCAGACCACGTTCTATAGATTTAATTTTTGCATGAGAGGACCAATAAAAAGCATCAATTTCATTTTGAATGAGATGATTTTTTTTATTGATTTTTTTTTTAGAATTGCTCTTGAAATGTCATAATTATCTCAGGTTTACATCTGTGATTATAAATTCCTACTTTATTAGAAGATTTTGGGTACTTAATGGAGACAGTACATGTGAGGAAAGTGTATTTATTTCTGGCATTTTATGACGATACTGCTCTATGTGTAATTTTTTTTATTGTATTTATAAGGATATATTGAAGATAATTTAAGATTATTTATTTTTCAAAAAGTTTCACTTTTTTATTGAATGTCAGTGTCCTTTGTGTGCAGGGTTCTTGCCTTTGTTCTATGTATCCTTTAATTGGATTGTGTACCCCTTTTAAGGTGGATGACATTTTCACACCTTGCTCCAATGTTATGTGTTTATTTTTAAAGTGCACCTGTAAAGTAACTACGTCATGGTAGCATTTACTGGAACCTGAAAATGATACAAGCCAATGTATATAGAGTATATATCATAAACAATACAAGGTCCAGCTCACTCGCTCATTCACTCTGCAGGCCAAGGCTAACTAACAATGAAGAATGGGGTACATTGATGTTCTGGCAGGCTTTTGAACATATGAACATATACTGTAACTAAATACCTATTATTTTTTGCCTAGATGAGGTTTTCTTTTAAAAAAAATAAATAAAACTATTCCAATCTGGCAGACATAAAATTGCTGTTTAGTGAATGAGCAAGTGTTCTGTATTTTGTATTTTGTATGTTGTATGTTGTATAAATTGACCCCAGTGGCACCCTTACAAGTATGCATGTTCAGGTGAGTGCAGCCCTCTTGGTTTCATTTATATATTTGGGAGTTCAAGCTAACTCCTTCATTTTGTCACAGGTGCCTCGTTAGAGCACTATTTAGTTTTGTCTTTCAGAGAGTCCCAGGAGGAAGGATTTCTCAAGTAAGTGGATTAATCTTGTAAGAGCAGACATGAGACTGCTAGGATAGGACCTGCCAAGATAGGGATACATTGACGTTGTGGTAGGCTTTTGCGATGTATGATCATATACTTTCACTAAACCCCCATTTTTATTTTTTTTAAACAAACTATTACATTCTTGGAGTCTTGAATTTATTATTATTATTTTTTTAGTCTCTTTTATTTATCAAATTTGATCAAATTACATGTTTTTTCTTTCAGAGAATATAATAAACATAAAACATTTACATAAAACATACTGTTACATATACATGTACATACACTTCTACATACATATGCATACTCTTATCTTACATAGCATAACATTACATAACTTTTTTCTATATAAGCTTCTGGCTAAGTTATATATTTATTGCTTTTCTTTCCTTTCTCTGCCATTTTTATCCTCCCCCTTTCAAATTCATAGAGGCCTTACTACTGAAACATGATTCGTCCTGTTTCTATTTTTTACTGACATCAATTTCCCATGTTTTCTTAAAGAATACTATCTGATTTCTTCGGGTTAGTTTCTATGATATGTTTGTAGGATGTCTATGAATGTTTTCCATTTATTTTTGACAAACTGTAGGAATTATTTCTATTTATACTCAGTTCCATTTTACATTGATGTAGCACCTGGGCCTGCATTTCATTCTGGGATATTATTACTTCTCCAGTTTCTTGCTGGTACCAATTTTGAGGCCATCGGAATATGGGTTATCATCATACTACACTCTTTTGGCATTTTAGGCCAATCTAAATGTAGTAAGAAACTCTCCGGTGTAAAAGGTAATAATACCCTCAGTAGTGTATATATCTGATTTCCAATATCTCTCCATGCCTTTTAAATTAGCTCAAATCCCTCCAGATACGAAGGTAGTTGCCTTTTGCATTGCCACATCTCCAGCAGCAATCCTGTCGGTCTTTATACATTTTAGCTCATTTTGCGTGGGACAATATACTACTGATTTATTAATTTTTAGAAATTTTCCACAATATTTAGGCAGTGTACTGTTGCATTAACATTTGTAATAGTCTTTATCCAATCTTACTCTGTTATCTCTCTGTTCGGATCTTTTTCCCATGCACTTTTTGCATTAAAATTATTTTCTGTTTTTATTTCTTTTATCATTTCTAAGCAGGAAGAAATCAGTCCCCTTGTGTCCTGGCCTTTAAGAATTGTTCTCAGTCTTTTATTTTCCTCTTTTTTTGTTAAGCAATAAGTACGTTTCCAAAAAAAAGTATGTGAAAAACACAAAAGTATATGAAGATTTCTCTATTTGGCCGTCTACGCTCCTCTTACATTTGGTTAAAGGTTTTAATTGCCATTCCCAATATACAGTCCCCTAGTTTCTTAATCCCTGCCTCCTTCCAGCTTCTTACATTTATATCTACAATATTTCCTGGTATTAATTCTATAGGCAGAAAGTCTAGCAATCTGTTTTCTATTTTAAGATCCTTTTTAAGTCTTTCCCACATACCCAAAATATTTTCTATAACCAGAGATTTTTTTAGTATAAGCTTTTTTGCTGTACTTTCTGCCCATTCCCCAGAAGACCAAATCATATAATCACATTCTATCATTTCTGATTCTAGCTGATACCATGTTTCTTCCCTAAAATTCTCCCTCTGAGTGATAGTAGCATGAAAACACATACAGGCTGTATGATAATCTACTATATCTGGGATGGCTAATCCCCCTTATTTTTTATTTTTTGATACTAATTTTAGTTAAATTATGGGTTTCTTTTTTGCCATATACATTTTGAAAATGCTGTAATTTTAGCCATACCAAAGGCACCTGGACTGAAATAATTCTGAATATATAATTCAAATTTGGTAGGATGTAAGATCTTATAGTGTTTATACGTCCTATCCATTAAATTTCCTTATTGGCCCATTCCTTCAGAATTTTATTTGTGTTTTATATAAGTGGGAAAAAGTTTGCCTCTACTATCCTATTTGGATTTCTTGGAATTTTTATGCCGAAAAAGGTAATATCATTCTTTGCCCACAAAAACATAAATTTTGTACTTATAAACTATCTACCCTCACTATTAACTCTATTTGTTCTTACTATGGTTTTATTTTCATTCAGTTTATAATTTGAATATTTAGTGTAATGATCTATTATTTTAATTAGTTCAGGTACCAAGATCCTAGGTTTCTTCACAGTGATCAATACATCACCAGCATAAAGATTTATTTTATGCTCCCCTTTTTCATCACCAGACCTCTTATCTTCTGGTTCTCTCTTATGTCTGCTGCTAGAGTCTCTATTGCCAGGACGTATAGCAGGGGGGACAGAGTGCACCCCTGCCTTGTGCTGTTGAGTATTGTAAACCATTCTGCTCTATCCCTGGTCCCACTGTCCTTGCTGAGGGTACCGCGTACAACGTCATAATAGCATCATGAGCTCTTTCTACCATTCCGTATGCCGTCAGGGTGTTATCCAGAAAATCCCATCTGTCCCTGTCAAAGGCCTTCAATGCGTCCAATGATAGGGTCAGAAGGGGGACGTTCATACATTGTGCTGCATCATATATATCCAAAACCTTCCTTAATCCACTAGTAGCAAGTCTACCTGGCACAAACCCTACTTGATCTTTTTTGTATCAATCCTGGAATATTTATCATCAGCCTCTCAGGAAGGACAGTGGTGTAAATCTTAACATCACCATTTAATGAGGATTTAGGATGATAATTAGATATTTCTGGATTTTTATCTTGTTTCAGAATGGGAACAATGTTTAGCCGTAGCATTTCGCATTAGATAATTATTTCATTAAACACTCTGGAGAGACGTTCGGACAGCAAATCTCTATATATCTTATAGAACCTGTTTGTATATCCATTTAGTTATGGTGCTTTATTTATTTTTGTAACGGCACCCCCAGGCATAAAAGGGTTAAACCGCCATTTAGAAGATCTTCTCCTTCCAGAGACACAGGTACAGCTACTGCAGAACACCAATCCGCCGAACAGGAAACCATATGAATGCTGTAAACAGCCGAATAGGAAAAACCATACGAAAGGTTTACACTCCTAGCAGTCGAACTGGAACAGCATACAATAAATCCCCCCCAAGAACGAGACAAAGCTCCGTGTTGTGGGTCAAGCAGTGAACAGTCAGAGCTGTGGGTTTATAGTTCTTATATACACATTAGTACCACCCACAGAGTTTTGGAACACAACCAATAAACCCATGCAATACACTAAGACACTCCTACACAAAATCCTCCCCTCTGCCTGTGATTCAATTACCTTACACAATGGGTAATGTAATTATAACAAGCAGAGAAATACAATTTTTCCACATTATTCATAACTTGAAAAGTATGCATTACATTCACATAAATTATTATTATTATTCACATAAATACATTTTCAGAATCAGCATACTCCAAATACAAACATACGTCAAAATCATACAAATTGGTCCAGTGGTTTAAAAGATAGATCGTAGTCCTTTGTGACCAAAGGAAGCATGGCTTTTCTGGCCAAAACCAGTTCCACAGAGTCTTCTATCTTGGTAATAATTGTGAAGTAATCCAATTATCTCCAAGGACAGAGGCAAAACTCCATTGAACACATGGCAGCAAAAGACAATAAAACACATAAAAACATATAACTGTGCAGCCATTGCACAAAACAGGTACATATCCCCAGATAGCTCAGATCTGAGCGCACATTATTACTGAATGGCGCTCAGAGCACACACATACAGTTCAATTGCCAAGGAGCCAAAGTCTTTCCCAAAGTCTTTCATTATATGAATGGGCTCCATGGCATAGCTATCTGGGGTATCACTGCTCAAACAGGGCAAGCACCAAATGACCCGGCTTTCATGTCTTCGCAGGGAAAAATCAAGCATTTCAACATGGGGCCATAGTCTAAAGGCAGCAGGCGGGCAACCAGGCTCCTCCAATGCACAGTGGTGAGATTGGTCTCGTCACAATTTTTTATTTATTATTTGCTATTTTATTTCTTCTTGTGTCATAGGGGTATTAAGAGTTTCTAGTTTTTAATTATTTAGTGCTATTTAGTGGGTGAGCGAGTGTGCTGGATTTTGTATGTTGTATAAATTGGCCCCAGCAGCACCCTTACAAGTATGTATGTTCAGTTCAGTGCAGCCTCTTGGTTTCATGTATACATGTATGAAACAAAGAGGCTGCACTCAGCTGAACATGCATACATTATAGGAAATTCACACAACATACAAGACCCAGCAACATACATTCAAATTAAGTAATAAAGTGCTTTATTTTGCCATCATACAATCATCTGTGTCGTGTCAACGTTTCAGTCCTAAGTCATCTACATTTTCTTAGAACAGCCCTGCCCTTATTAACATCCTTTCTCACACCCCTAAAATTAAATTCAATAGTGTCCTTTTTAAATGTTGGGAGGTATACTTAAAAGACACCCCCTTTCAAAACTACAGTTCTGATTTGGCAGCCTGTATGTTGCTGTTGTCAAATTGCATTTCTGTGGTGGGATTCATGGGTGAAGTTGTAAGAAATTGGTATATAATTTAAAAAGAAAAGCTTCTGCGTACTGTACAGATACCTGTATGGAAAGTTCATATTCGGACATAAATCAAAGGGGTATGTTTATAGAGATAAAATGAACAAAAATCCTCTAGACATAATGAAATGTTAGAACATAGTTTTAATTATGGAAAGGCACGTGTTAACTGACACCTGCCAAAGTTGTCAAGTCAGTCCCAAGTCAGTGCATAGTGTCAGAGGTATTGTAGAATTTAAATTAAATGTATACTGCAAAGTCACTATTTAGCAGATGTGACTCCATTTTGTAACAGAATGTAAAGTAAATTTTTTTCTTTCTTACTCTGTTCACTGCCTGACCAAACTGAAATTGTAAAAGACATGTATAGATCATATGTTGTCACATATTACTAATACAGACGCACTTAGCTCAATACAATGGGTCAGTGTACAAAGAAAACCAGACACAGATTAGAATTACCAAGAAGATATACCCCCTGCCAGTAATACATTTTACTTTGAGAAAACTTTATTTCAAGACCCATTTTAAGAGTGAGATGACCCAAAGTCCAGATGCATCAAAAAGATACTTTATGGCATGAAAAGGACACTAGTAGTCTACCGAGACTGACCACTATCTCTTTGTTGCAGTGTGACAGCCAGTCATGATGAATAAGTTATAAAGATTGTGAATTTTTACTTAAGTTTCATCATGTATTTCAATTAACACCTTAGACAAAGTGGTAATTGGAATAAGCAATGAAAACTAGTGTGATGCAATGACGACTTCTACAGATCAATGTCTATAAAGACAATCATTAGAAAAAGGTATACCCCACCTAATCCTATTGGTCACTTTAAATTGGTGATCTAAAAGATACAAAGACAAGGAATTCTTTAAAAAGCAAGAGCACAATACCTTTAGGATAATTCAGGGAATTAAGAGTAAAATTCAAGAAATCATCATCAGACCAGACAAAGTAACACACTTCTGAACATACCCTTACTGGCACTCCAGGGAAAACCACTCTACTCTTTCCAATTCAATTTCTTCATAGCCAGACAACCCTGTACTTAGAAATTCACAGAACTTCTCTTGCTAACTTCCTATCAATTTCTCTATCTTTAAACACTCTTACTTGCATTCTACATCCATTGGATTATATCTCCAACCTACCTAAGAATATTTTACTAAGAAAACTGGTAAATATGCTGGTTTAATTTAATTATTTTTCACTAAAAGCAGAAATATACCTGGATAATGCTGATCAGATTTAAAACATTTTTAAATCATATTTAGCCGAGGGCATAATATATCATTTGAAATTCAGGCTGCAGAATTATCTATGACAGGGATAGGCAACCTTCAGCACTCCAGATGTTGTGGACTACATCCCCTATAAAGCATCATGGGAGTTGTAGTCCAAAACATCTGCAGTGCCGAAGGTTGCCTATGCCTGATCTATGATTTACTTGTAATTTGCCAAGTTTAGTATATCAAGCTATTATCCAGAGATATTGATATATCTGAACCTAGGGATAGTTAATATTTAATCAGAAAAGTTAATTATCTGCAGCATTTAAACTTAGAATCTTATTTTGGTTACTGGATGATAGAGAATAGCCAAGTTGACTATTTGTGAATTGAAACATTGTATATTTTGTTTGCAGTGCTTACGTGTTTACTCTGAGAATTGTAGCCAGCAGTGAGTTCATTCTCTGTGAACTGAATCTAACTGCCTATTAGCATCTCTTTTTTATGACCTTGAGCTGCATGCTCTACATGTGGTGTGTGGAGGATCTCTAAAAGCTGAACTAAAAGATTTCAGAAGTATGTATCTACATTAAAATAATGGTTAATTATATTCTAGATGAATTATCTGTAATTTTGCATGTAACCTTTGGAAATTAATTTAACTTATGTTGCTGGATACTGTTGCTGAAAGCTAATTGGTTATTCATGTGTCTTGAGATCTGTACTGATCCCTAACTGGTGGATAATTTCTATTAGTGATCTAGAAATTTATTGTATTTTATACAATCGTTATACCTAAATATTCACTGATTTTTGATAGTAATAAAATTATTAATTGATAATTTGATCATTTTTAGAATATTTTCAACATGTATTATCCCATAAACATCCTCACAATAGAATGGCAAATTTCACTTACTGATTGGCAGATACAACAATGGAACTCTTAACATATGACACAATTCACAAGTGCTGCATTGCTCACAACCAAAAAAAAATATGTAGTGGTTTTAATCATTCTGCTCATTTTAGCTAAAGCACATCTGAAAATGTATAATTGTGAGGTATTGTGCATTAAAGATAGACACTGTATTTTCTAATTTGTCAGCCTAATAACAGATATGCTTACATATTATAATTGGTACTTCTAGTATAAATTAGGTGGTATAAACTTACCAGTAGTGTCCACTATATGTCTCCCTACACGTTAGCGAAGCAATCTGCAGGAATTCACCTTCATTTTAATTCTTGAATAGGTAATGCATTAAAAATGCAAAGAAAAAAACATAAATCCTTACCTTTGCATTTTCTAGAAATGTTGTTCTTTTCCTGGGCAAATTAATATTTGATTAAACCCTTAATCCAGTTATTTTTAAAATTCATTTTTGAATTCATTGTCAAACTCTTAGTGGCAGATTTAGTTTTACACAAAAAAACTGCTACGTGTATAAGAACATAGAAATATAGAATGTGACGGTAGATAAGAACCATTCGGCCCATCTAGTCTGCCCAATTTTCGAAATACCTTATCTTATAGTTAGGATATCCTTATGCCTATCCCATGCACGCTTAAACTCCTTTATGGTGTTAACCTCTACCACTTCAGCTGGAAGGCTATTCCATGCATCCACTACCCTCTCAGTAAAGTAATACTTACTAATATTATTTTTAAAACTTTGCCCCTCTAATTTAAGACTATGTCCTCTTGTTGTGGTAGTTTTCTTCTTTTAAATATGGTCTCCTTCTTTACTGTGCTGATTCCCTTTATGTATTTAAATGTTTCTATCATATCCCCCCAAAAAACAAAGAAACAGCATAAAACATGCAAAAGTCAAGAGTCAATGAAAACATGAACTTTCAGATCAAAAATGGTAAAAATTAGTTTATTCAAAACAAGCTACAGAGACATTACATGCAATAACAATTTGAAGTTCTGACAATTTGTTGTTGAGAAAGTGGTCACATTGGAATTAATGGTCAAACCCTTTGTAGTTTTAAAACTCTGTTAAAAGCAGTAACATTTATAAGTGCACCTGTCATGAGAGGTATGGCTTTAAAGTAACACTATAGTCGCCCAGACTATTTCATTAAATGTAGTGGTCTGGAAGCAGTACCTCTGTCCTATTAAACCTGTAAAGTAAAACATTGCAATTTTTGAGTTAGGTCCACCTACAGTGGTTCTGACAGTCAACTGAGGAGCTTCCACAGCACTCACCAAATAATGCGCATTAGGTCAGCAATGCTCCTCAATGAGGAACATTGGATTGGACATTGCGGAGGATGCCATGCCTCCTCCGTAACATCACTGGGGGAGAAGAGCTTCTGAGGGAGGGAACCTCGGTAATGAAAAAGCTAAGTAAATCTTTCATTTATTAAAATTTTATTGCACCTGTGGGGAGACCTGGAAAGGAGTAGTCACAGGGGCATTATAGCGTGGGGAAAACAAATTTGTATTGTAAATGCTATAGTGTGCCTTTAATTATAACAAGATGTGTGCCCAAATGATGTGGGCTCTATATCCTGCCCTTCACTCGGTGAAAAAAAGAAGATTGATGTCATACTACTTTAGTAAGTTTAAATCATTAAAACAAGACTCTTAGAAAATAGAAATTTGTGGTTGGAAAAAAGCATACCATATAGGGCGTAATGACGTGATGTGAGGTGCACATGCATACACACTAAGTGGGTGGTGCATAACTCTCTGAACGGCAGCAGATTTCATTGCCTAATCAACAGAATTTTGTATGTTTCTCTGCCTCACCCTGCTTTAGTCAAAATTAAAATAAAAGTGTCCTAGGCACTTCAAAAATATGCCAAATAAATAAAAAGTGCCCCAAAACAATGCACTTCATAGGTATTCAAAAGATACAAAAACGTTGGAGAGGGGGCAACCACTTGAAGATCTTGAATAAGACAGAGATTAAGTGGATCTTCGATCTGGAGACCCTCTCTCCAAATGGATTAAATATAGATTTCGACATATATAAGCAATTCTAGAAATATATGGTTTTAATATGTTTTTTAGTAATCTCTTAACAGTTTCTTATGCAATAATATCTTTTATATCAGTGTTTTAACTGCCTCTCCTTTTTATTCTTTCTCTAAACCCACCTTTATATATGTATATTTATATACATATTGCTTGGACACTTGTATCAATGAACTATATTGTGTGAATGATGGGCCACCTACAAGATCGAAGGTTATAGGAACCGCAGGCTCATATCGCAATGAAATAACAGGTGGAATGCATAGAAACATGGCGCCTGGAACGCATAAACCCAGAAGTAATATGCCGTGACCCTAGAAAGATTGAAGCATATCCATGCTTATGAAGGCTCATCAGACGTTTGGCCAATTGGGCTAAGGGGGCGGGCTCTAAGTATCTGTTCTCCGCGCAAAAATGTATTTAAAAGAATGTATGAAGCTTGTAACAATTATGCACCTGAGGAAGATGTATTTTATCGTTGAAATGCGTTGTACTTACTCCTGAATGGCATCACAGTAACTTTTATGTAAGATTTTATATTACTTTGTAATAAATGTTAGCTTTTAAATACTAACTGGTATTTGCCTATTCTGTGTCTCTTATATTTGAGGACCAAGCTTCAACCTGCCTGGATACACTAGAGACCACATTTAAAGTGATACTACCTGAGCCAGTTTTCTATATAACAGGTTCAATTAAATGTGAGTTGGACCATACAGAGAATTATATATTATATCTATCATCACAGTGTTATGCTATGAGACTCTCTTTTTCTTTTTAATGTATAGGAAAAAGATGGATTGATATCTCCAGTTTTGGGGTATATATTCTGTTTTACTTATTTCACATTTATTCACTATAAAAACACCTTATGTGCCTAGTGACACATACCCATGGGTATTTTCTATCAACTTGCACGTGCTGCACACTGTTTTATGTTTTGTTTATTACTATTCCTGTGGGATTTTTGTGATTGTTCCCACTAGTGTGTTTCAGCAGCAATCACCTAGCGCCTAATCTATTTTAATCTTTCTAGTATTTCTTGACCTTTTTCACACTGTCCGACCGTAATGTGACTTCCGGATTCTGCTAATGACATCACATCTTCTGTGCCTCTGTGTAACTCACTCCAGGAACACGGCAACACTGACGTCCTTTATGTGCATCCGTGTCCGGCGGTAACCTTCCCAGTTTCCACATAAGCCTTGAATATATGCGAATCCTTTATATTATGAAGGCAGGCTATTGGTAGTGTGCGATAGCGCAATTAACGGAGTCCATTTCATTTATGGGCAGGAAAAGCAAATTATAAGAAAGACAATAAAAAAAACCAAAAATCACAAAGTACATACATGTACCAAAACAATAACATTTTAAACATATCACTGCTAAAAAAGAAAAGGAGAAAAACATTAGAATATACAGCATTTATTGCATAAGGAGTCAATAAATAAATACATAATAGTAAAGGAGTAATAAAAAGAAAGGCAAAAAGGGGAGAAATGATAGTATCTATAGGTAATGAGGATTTACGTATATGTAACAAAGAAACTATGCATGTGTGTTTATTTTCTAAATGGTATAAAAAAATAATCATATAAAACTATATACTCTATAAATAACTAAAAATACACTAATAGAAATTTCAGAATGATCTTAAGGAGGTTCAATAGAAAATTGAAGGATAGATGGAGGATAGATCCAGGCGGAAGAATATAAAAGTAAGACGGTAACCTGAAAGTGTCATTAACAGTTGGACCCCTATCTCTTACAGCAGTTCTCAAAATTTGCTGATATATTCCCTTATGGACCGCTTCCAATGGAGAGGTTTCACACGTTGAGGAAACCTAAAGAAATTACAGCTCCCAGAGATATCATTGTTAGGTTTGCAAATTACTACTTAAAAGACACGATTATAAAAAAACCCAGAAATAATGCTATAAAAGAAGAGAAATATAAAGAAATTAAAAAAATGTCAGACATCTCGGCAGCTACCCTACAAGCAAGAAGAAGTATTCAAAATACAACTTTAACTTTAAGACAAAAGAAAGTAACCTATAAATGGGTCTTTCCGACTAAATTAATCATACAATATGCAACTCACACAGTTTTACAGATCCACTACAAGCAAAAGCACAACTAGCCAAATCGGAAAAATCTTAGTATGGATTAGCCTGCTATTTTGACATGTCTGTGGCATGAAATACAGCAAAATATTCAATATCTGGCTGTCAGGCATGTCCGTGAGATAATCCCACTTACATCTTCCAAAGAGCAGAGTCTGCAGTGCCAGAAAAAGAGGGCAATGTGTGTCACTGGAGGACTGGACTTGTCCACAGGATCTGTAATCAGACAGAGGAAGACATTAAGATACTGCAGCTGGGAGTGTATCCATAGGCCATATTTACACTGCGTTTGGTCATTGAGTTCACAATCACCCGGCTGCTTTGACATCTGCTGACAGTACCTTCCAATGATATCCTATAAGTGGGGGATCAAAACCAACTAGAGCTGGTTTTAGCTCTACTATATGTGAGTAGAAAATGTAGAAGTTTCCTATATTTGTGCACTTTATTTGGACTTATTGCACTATTGGAGTCTTGTTTCTCTCCCTTTTACATATACCCGGAGCATCCTGGTAACTATCAAGCTTAAAGAAGGAGAAATACTTATCCAGGCACTTAGAGACTTTCACATATTTACATTTTTACATTACTTATACTTTATTTTGTGTTTACTGTTATTGCCTTAGGGTATCTGTATTTTAAATATTTTTAATAGTTTTATCTAAGCTGTTTTATCAATTTTTCTCCGTTTCTTGTTTTTATCTCTCCTTTGGTGCACCCTATATCTTTGTCTATATGCCTGTGAGAAAATGTTTACTGGTAGTCTGTTGTCCCTGTTGTTTAGTGGCACTAGGCTCAACATCCCCCTGCTCTGCCTAAGGGTGGTAGTAGTAAAGGAGGTACCGAAGGAGGTAGTTGGTTGTGGAAAATCAGAATCTAGCATCTTCTCTTTCTGCTTCTTTCTTTGGTAATATAGACTTGTGATGTCTTTGCAGTTTGTTGGTTCAAACCAGTACCTTTGAGTTTACCTTTGATATTCCCCCTACCCACTTCTTTCCTGCACTATTTGAACTATGCAATCCGCTCTTCTGAGAGGTTGTCAAACTTTGCTTTGACATGATCTACTAGCCACAACCCCCTGCCTTGTGGCTAATGAAGATGTGAGTGCATTTGCATCTTTAGAAGCTTTGGCAACATTAGCCTCTACACAAGCAGTTGATTGACTAATGCTAATGGCACAGGAGGTGAGTTGGTGGTGTTAATATCCTCACACGGTTTCAACTGAATGAAGTGACATTACTGCAGACCGAGATGAACTTAGACAAAGTGGAGAATGCAAAGAAAATATACAAAATAGTGGGTTCCTGCCTCTTCTCTTCTGGTGCTCCTCTTCTAATTCCTCTGTATGATGATCAGTTTTTACTGACTATTAGTGATGTCGCGAACCCGAACGCCATAGACTTCAATGGGCAGGCGAATTTTAAAACACACAGGGACTCTTTCTGGCCACAATAGTGATGGAAAAGTTGTTTCAAGGGTACTAACACCTGGACTGTGGCATGCCGGAGGGGGATCCATGGCAAAACTCCCATGGAAAATTACACAGTTGATGCAGAGTCTGGTTTTAATCCATAAAGGGCAGAAATCACCTAACATTCCTAAATTTACAATGGATATGGATTGATACCTGACATATGACATATTGACACAGAGCAGAATAGGGACTGTTCCCCCTACATAGGGTCACTTGGCAGGTATGGATTGACACCTATTCTCAGAGACCATGATACACACTGACACAGAGTAGAATAGAGACTGTTCTCCTACATAGGGTCACTTGGCATATATGGATTGACACCTGTCCTCAGAGATCATGATACACACTGACACAGAGCAGAATAGAGACTGTTTCCCATACAGAGGGTCACTTGGCAGATATGGATTGACACCTGTCCTCAGGGACCATGATACACACTGGCACAGAGCAGAATAGAGACTGTTCCCCCTACATAGGGTCACTTGGCAGATATGGATTGACACCTGTCCTCAGAGATCATGATACACACTGACACAGAGCAGAATAGAGACTGTTCCCCCTACATTGGGTCACTTGGCAGATATGGATTGACACCTGTCCTCAGAGACCCTGATACACACTGACACAGAGCAGAATAGAGACTGTTCCCCCTACATAGAGTCACTTGGCAGATATGGATTGACACCTGTCCTCAGAGACCATGATACACACTGACACAGAGCAGAATAGAGACTGTTCCCCCTACATAGGGTCACTTGGCAGATATGGATTGACACCTGTCCTAAGGATCCCTGATACACAATGACACAGAGCAGAATAGGGACTGTTCCTCCTACATAGGGTCACTTGGCAGATATGGATTGACACCTGTCCTCAGACCCTGATACACACTGACACAGAGCAAAATAGGGACTGTTCCCCCTACATAGGGTCACTTGGCAGATATGGATTGACACCTGTCCTCAGAGACCATGATACACACTGACACAGAGCAGAATAGAGACTGTTCCCCCTACATAGGGTCACTTGGCAGATATGGATTGACACCTGTCCTCAGAGACCATGATACATACTGACACAGAGCAGAATAGAGACTGTTCCCCCTACATAGGGTCACTTGGCAGATATGGATTGACACCTGTCCTCAGAGCCCCTGATACACACTGACACAGAGCAGAATAGAGACTGTTCCTCCTACATAGGGTCACTTGGCAGATATGGATTGACACCTGTCTTCAGAGATCATGATACACACTGACACAGAGCAGAATAGAGACTGTTCCCCCTACATAGGGTCACTTGGCAGATATGGATTGACACCTGTCCTCAGAGCCCCTGATACACACTGACACAGAGCAGAATAGGGACTGTTCCCCCTACATAGGGTCACTTGGTAGATATGGATTGACACCTATCCTCAGGATCCCTGATACACACTGACACAGAGCAGAATAGGGACTGTTCCCCCTACATAGGGTCACTTGGCAGATATGGATTGACACTGTCCACAAGGACAAGCTGCAGGCTTCCTGGAAGGGCCCATACAAGGTGGTAGAGCAGGTTTGTGATACCACCTTTGTGATCGGTGCGGTCACAGGCACGGGAGGCAAGCACATGCTCCATGTGAACATGCTCAAGCCATACCATGAGCGCACGGAAGAGGTAACTGCGATCTGTGCACCTGCCACTGAAGATTATGATAATTTGCCACTCCCAGATCTCCTAGACCAAGAGGGCCTGAGCGGAGACCTGGGAGAAGTACAGTTAGGAAAACGGTTAGACCCCCAGGCGCGAACCCAGGTCCAAAGACTAATCCAGGACAAGGGGGCCACGTTTTCCAACCTACCTGGGTACAGTGCGTTAACCACTCACAAAGTTGAAACCCTAGACCAGACCCCCCTTCGCCAATCCGCCTATCGCATACCCGAAGCAGTTAAAGAAAATATGCGGAAAGAAATTGAGGAAATGATGCAGTTAGGGGTGATAGAACACTCTGACAGTCCCTGGGCCTCCCCGGTAGTACTAGTACTGAAACAGGATGGCACGACCCATTTCTGTGTAGACTACCAGAGGCTAAACGATAAAACAACCTCAGACGCCTACCCTATGCCCCGGATAGACAAGCTCCTAGACAAAATGGCCAGAGGCCAGTACCTCACCACAATAGATCTGTGCAAGGGGTACTGGCAAATTCCATTAGCCGAGGGCGCCATCCACAAGTCGGCATTTGTCACCTCGTTTGGCCTGTATCAGTTTAAGGTCATGCCATTCGGGATGAAGAATGCCCTGGCTAACTTTCAGAGGATGGTAGATCGGCTACTGGATGAGTTTCAGGAGTATGCCTGCGCCTACTTGGATGATATAGCAATTTTTAGCTGCTCCTGGCCCAAACACCTGACCCACATAGGAGCTGTACTAGACTGGATTAGGGAGGCCGGACTGACCCTAAAGCCCAGTAAGTGCCATATAGGAACGCGTAAAAACCTCCCCAAGATAGTAGTATGGGCCCCAGAGTGTGAACAGGCCTTCCAACAGCTCAAGACGGCGCTCATTAAATCACCTGTACTTTCTGCTCCTGATCCAACTAAACGCTTTCTCGTCCATACAGACGCTTCTATGTTTGGATTGGGAGCAGTACTGAGCCAAGTCGGAGCAGATGGCAGCGAGCAACCCGGGGCTTATCTAAGCCGGAAACTTTTGCCCAGGGAAGTAGATACACTGCCATTGAAAAGGAGTGCCTGGCGGTGGTGTGGGCCCTCAAAAAGCTGCAACCTTACTTGTATGGACAACCGTTTACCTTACTCACAGATCACAACCCATTGGTGTGGCTGAACAGGGTGTCAGGAGACAATGCCAGGCTGTTGCGCTGGAGTTTGGCGCTACAGTCTTTTGACTTTACAAGTCACTATCGCCCTGGGAAGCAAAATGGCAATGCTGACAGGTTATCCAGACAAACAGACCTTGAACAGTGATCTGTGAGTACTCCTCCGGACATCCTCAAGTCGATCCTGGCCTGCTTCAGGACACCCTGTAAGCTTGGGTACTTATGCACAAAGCATTGTACGATCAGATTACACACATGTGCCATGCATGGCACATGTGTCAACTTGCCCAAATTCAATGCCGCCAACAAATTTCTTACGTTGTCACAAACCACTTTGCCGATCTCCAGTTGGTGCGGAGTCAGCCACTTTTCCACCTGTGCGTTCAGGGCGGACAGGAGTGCTGGTCCGGTGTGACTCTCTGCTTTCAAGCAAGTAAAACCCAAGACAGTGTGACACTGCCGTATCCGGGATGTGGAATAGTACCTGGGGAGCTGGGGGGGTGCCGTTGATGTGGAGCAAGACGCAGCAGCAGAAGAGGACTCAGCCGAGGAGGTTATGGAAGAGGATGGAGTAGGAGGTGTAGAGGAGGTGGCAGCAGGCCTGCCTGCAAGTCGTGGCGGTGTCACCAACTCCTCTGCAGAGCCACGCATTCCATGCTTGGCAGCCATCAGCAGGTTTGCCCAATGCGCAGTGTAGGTGATATACCTGCCCTGACCATGCTTTGCAGACCTGGTATCAGTGGTCAGATGGACCCTTGCCCCAACACTGTGTGCCAGACATACCATTATTTCCTTTTGCACAATCGAGTACAGGTTGGGGATTGCCTTTTGTGAAAAGAAATTTCGTCCGGGTACCTTCCACTGCGGTGTTCCAATAGCTACAAATTTTTTGAACGCCTCAGACTCCACCAGCTTGTATGGTAAAGCTGGCGGGCTAATAGTACAGACAAGCCAGCTGTCAGACGCCAGGCAAGGGGGTGACTTTCTGACATTGGCTTCTTACTCTCAAACATGTCCTTGACAGACACCTGACTGTGGGCAGAAGAGTAGGAACTGCTCAAGGTGAGAGACGGAGTGGCGGATGGTTGAGAGGAGGCAAGGAGGACAGCAGTGGTTGACGTGGCTGAAGATGATGGACCAGGAGGAGGATGGCGGCTTTGAGTTTGTGTGCTGCTTGTGTTGATCCCATAGGTGTTTGTGATGTGCGATCATGTGCCTACGCAAAGCAGTTGTACCTAGGTGGGTGTTGGACTTCCCACAACTCAGTTTCTTTTGGCACAGGTTGCAAATGGCATCGCTGTTGTCAGAGGCAGACACACAAAAAAAATGCCACACCGCTGAGCTCTGCAATGACGGCATTCTGGTGGTGAACACAGCATGCGTTGATTGGCGTGCTGTCGGGCTGACCCCGGGTGCCGATGCATGCTGTATGACTGTGCCACTAGCTCCTTGCGGCGACCTTCCCCTGCTTCCAACTCGTCTCCTCCTCCTCTCTGTCTCCCCATCTGAACTTTCGCCCTGTTCTTCTTCTTGCCGAGCGGGCACCCACGTGACATCTATTGACGCATCGTCATCATCAACCGCTTCACTTGTATCTGACAACTCAGCAAAGGAAGCAGCAGCAGGTACAACATCATCATCATCACACCGTACAGGCACCCACGTGACATCTATTGACGCATCGTCATCATCAACCGCTTCACTTGTATCTGACAACTCAGCAAAGGAAGCAGCAGCAGGTACAACATCATCATCATCACACCGTACATGTGTAATGCTGCCTGACTGAGACATATCCCTGTTATCTACATCCTCTATCAATAATGGTTGCGCATCACTCATTTCTTCAAACGGATGTGTAAATAACTCCTCTGACATACCAAGTGAAGCTGCTGTGGTGCTAGTGTTGGTGGTGGCGGCAGGCGGGTGAGTAGTATCTTGAGAGGTGCCCGAAGCTAAGCTGGAGGAGGATGTTGCGTCAAGGTTCCGAGCGGAAGCTGTAGAAGATTGGGTGTCCTGTGTTAGCCAGTCATCTATGTCCTCAGAACTTTTCAAGATCAGGGTACCTGGCCTCTGAAAACTGGGCATTATTCTAGGGCAAAAGGGAATCACAGCACCACGACCACGACGGCCCCTGCGGGGTGGCCTGCCTCTGCCTGTCATTTTTTTTTTATTAGTGGAACTATGCATGCAAGCTACTGTGACACCAGATATGAGTGGCAATGTGCACTGGCAAAGGTTGGCAGAGTGCACGTTGTAGGCCTGACACACCCGCTTGAAGACAACTAACTGCTATTCAATCTATAAAAAAAAAAAAAAGTTTTTTGTTTTTAAATGCAAGCTATTGTGACACCAGTGAGTGAAGGGTGGCACTGGGCACAGTATCCACTGTGAGCCTGACACAGAAGCTTGCAGACAACTAACTGCTATTCAATCTATAACAGTGAAAAAAGTTTTTTGTTTTTAAATGCAAGCTATTATGACACCAGATATGAGTGGTGGCACTGGGCACAGTATCCACTGTGAGCCTGACACACCCGTTTTGAGACAACTAACTGCTATTCAATCTATAACAGTGAAAAAGATTTTGGTTTTAAATGCACGCCATATTATGACACCACATAAGGAGTGGTAATTGTGAACTGGCAGAGTACACGCTCTAGGGCTGACACACCCGCTTTGAGACAACTAACTGCTATTCAATCTATAAAAAAAAAAAAGTTTTTTGTTTTTAAATGCAAGCTATTGTGACACCAGTGAGTGAAGGGTGGCACTGGGCACAGTATCCACTGTGAGCCTGACACAGAAGCTGGCAAACAACTAACTGCTATTCAATCTATAACAGTGAAAAAAGTTTTTTGTTTTTAAATGCAAGCTATTATGACACCAGATATGAGTGGCACTGTGAACTGGCAGAGTACACGCTGTAGGGCTGACACACCCGCTTTGAGACAACTAACTGCTATTCAATCTATAACAGTGAAAAAAGATTTTTGGTTTTTAAATGCACGCTATTATGACACCACATATGAGTGGCACTGTGAACTGGCAGAGTACACGCTCTAGGGCTGACACACCCGCTTTGAGACAACTAACTGCTATTCAATCTATAAAAAAAAAAAAAAAGTTTTTTGTTTTTAAATGCAAGCTATTGTGACACCAGTGAGTGAAGGGAGGCACTGGGCACAGTATCCACTGTAAGCCTGACACAGAAGCTGGCAAACAACTAACTGCTATTCAATCTATAACAGTGAAAAAAGTTTTTTGTTTTTAAATGCAAGCTATTATGATACCAGATATGAGTGGCACTGTGAACTGGCAGAGTACAGGCTGTAGGACTGACACACCCGCTTTGAGACAACTAACTGCTATTCAATCTATAACAGTGAAAAAAGTTTTTTGTTTTTAAATGCACGCTATTATGACACCACATATGAGTGGCACTGTGAAGTGGCAGAGTACACGCTCTAGGGCTGACACACCCGCTTTGAGACAACTAACTGCTATTCAATCTATAACAGTAAAAAAAGTTTTGGGGTTTTTCAATGCACGCTATTGTGACACCAGTGAGTGAGTGGTGGCACTGGGCAAGTGGGCACAGTATACGCTGCGAGCCTGACACACAGACGCTTGCAGACAACTAACTGCTATTCAATCTTTTACAGTGAAAACTATATTTTTTTTAAATGCAAGCTAATGTGAAACCAGTGAGTGAGTGGTGGCACTGGGCAAGTGGGCACAGTATACGCTGCGAGCCTGACACACAGACACTTGCAGACAACTAACTGCTATTCAATCTATAACAGTGAAAAAAGTTTTTTGGTTTTTAAATGCACGCTATATTATGACATCAGATATGAGTGGCACTGTGAACTGGCAGAGTACACGCTGTAGGGCTGACACACCCGCTTTGAGACAACTAACTGCTATTCAATCTATAACAGTGAAAAAAGATTTTTGGTTTTTAAATGCACGCTATTATGACACCACATATGAGTGGCACTGTGAACTGGCAGAGTACACGCTCTAGGGCTGACACACCCGCTTTGAGACAACTAACTGCTATTCAATCTATAACAGTGAAAAAAGATTTTTGGTTTTTAAATGCACGCTATTATGACACCACATATGAGTGGCACTGTGAACTGGCAGAGTACACGCTCTAGGGCTGACACACCCGCTTTGAGACAACTAACTGCTATTCAATCTATAAAAAAAAAAAGTTTTTTGTTTTTAAATGCAAGCTATTGTGACACCAGTGAGTGAAGGGTGGCACTGGGCACAGTATCCACTGTGAGCCTGACACAGAAGCTTGCAGACAACTAACTGCTATTCAATCTATAACAGTGAAAAAAGTTTTTTGTTTTTAAATGCAAGCTATTGTGACACCAGTGAGTGAGTGGTGGCACTGGGCACAGTATCCACTGTGAGCCTGACACACCCGCTTTGAGACAACTAACTGCTATTCAATCTATAACAGTGAAAAAAGTTTTTTGTTTTTAAATGCACGCTATTATGACACCAGATATGAGTGGCACTGTGAACTGGCAGAGTACACGCTGTAGGGCTGACACACCCGCTTTGAGACAACTAACTGCTATTCAATCTATAACAGTGAAAAAAGTTTTTTGTTTTTAAATGCAAGCTATTGTGACACCAGTGAGTGAGTGGTGGCACTGGGCACAGTATCCACTGTGAGCCTGACATAGAAGCTGGCAGACAACTAACTGCTATTCAATCTATTACAGTGACAATTTTTTTTTTAAATGCAAGCTATTGTGACACCAGTGAGTGAGTGGTGGCACTGGGCACAGTATCCACTGTGAGCCTGACACACCCGCTTTGAGACAACTAACTGCTATTCAATCTATAACAGTGAAAAAAGTTTTTTGGGTTTTAAATGCACGCTATTGTGACACCAGATAAGAGTGGCACTGTGAACTGGCAGAGTACACGCTGTAGGGCTGACACACCCGCTTTGAGACAACTAACTGCTATTCAATCTATAACAGTGAAAAAAGTTTTTTGTTTTTTAAATGCACGCTATTGTGACACCAGTGAGTGAGTGGTGGCACTGGGCAAGTGGGCACAGTATACGCTGCGAGCCTGACACACAGACACTTGCAGACAACTAACTGCTATTCAATCTATTACAGTGAAAACAATTTTTTTTTTAAATGCAAGCTATTGTGACACCAGTGAGTGAGTGGTGGCACTGGTCAAGTGGGCACAGTATACGTTGCGAGCCTGACACACAGACGCTTGCAGACAACTAACTGCTATTCAATCTATAACAGTGAAAAAAGTTTTTGGGATTTTAAATGCCCGCTATTGTGAAACCAGTGAGTGAGTGGTGGCACTGGGCAAGTGGGCACAGTATACGCTGCGAGCCTGACAAACAGACGCTTGCAGACAACTAACTGCTATGCAATCTTTTACAGTGAAAACTATTTTTTTTTTAAATGCAAGCTAATGTGACACCAGTGAGTGAGTGGTGGCACTGGGCAAGTGGGCACAGTATACGCTGCGAGCCTGACACACAGACACTTGCAGACAACTAACTGCTATTCAATCTATTACAGTGAAAACAATTTTTTTTTAAATGCAAGCTATTGTGACACCAGTGAGTGAGTGGTGGCACTGGGCAACTGCTATTCAATCTGTTACCGTGAAAACTATTTTTTTTTAAATGCACGCTATTGTGACACCAGTGAGTGAGTGGTGGCACTG
>OW240922.1:86071626-86110928 GCA_933207985.1 Pelobates cultripes
TAACAGTGAAAAAAGTTTTTGGTTTTAAATGCACGCTATTGTGACACCAGTGAGTGAGTGGTGGCACTGGGCACAGTATCCACTGTGAGCCTGACACACCCGCTTTGAGACAACTAACTGCTATTCAATCTATAACAGTGAAAAAAGTTTTTGGGTTTTAAATGCACGCTATTGTGACACCAGTGAGTGAGTGGTGGCACTGGGCACAGTATCTACTGTGAGCCTGACACACAGCTTTGCAGACAACTACTGCTATTCAATCTATAACAGTGAAAAAGGTTTTTTGGTTTTAAATGCATGCTATTGTGACACCAGTGAGTGAGTGGTGGCACTGGGCACAGTATCCACGGTGAGCCTGACACAGACGCTTGGCAGACAACTAACTGCTATTCAATCTATAACAGTGAAAAAAGTTTTTTTGGTTTTAAATGCATGCTATTGTGACACCAGTGAGTGAGTGGTGGCACTGGGCAAGTGGGCACAGTATACGCTGCGAGCCTGACACACAGACGCTTGCAGACAACTAACTGCTATTCAATCTATTACAGTGAAATACATTTTTTTTTTAAATGCAAGCTATTGTGACACCAGTGAGTGAGTGGTGGCACTGGGCAAGTGGGCACAGTATCCACTGTGAGCCTGACACAGAAGCTGGCAGACAACTAACTGCTATTCAATCTATTATAGTGAAAAAATTATTATTTTTTTTAAATGCAAGCTATTGTGACACCAGTGAGTGAGTGGTGGCACTGGGCAAGTGGGCACAGTATCCACTGTGAGCCTGACACAGAAGCTGGCAGGCAGGCAAGCAACTGCAATTACATTACACAGAAAAAAAAAAAGCAGACTGATGTTATAGCCCTAAAAAGGGCTTTTTGGGGTGCTGTCCTTACAGCAGAGATCAGATGAATCCTTCAGGACTGTAGTGGACACTGTATACACTAACCTAGCTATCCATTTCCCTATCAAATCAATAGCAGCTACACTTTCCCTCCTCTCACTAAGCATGCAGCTTGAGAATGAATCATTGTACACTATCATTCAACATGACAAAGGATGTCAAGCAGTACAATCATTTTTTAATTGAAGGAATGAACCTGATTTAAAAAAAATAATTATTTTTGGTTTAAAAATTGCTTTTATCTACAAAAGAGAGGCACGGCTATGGGCACCAGGTTTGCGCCCAGCTATGCAAATCACTACATGGCAGAATGGGAAGAGAAGTACATTTGGAGTGGACATGGCTGGGCAAAAAAAACCTGGTGTCCTACTCAAGATACATTGATGATTTAAATTCCAATGGAGAAGGAATATTTTTAACTGCAGATATTGATACTGAAATTACATACTTGTATCTTAATATTTATATAAAAGACAATAAAATAAACACAAGAACGCATTTTAAAGAGGTACATGTCAATAACTACATAGACACCAAAAGTTGCCATAACAAAATATAGCTAAACAGTATCCCTAAGAGCCAAATAATCAGATTAAGAAGAAATTGCTCAGAAAGCACAGTTTAAAAAAAAAAAAACAGGCAGAAGATGTAAAAAAGAGATTTATACAATAAGGATACGACACCAAAATTATAGAGTCCACTATAAATTAAAACTTAGCAATAAATCAAAAACATCTTATACACAAAGAAATTCAAAGAGAAGAAAATGAATCACTTCCCATAGTGCTAAACTACAATAATAAAAACAAACAATTAAAAAAGATCCTGAACAAACATTGGCACTTATTAAAAGAGGACGAAATTCTTAAAAATCTAGAAAGACCAAAAGTACTAGTTAGAGGTGCACCAAATTTAAAAATGCACCTCACAAAAAACTATACTAAACACAATAAAATAAAAATAATAATTAATCATTCATAATTTCATGTCTCGGAATAAAGGCTTTTATAAATGTAATTCATGTTTAGCATGTAAAAAAAACAATCCAACAGAAACTGAGAACTACTTTTAAATCAAAAAATACTGGGAAAATATATAAAATCAAAGATACTATCACCTGCAATAGTAAAAATGTTATTTATTTATTGGAGTGCCCATGTGCCCTCCAATACATCGGGCGTACTATTAGGCTGTTAAAAATCTGAATAGCAGAGCACTGCAGAAATATAGAAAAAAGGAGTTTTAAATCACTCGGTGTCATCTAATTTCTGCGTGCATGAAAAAAATCCTAAACATCTCACTTTTATTGGCATTTCTATTGTAAAAAATCACTGGAGAGGTGGAGATTTTATAAAAAAAAAAAAAATCGGACAAACAGAAATGGAATGGGTCTATTATATGGATACTTTACATCCAAATGGACTAAATATAGAATTTGATTTATTCATTTTTTTATAACCAAGGCCCTTTTTAAACATCTTTTATCTAATTTTTTTCCAATATTTATTTTTATTTTTTTTCTTACTTATTTTTTAGAGTTTTTTCCTAATATATTTACTGATATAATACCCATTTTCCATAATTAATCAATTAATGTTTTATTAATTCCTGTCCATTTCATCTATACAATTGGAATTAGGAGGCATGTCACAAGTTTCTAATATTACACTATGTATCATATATGTAACTATGTGTCACTCTCAATTTTAATGGCAATTATGTTATTCTGCCTTTTATCAATTGTTTTACCATTATCTGTAAATTTTATTTCCAATAACATTCAAAATCCAATATTCTTTTTTATTACAATTATATTACTTTTAACAGTTCCCTCTGTGTTTTTTATCTAATATTTCTGCATGTCAACTACATGATCTTTCATTAATATATATCTAGCTATTTATTGGAATTAAAATATGTTCTAAATTTGTTCTATACGTCCACGTCTTCTCCCTGATATAGTCTATACTTTCCCTTTCCCACATTTTGCCCTTTTACAACATGGCAGAATATACACTTCCGGTACGCAAGGAGTATAACAGATGGATAAATGACCTCACTTCCATTGCACGTCACGCCCAGACCGAAACCAAACAAAAGCATTCAATTAGAAGGCAACCCTTTATTGAATATAGCAAAGACATTCTTACAGGCTTTATCCCTACGAGACTTATTCACACTACGATGGTATAACCCAATCAGAATGCAGCATGCCATTTTGGCTCTGTATGCATTCCAAGCTGGAACGTATAGAATACCATACTAAAAATGCTGCGTCACTCACGGTATGACGTGTGCATTCCAAGATGGTTACAGGAAGCTACCAATTACACACACCAGGAAGTAATTTTTATTATTAGACTGCCTATATAAACAGAACTCATAAGAACCACACTTCTGAAGAAGCCTTGGACAGGTGAAATGCGTTAAGTGGAACCCTTTGAAGTTATCTGTTTTTACTATTTTTGGATAATAAATAGTAAATTTTATTTAATATTTACTTTTGGATTTTCACCTTTTTTTTTGCTTCCTGGCACCATCATATCCTTAGGTGGATATTATACCACGCATGCTGTATATAATAGAGCAAGTTCTGCCTAGTAAATGTAAGTATATTACTTTATTTCTCCTTTACACCTAATAGTACTTAATTCACCATAGGAGTATCTCTTTGTATTTTTACCTATGTCCTGCACATTGCACCTTATTTGAGACATCAGAGACGTCCACATCTATATACATCCTTAGATGGGGATTGTTCCGTCCATGCGCATTACAGCTAAGCGCTAAGTTAGTTCTAACAAATGTGAGTGATATCACATAAGATTCTCTCATCACCTTTACCAACTATACTATACTGTACTGCACTATTGTATTATTTTTTTGCTTTTATCTTTGAGGTTAACTGTGTGTACAACTATCAAAAGAACTGTGTACATATATTATATATATTTTTTTCCTATTTATTGTTTGAGGCACGGTCTCCTCCTACCTTTTTCTACATTTCACTATCCACAAGGTTTGGGAATCCTTGTATTGGTTACTGCAGCCCACAGCTATCTTGCAATTTATATTACAGCGAGCGCCTATTATTCTCTTTTTCATCTTAATGGGACACTATAGTCACCCAGACCACTTCAGCTCAATGAAGTGGCTTGGGTGACAGGTTCCTCAGGTTCTAACCCTTCACATGTAAACATAACAGTTTCAGAGAAACTGCAATGTTTACATTTCGGGTTAATCCAACATCTAGTGGCTGTCTTCCAGACAGCCACTAGAGGTGCATCTGCACATCTGCGCAGTGCGTCCATAGGAAAGCATTGAGAAATGCTTTCCTATGGACTGATAGAATGCCCGCGCGGCACTTGCCGCGCATGCGCATTCAGCTCCAGTGACGTCGGACGGGGAGGAGAGGGCACCAGCGCCGAGGGAGCCCGGCACTGGATTAAGATAAGTGGCTGAAGGGATTTTAACCCCTTCAGCGCCACAGGAGAGGAAACCCTGAGGGTGGGGGCACCCTCAGGGCACTATAGTGTCAGGAAAACCGCTTTGTTTTCCTGACACTATAGTGATCCTTTAATATTTACATATCCTGTTACCTTGGACACCAGATTACTGAAAGTTATTACTTAATATACATTGCATCATTATCTGTGTTATATGAGCAGAAATGGGAGTGCTGTGTTATATTGGCAGGGTTTAAGGGGTGGGCTTTGGGTGCTGGGAGAGTTCTGTTTATCTTGGGGTATTTTAAAACCACTAGGAAAATCTTTAACCAAAAATGGAGGGATTGCACCCAATGACTCCTTGTGCCATAAACACTACTATCAGTTGTTATGGTTTCTAAAGCACCACTCATGCAGTAAAAATTTTTTGTAACAAATATTGCACATTTATTAAATATAAACAGTAACATAATTTTTTTTTAAAGTCATGCATAGAATTATACATTAAGTGCTCCAATTTCCCAATAGAAAATGTGCGCACAGTGACAAATGCACACAGTGGAGCAGGATGCCTCATGGTAGAGAATAAATGTAATTATACCCTAAGTGCTGTATACTCCCTATAGAAAGTGTAAGCTCTTGGCCACTTGCACACAGAATGGCTTTAACTTGAGAATAAAAACTCTCAGAATGATCTGCAGAACCTTTATACTGAGAGTTTTAACATACGTTATTACGTATTATGGAGACAAATTCACTCTTTGTAAGTAGTGACTACATTTTACTTGTAACTATTTTACTTAACAACAATTAATGGGCAGTTTGTTTTTGTAACATTTATGTAATAATATATAGTAGTTATGAAATTAACATAGAAATGTAATAAAATAAAGAGGAACAACACACTATAGCAAGCCTCACAAGCACACTTTATTAGATTATCTACTTAATTTATATCATAGGGATCCTCTAACTAGCTGTTTAATTAGTTTGTTCTTCTGTTGACAATCCAATTCCATGATTCACATAGTTGTCTTCTCTGCCAATGCAGTTGTAAAATTTAGGTCAGATTAATTAAGTTAAAAAATGTCTCCAACTAGACTAATTGTAATGAATAGCCACAAAATTAAAACCACTGAAATGTGAAGTAAATAACATTGATTATATAATTACAATGGCACCTATCAAGCATATATTGGGCTGCAAGTGAATAAGTCACCTCTTGAATTTCATGTGTTGCGAGCAGGACAAATCGGCTAGAAAAAAAGATGTAACTGAACTTGACAAATGCTAAATAGTGATGGGTCAGAGCATCTCCAAAATGACTCATTGATGTATGTGGGGAGCAAAGGCTACACTGTCTGCTCCAATCACACAGAAGAGTTACAGAAGCTCAAATTGCTAAAAAAAACCTCAATGCTAGCCATCATAGAAATGTGTCAGAACATACAGTGTATCGCAGTTTGCTAGATATGGGGATGCATAGCTGCAGATCAGTCAGAGAGCCCATGATGACCTCTGTCCACTATCAAAAGCCTCTTCTATTGTTTGCAACTGGCTGTTCTTTTCTTTACAACTTTTCTGTACTTGAAACAAAAAGCACAGGAAAAAATGTAAAACAGAAGCCTTGAAATTATTCTAATGCAGCCAAAAATTTACAGGAGAATATAAACAATTTCAATACATAAATTTAATGTGAGAAAGTGTCGCAAATGACTTGTCCATTTCAAACACCTTTGTGTCTTGCTTTGTAGACCCGAAGATTAATTATGATGTCAGAAAATGAATCCAATCCAAATGAATTCACTGTACAGGGTTTTTCAGGCTTACCACATCTTCAGTTTCCTCTTTTTATAGCATTTTTATCTGTGTATCTCATCATTGTCTTCAGTAATCTTATCATTTTTGCATCTGTAGTTTTGTACCCTCATTTACACACACCCATGTACATCTTCTTGTGTAACCTATCAATCATTGATATCTCATACACCTCGACTATTCTACCAAAACTGTTGGCCATGCTCTTCACTCAGTGTAATACCATATCCTTTTTAGAGTGTTTTATTCAGGTGTATTTTTTCATGTACTTTGCTTCTACAGAAATCTTATTATTGGCCGCCATGGCTTATGATCGCTATGTAGCAATCTGTCGCCCTCTTCATTACTCAATATTTATGAGTCCAAAGCACTGTGCTCAACTAATACTTGCAGTGTGGGTCATAGGTTTATTAGAGCCTGTAGCACATATTATTTTAATTTCTAACTTTTCATTCTGTCGTTCTCACCACATTGACCACTTTTTCTGTGATCTAACCCCATTGCTTAAACTTACCTGTAGTGATACATTTACTATTGAGTTATGTACCTACATTGATGGAACTCTTGTGTGTGTTAGTGCATTTATACTTACTTTAATATCTTATGTGTTTATTATCTCTACTATCCTAAACATACAATCAGCAAGTGGTCAACATAAAGCTTTTTCTACCTGCGGCTCTCACTTGACCTGTGTTATCATCTTTTACGGAACAATTATCAGTTTGTATATGAGACCAACATCTATGTATTCTCCAGAACAGGACAAGTTTTTTGCCCTTTTATATATTATACTTATTCCAATACTGAATCCTCTTATTTACACCCTGAAAAATGAGGACTTTAAAAAGGTTTTTAAACAAATCAGTTTTATTAGAATCCTAAACATTGAAAAAGTGAACAAAAAATAGTGACACTTTAAATTTCTTCTAAAATTATTAGTTTTATGCTGTATATTGTGAAATGACAAGCAGACCACGTTCTATAGATTTAATTTTTGCATGAGAGGTCCAATATAAAGCATCAATTTCATTTTGAATTAGATGATTTTTTTTTTTTAATTGCTCTTGAAAATTTCATAATTATTTCAGGTTTACATCTGTGATTAGAAATTCCTACTTTATTAGAAGATTTTGGGTACTTAATGGAGACAGTACATGTGAGTGCATGGAAAGCGTATCTATGGCATTTTCTGATGATACTGCTCTATGTGTAATTTTTTTTTTTTTTTTTTAAAGGATATATTGAAGATAATTTAAGATTATTTATTTTTCCGAGTAAGTTTCACTATTTTATTGAGTGTCAGTGTCCTTTGTGTGCAGAGTTCTTGCTTTTGTTCTATGTATCATTTAAATGGATTGTGTACCCCTTTTAAGGTGGATGACATTTTCACACTTTGCTCCAATGTTGCTCACATTATGGGTTTGTTTTTAAAGTGCACCTGTAAAGTAACTATGTCATGGTAGCATTTACTGGAACCTGAAAATTATACAAGTCAATGTATATATATCATAAGCAATACAACATCTAGCTCACTCGCTCATTCACTCTGCAGGCAAAGGCTAACTAAGAGTGAAGAATGGGGCACATTGATGTTCTGGCAGGGTTTTGCAATATATGAACATATACTGTAACTAAATACCTATTATTTTTTGCCTAGGTGAGGTTTTTAAAAAAAATAAAACTATTACAATCTGGCAGACTTAAAATTGCTGTTTAGTGAATGAGCAAGTGTGCTGTATTTTGTGAGTTGTATAAATTTACCCCAGCAGCACCCTTACAAGTATGCATGTTCAGGTGAGTGCAGCCCTCTTGGTTTCATTTATATATTTGGGAGTTCAGGCTAACTCCTTTGTTTTGTCACAGGTGCCTCGTTAGAGCACTATTTAGTATTGACCTTCAGAGAGTCCCAGGTGGAAGGACTTTCCAAGTAAGTGGATTAATCTTGTAAGAGCAGACATGATGCTGCTAGGACCTGCCACGATAGGGATACATTGACATTGTGGTAGTCTTATAATGTATGTTCATATACTTTCACTTAAACACCATTTTTATTTTTTTGTCTAGGTGAGGTATTTAAAAAAAAAACAAAAAAAAAAACAAAAAAAAAAACTATTACATTCTGGGAGACTTGAATATATTATTATTATTTTTTTTAATCTCTTTTATTTATCAAATTTTATCAAATTACATGTTGTGGCAAACCTAGCCACTTAAGACTGTATGTGTGTAAGGGTTGTCTTGCAGACTGCAGGGATATGGCTGTATTACTTTGTTGTATGTTCCACTTGATAGGTGTTAGAGAGCATTCGTATGCTAGTGGCCCGAAAGCCGCTAGCATTCATATGGTAGTTTCACGAACAGTGAATTTCAATACTGTTCGTAAAACGAACAGAATACCGAAAGGGAGACCACACAAGGGGGTCGTGTGTCTCCCATTAAAGTTTGCAGCAATGTATCTACAGCCTGTTAATGTGTGTCCCGGGTGGCCACCGTTCGTATGCCGAACACATGGTGGTGGCCATCTTTGCTCACGAAAGCCCAGTGGTGTTTAGTCATCGAGTGCCTGGTACTAAAATTGGCTACTCGACTTCTCGAACACCACTGGACTTCCAGACCGTTTGGATGGATTATTCTTTCAGTATATTCAAGCTACCAGTATATATTCACATTACAAGGTCTGTTCGTCTGAAACTGTAATTCGAATGGCTTTCTTTAATAATGCAGGGATCTGAGCGGTATTGCACCAAATGGTGCACTCAGATCCCAGTTATTCACTGATTGGGTCATTCGGATAAATCTAACACATATTTTACAAGATATGTATTTTTGTGTAAAATGTTATATTTTGCTGTACTGAGAGATAATCTAATTAACAGTATATTCTTGGGTGATTATCTCTCCAGTACAGCAGGACACGCATGGTTCTTGATTAAATGGTTCTTGATTAAAACCCCTGCAATACCAATCTGAAAACCCCTTGCGTAGGGAACTGTATAAATGCTGTGACCTGTGATTAAAACCTCAGTTAACTCCCAGACTATGTGTAACGGATCACCTGGCACACCGACTGGGTACCTCCATTGATGGATGCTCCTAGCGCTTCCACAACCACCACAGGCGAACCTCTCTTCCTTCAAAGAGAAGAAGTATCAATCTCTTAAAAGAGCTTAGGAGTGATTATAGCAAGGGAATATGCAGAGCATAACAATCCCTTGTAGCAGATTCCCCCCAATAAAAGACAAGACTCCAAATTGAGGGTGAAGTAGAACTGTCTAAACCTCTATTTTCCTTGGGACTAGCCATATGTTCATTACATTAACATTGCTGTGAAAACTCAATAAAACTACAAACATTCAAATCATAGCAGGCAACATACAGTGACTTATTATAATACAATGGCATATTTTTAAAGAGGTGGGGGAGACAATAATTAACAGAAAATATCTCACGTGTCTGTCTTAGCAATATGCAAATCTACCCAAATATGCAAATGAACCAGTCTTGCTATTCTGGTAGTGCATATTGCTGTTGCTACAAACAGAGGGCACTAGACATGCTCCATAGCCAAATCCACCTAATTGGTAGCAAACCTCAGCAGTACAGGAGAGCAGGCAATACATCCCACGGGCCATAGTCACATGGCAGGAGGCTGGCAATCAGTCTTCTCCAATGCCCAGTGGCGAGGCTGGTTCCGCCACACTATGTGTCGTCTAGTTCTTGGGAGGAAGGGATTACCGTAATGCTACCTGGATTATTGTATGCTGTTCCTGTCTACCAGCGGAGATACTGTGGATTATACTACCTCTCTGCTACATGTTTTTTCTTTCAGACAATATAATAAACATAAAACATTTACATATAAAACATACTGGTGTATATACATGTACATACACTTCTACATACATAAGCATGCTCTTATCTTACATAGCTTAACATTACACTGCCTAAGCTGTTTCTCTGAAACTGCTATGTTTACAGCAGAAAGGGTTAATCCTAGATGGATCTGGCACCCAGACCACTTCATTAAGCTTTAATTCTAAGCTTTAATTATCCTTTAATTCTATAGGTAATTCCATAGGCAATTCTATAGGCAGAAATTCTATCAATCTGTTTTCTATTTTAAGATCCTTTTTAAATCTTTGCCACATACCCACAGTATTTCCTATTATCAGCTATTTTTGTATTTTATTTTTTAGGATCAGCTTTATTGCTGTACTTTCTGCCCATTGTCCAAAAGACCAAAATCACAGAATCACATTCTAGCATTTCTGATTCTAGCTGATACCATGTTTCTTCCCTAGAATTCTCCCTCTGAGTGATAGTAGCATGAAAACACATACAGGCTGTATGATAATCTACTATATCTGAGATGGCTAATCCCCCTTAATTTTTCTTTTTTGATAATTATTTTAGATTAATTCTGGGTTTCTTTTTTTGCCATATACATTTTGAAAATGCTGTCTGGGTCATTTTTAGCCATACCTAAAGGCACCTGAACTGATATAATTCTGAATATATAATTCCATTTTGGTAGGATGTAAGATCTTATATTGTTTATATGTCCTATCCATTAAATGTCCTTATTGGCCCATTCCTTCAGAATTTTATTTGTGTTTTATATAAGTGGGAGAAAGTTTGCCTCTACTATCCTATTTGGATTTCTTGGAATTTTTATGCCGAAAAAGGTAATATCATTCTTTGCCCACAAAAACATAAATTTTGTACTTATAAACTATCTACCCTCGCTATTAACTCTATTTGTTCTTACTATGGTTTTATTTTCATTCAGTTTAAATTTTGAATATTTAGTGTAATGATCTATTATTTTAATTAGTTCAGGTACCAAGATCCTTGGTTTCTTCACAGTGATCAATACATCACCAGCATAAAGATTTATTTTATGCTCCCCTTTTTCATCACCAGACCTCTTATCTTCTGGTTCTCTCTTATGTCTGCTGCTAGAGTCTCTATTGCCAGGACGTATAGCAGGGGGGACAGAGTGCGCCCCTGCCTTGTGCTGTTGGCTATTGTAAACCATTCTGCTCTATCCATGGTCCCACTGTCCTCGCTGAAGGTACCGCATACCATATGCCATCAGGGTATTATCCAGAAAATCCTTTCTGTCCCTGTCAAAAGCCTTCTATGCGTCCAATGACAGGGTCAGAAGGGGGACATTCATACATTGTGCTGCATCATATATATCCAAAACCCTCCTTAACCCACTAGTAGCAAGTCTACCTGGCACAAACCCTACTTGATCTTTTTGTATCAATCCTGGAATATATATCTTCAACCTCTCAGCAAGGACAGTGGTGTAAATCTTAACATCACCATTTAATAAGGGTATAGGATGATAATTAGATAATATTTCCGGATTTTTATCAGGTTTCAGAATGAGAACAATGTTTGCCGTAACATTTCCTTAGGGAAGTTACGATTTATAATTTCTTTTAACACACTAGAGAGACGTTCGGACAGCAGATCTCTAAATATCTTAGAGAACCTGTTTGTATATCCATCCGGTCCTGGTGCTTTATTTATTTTTAATTTATTCATTGGTTTTTTTATTTCTTCTTGTGTCATAGGGGTATTAAGAGTTTCTAGCTTCTTGTATTTAGTGCTTTTTAGTGGATGAGCGAGTGTGCTGGATTTTGTATTTTGTATGTTGTATAAATTGGCCCCAGCAGCACCCTTACAAGTACATTGTATGTTCAGTTGAATGCAGCCTCTTGGTTTCATGCATACATGTATGAAACCAAGAGGCTGCACTCAACTGAACATGCATACATTATAGGGTGCTGCTGGGGTCAATTCACACAACATACAAGACCCAGCAACATACATTCATATGAGGTAATAAAGTGTTTTATTTTGCCATCATACAATCATCTGTGTCATGTCAATGTTTCAGTCCTAAGTCACCTACAATTTCTTAGAACAGCCCTGCCCTTAAAATTTAATCAAGAATTAAATTAATAATTAAGTGAATAATGAATGACAATAAATAATTGTAGAATATTAGATTAACACAACACAACAATGAGAATGTCAAGAAAAAGATCCCACAGTTAAGAAAACAGTGGGACCTGGTGTACTTAACAGAGGGAGCAGCAAAGAAAGAGGAAGTAGTTTAGTGAACACGGCCTATTACGCTGGAGAGTGGAATCTGATTGGCTGTTCCAGTTGCTTGGAAGATACATGTTGCTCACTGTTTCTTATATTGATTTTTCTATTTTTAAAAAATATCTTTGCTGTTGAGGGGAATAAAAGAGTGCAGCATAATAGGAGCCCCCATGTCTTAAAGGACCACTATAGTGCCAGGAAAATGAGTTCCTCATGGCCCCCCTCCCACCAGGCTGAAGTTGGATGAAGGGGTTAAACACTGTGACAGACCCATCTGTCTGGATTATAAATGCTGTGTTCGCCTGTTTTGCCGGTTACATGAATTTCCCCATTCGTATGCTTTATTCAAGGGAATGTCGGTTTTTGTCGAACGGAACTACCGAACGGATGGCCACCCAGAAGAGAAGAGTGCTGCTGGTTAACCTATTGATCCCAATTAGAACGTTGCGGTTAACCACAGACACTTCTCAATTAAAACCGAATGCCGGGTGGTCGTCGTTCGTATGTCGACCACGAGGCGGCGACCATTTTGTCCATGCGAACGACCAGCGGTGTTCGACGATTATTTCATGGATCGGAAAACGGACACTTTTTCAGCCAAACACCGCTGAAGCCGTCGACCTCCCCTTCTCAATCGACAAAAGCATACGAATGCCAGCCGTTCGTGAGATTCAACCACACGAATGGACTTAACCCAGATAGCCGTCCCATGGAGTCAATCGCATACCGACGAACTGAAAGAGACTTTGACTCCATGGCGATTGAACTGTGCGAATGGGATCTGAGCGCTATTCTTCAATAATGTGCCCTCAGATCCAGGCTATCTGGGGATATGCAATACGAATGTAATATGTTCGGCAGTTATGAAGTTATGGATTTTCATGTGTTTTGTGACTTGGGTTTAAAATGGCGATTGCCTCTGCTCGGGGAGATAATTGAGTTACTTCCCAATTATCCCTCGAGCAGAGGGGAGGGAACTGTGATGCATGCTGGGAATATTGTGGGGATGTATGTCCAAAATGTTCCCATGTCCCTCTGTGATTTCAGTCTCCCATTTGGTCCCCTAGGGGAGTGTCCACCAAGTGGGAGACCTGCATAAATACCGGGCAGGTAGCCCACAGTAAATCAGTTCGTGTTTTACCCTCAAAGCGGAGCTTGGTCTCGTTATTGGGGGGATTTGGATACCAGCGACGAGAGACTGCTTATTTGGATTATTTGCCGCTTGGGAGATATTGTCGTTCGGTTACTAATTGCCGTTCGTGGATTTGCAGCTCGTGAAGGGAATTAGCCGTACAGGTACCGTTCGGGAGTTTGGAGTGTTCCCTGACTGGCGGTTCGCATGGTTTTATTATACCCGCTACCCGACCACATTATTGCGAACAGGGAATACTCGCTAAACGGCGGTTTGTACATTTCAGTACTGGAGGTACCGTAACAAACACTTACCTTTCTCCAGCACCCGACTCCCTCGGCACTGGGGACTCTCCTCCTCCTTTGGACGTCATCGGCTGAATGCGCATGTGCGGCAAGAGTGGCGCGCGCATTCAGTCAGTCCATAGGAAAGCATTTGTTGTCTATAACAATTCCCAAATCCTTCTCGTGTGTGGTTATCCCTAATTCACTACCATTTAGTGTGTAAGTTGCTTGTGCATTCTTAACCCCGAAGTGCATAAATTTGCATTTCTCTATTTTAAATTTCATCTGCCATTTTAGTGCCCAGTCCCCCAATCTATCCAAATCTCTCTGCAGCAAAGCAGTATCCTGCTCACATTTTATTACTTTACAAAGTTTTGTGCCATCTTCAAACACTGATACATGGCTTTCATATATACTTGAAGGTCAGTTTAGGGGCGGGTATGACGTAGCGGACGTAGCGGACGTAGCTACGCGGCGTTTCGCGGGCATTTTCCATGGCCGGGAAGAAAGGGCACACGAGAGAATGAGACAGTGTGGAAAAAAAAAAAACGAACACAGCTCGAGCGGTTTATGCGGCATTTGGTGTGCGGTGTGCAGCGTGTGGTAAAGCAGTGAGCACTCCTGGAAATCGGTAACATTAATGATTAATGTCTGGAAGATCAGGTAGGACCTGAAACAGCAGAGAAAAGAAGTAGTGAGCTGGGACCCAGATATCTGGATACCTTTGATAAGGGGCTGAGGCAGATAAGTATATTAACTGAGACGTGTCTAATGTGAAAAGGGGAAAGAGAAAATTTGAAAAAAAAAAATATTGTAAAGACTGCATGTGGGGCCGTGGCAGATACGTTTATCTAAGGTTCAAACCTGTTTAAAAGCGGAAGCCCAGTCCACTATTGATACTGAAAGTAAGAGAAAAACCTTGCTGCTTTTTATTTTTTTATTTTTTTTTACTGTTTTGTTTGTGGAGTTTCTCTCTCTCCTACCCCCTTTGTGTTGCATCAATAAGAGGAGGACTGCCTAAACGGCTAGATTGAGGGGTTTGGGTTTGGAGAGGGGTGTTTGATAGAGGCAGAGGAGGGGCTAAATAACTATTGAAATTATAAGTATCAAAAGAAGATCTAATTAGACTGCATAAAAAGGCACAGGTTTGAGAAACCAAATCTGCTAAAATATGGCTACAAAGAAAACACAAGATATTAAGCAAAGCTCCAAAAGAATGAAAAAGATGGAAGTAAATAACGAAAGTACAACAGAAAGAAGAGCATCTGATTTTTTTTCTCCACAACTAAATAAGGCAAAAAACCCTAAATCAATACATGAAGAATCATTACCATTATTGAATACTAAGGAAGCGGAAATAGATAAAATATCTGATAATTCATGGAGTGACAGTGTTTCTATTTCAGCTGAATATTTGGCCAAATGCCTAGAAGACCAACTAGAAAAAATAAAAGAAGAAATAAGTATCCACTCAATGGAAATTAAAAAAGAGGTCCAAAATATAGGGAGAAGACTGGAAGAATTGGAAGATAAAACAGAACAAATTGATATGCAACAAAAGAATAATACTGATAAAATAAATATTCTGGAAACAAAACTAGAAAATCTAAAAGAAAAGATCGGAGATTTAGTAGATAGATCTAGAAGAAATAATCTCAGACTCAGGGGGATACCGGAGAGTATTGTATACACAAAATTGGAAGGCTATTGTGAGGAATTTTTTACATTTTTGGGGATCGACCTGGGCATTGAAAAATTTTTTATGGAAAGATGCCATAGAACAATAAAGCCTAGCAGGATTACAGACCAATCCCCAAGAGACGTGATTATCTGTCTACGGTCATACCGGATCAAGATACAAATTATGAAAGCTTTCTCGGTTAAAGACTTATAAGAATCAGCATATCAACAAATTAAGATCTTTCAAGATCTCTCTTTCCAGACGAGAGCTCAAAGAAAATTATTTGAAACACAAACAGTGATACTGAGGGAAAAGGAAATTAAATACGCATGGGGCTACCCGACACGCATAAACTTAACCTATGACAATCAAAGCTTAACTTTTGATAAACCGCAAACGTTAAAAAAATGGATGCAAGAAAAAAATATAATATAGGAGAGGAAGGGAATTTAATTTTTTTTTTTTTTTTTTAAATTGGGTATAAGATATGGTAGTAAATCACTATACAAACATTTACTTAAATGTCACTTATCACAATAAGGAAAAGTTTTTGATAAAGGAAAAAAGAGGAACCATTATAGATATGATTGATGAATAAAAGGAAGAAGGGAGAAGGGAGAGAAATAGAGATACACAAAGAGTCAAATGAACCCAAAAAAAAAAGACACTTATGCACTTTTTTTTTTTTTTTTTATATGAGCTGAAAAAACACAAAGGCAAATTCATATATGTTTAATAATTTGATTGATAATTGTCACAAGAAGGAAGAAAAGGAAATTTGATATAGTAAAGAGACTAAAACAGTACACAGAAGATTCACGACAAAAGGGATAAAGGGAAACAAATTTAGATTTTTTTTCCTCGCTTTACAGATATATTTCTCCTGGCCAGGAGAATACTTTAGCTCATAGATTGTTGGTAATCTTGTGAGTCTAAAGAAGGGGTTATAAGCGACTCTCGCAAGAGGATCATTGTCGCTATTTGATCTGTCTCCTCGGGATTATGGGAAATCCGGGGAAGGAGATAGGTAGGAGAGAGGATAGATACATTCTAGGCCTAAGCAAAGGCAGAAAATGTACAGAGATGTATGGTTGTAAGTGTTTGTATGTTAAGATGATGGCCCTTCTAGACTCCCGGTGGAGAAAAAGAAAGAGAGAAAAGGGAAAGGGGAGGAGAACGGAAAGGAGAGAAAAGAAAAAGGAAAGAAAAAAAAAAAGAAAAAATAAGAATATAATATGAGATTTGCAACAATTAATGCCCAAGAAATCAATTCCCAATTTAAAAGATATACAATTCTTGAATTTTTGAGGAAGGAGCAAATACACATAGTGGCTTTACAAGAAACACACTGGAAATTAGAAGAAAAAATAAAACTTAAGTCTAAGTTATTTCCCACGATAATTAATGCCTCCCTAAGCCAAAAAAGAAAAAGAGGGGTAGCTTTTTTGTTTTCAAAGAATATTTCTTTGAAAATTGTTCACCAAGAACTTGACACAGAAGGTCGATACATAATTCTAGTGTGTGAAATCAACAACCAAAAATATACATTAGCTAATATCTATGCTCCGAACCAGGCACAAATTCCATTTATTAGGAAAATATTTAATAGAATTGACCGTATTAAAACAGGCTATGTCATTGTTATGGGGGACTTCAACTGCGTCTTGGATGCAGACTTGGATAAGAGTCCCAAATTAAATGGTAATAACTATAAGAAGGTAAAAACCAATGGGACAGTATTTTCTGAATTAGTTAAACAAAATGAATTGTTGGACTATTGGAGGATATTCCATGCAAAAGAAAGAGATTTTTCATGTTTCTCCAAAACATTTTGTTCATACTCGCGAATTGATCTAATTTTGTCGGATAAATATTTGGTGAAACAAGTTAAAAAAATCCTTATAACATCTATAACGTGGTCTGATCATAACCCAGTTATATTAGAATTAAAAGAACAGTTTGAGAGATCTAGAACAGAATGGAGAATGAAGGACTGGATTTTGAGAAATGAAAATAACGTTAATTATATTAAAAAGATGACAGACCTTTTCTTCTTAGAAAATAGAAACAATGAGATCTGTCCAGCAATGACGTGGTGTGCGTTTAAATCGGTTATAAGGGGTCATCTTATAAGTCTAACAGCTAAAGAAAATAAACGGAATGAGAAAAGGGCTAATCTAGCAGAGCTATATGTAAGGTTGGATGATTTACTACATCAAAATAAAAGAAATCCTTCGAATAATATTACCAACTCTATAACAGAAAAAGAAAAACTAATAAATGACCAATTGTTAGTAAAAGCTAATAAGGCCTTAATAGCCATGAAACAAAAGTGGTATTATACAGGAAACAGAGCAGAAGCACTCATGTCAAATAGTCTAAAGAAAGAAAGAGCTAGAAAGGTTATAACTAAAATTGCATACAATGGGGAAACCCTATTAAATCCAGAAAAAATAGGAGAGGCTTTTAAAAAATATAATTATGATTTATATAATATTCCGAATCAAATAACTAAATTAGAAATTAGAGAGTTCTTAAAAACTATTAAAATCCAGAAAATTACAAATTTACAACTACAAGAATTGAATAAAGTATTTGAAGAAGATGAATTGATCTTTTGTATTAATAAACTTAAAAAAAATACATCCCCAGGACCAGATGGGTTTGACAATCTCTTCTATAAATTACTGAAAAATAACATCAAAACAGATTTGATTGAAGTTTTAAATTGAAAAAGCATTTAACAGGGTCAACTGGGAGTTCATGAGACAAACCCTTCATGCGTTTGGGTTAGAGGGAAGACTTTTTCAGAATATATCAGCTCTTTATACAACACCTACGGCTAGAGTGGTAGGAAATGGCTTTGGATCTGAATGGTTCTCATTGCTTAACGGAAAAAGACAAGGATGTCCCTTGTCTCCGTTACTTTACATCATGGCATTAGAACCATTGGCCTTAGCCATAAGACAAGACCAAGTGATAGTAGGTTTTGATTTTAATAAAGTAAATATAAAAATAAACTTATATGCTGATGATGTCATCTTAACAATTCAAAAACCACTACAATCTACAATCCAACTTATGGAAACCATTGGGAGTTTTTCCCAGGTCTCTGGATACAAAATAAATATAGAATAATCATCGATTCTAGCTGTAAATGTAAATAAAGAAGAAAAAAATGAGATCATGAAGAAATTTAATTTGACATGGGTCGAAAACTCATTTAACTATCTAGGAATTAATATATGTTCCGACCCACTGAAAATAGTAGAGATTAATTTTCTTCCATTGCTGATTAAAATGAATAAACTCCTAAAGGGTTGGAGGAATTTGGAATTTTCGTGGTGGGGCCGTATTAATATTATTAAGTCTTACATCTTACCAAAATGGTTATACTTGTTTAGAATGATTCCTCTGAGCGTCCCTAATAGTTACAAAAAGATATGGAAGGGCTGCGCCAAATAAGGGTAGATAGTCCAGTAAAGTATTGCTAGGGTGCCAATAGATGGTCTAGGATACTTGATAGAGTTCCTCTGTGGATGCGTCTGGTGTAGACCGTTCCGTATATGTAAATACAAGAGAGGTAGAGGCGACTAATGGTATAGTATGAAAGTTCAGGGTGTGATAGGTAACAAAAAGTAAAGAACTCACATTCAGGAGAGCTATGGCCAGCTCTGGTGTGGATTGCGTACAGCGGTATAATCCCCGCTTATGGGATATGTAGGGAGGGGTCTCCGTCAGCACCGTCTGGTAGTCCAGAGCTCGAAAAAGAAAGACAGAAAGCAACAATAGTGCTCTCAATTTTGATGTGGTTCAATGTGCAGATAAGAAGAGGTAAAAAACTCACATTTGAGGGAGCTATGGCCAGCTCTGGTGTGGATAGCGTACAGCGGTATAATCCCCGCTTATAGGATATGTAGCGGCGATACGTCCGTCAGCACCGTCTGGTGATCCAAGGCTCCAATATAGAAGAATAAAAAGCAGCAATAGTGCTCTCAATTGTGATAGGTTAAGAGAGTAGTAGAGAAAATAAAATAATACTCACAAAGATAGAGCAGAGGTACTGCTCTATGGATAGGCGCCGGTGGTATGATCCCCACCTAGGATTTCTTGGAGTACTGGAACTTTAAAATTGCCAATGGAAGTAAAAGTAACCAGGAAAGGTTAAAATGCCAGGAATAGGTAAAAACAAAAGTTGTTTAAAGTGCATAAAGAGTGCAATAAAAAGAGGATTGGTACAATAAAGTAGCCAAAAAACTTTTATTGATCTAAAATACACAGTAAAATACAGAATTAATAACCATAAACGCGTTTCACCATAAGTGGCTTCTTCAGAATGGGATAAAAGTAGTAACCTGGCAGGGGTTGTTTAAATAGGGCTATGTTAATTTGAAAATTGCGCCAAAAGTGTAATTGGCCAATCAGAGACAATTTTTAAAATCACTTTTCAAAATTAGGATTCAAGAGTATGGGAGTGATGTTATAAAGGTGATGAGTCCATTTAAATTATTTAAATGTGAAAACTAGAGTGAGAAAGTTGTTTTTAAAGAGAAAGAAAGGAAGAAAAAAAAAGTTGTTTGATTAAAGTTCAAAAAAAAAAAAGTTTGATTAAAGTTCATTAAAAGAACAAAAAAAAAGGGTTTGATTAAAGTTCATTAAAAGAACAAAAAAAAAAGGGTTTGATTAAAGTTCATTAAAAGAACAAAAAAAAAATAGATGGTTTAAAGGTACAGAGATACAGAGATATATGTAAATGGAGTATGCATGAAAAGGGGGTAATATAATTCCAAACATAATGATTTAAATAGGGGTTATATTATACCCCAGAGTAATAATACAGATGTTAAATGAAAATAATAGATAAAATAAAAATAAAATTAAATAAAAGATTACACAGAATACAAGATACATAAATGGAAAGGCATAGATGAAAAAATAAAACTTAAAAGATTATTATTATTATGAGGGTTGGTTAGGTCCAGACATAAAGAATAAAAGCATGTAGATAAGGGTTGTATATAGGAATTTAAATAAAATTAAACAGGTCAAAATCAACATTTAAACCAGATGGGGTAAGAGTTTTGAGATTAAAAACCCATTCCATCTCAGCTTTACCTAATATGTTCTTAATGTTACCACCTCTCCATGGTATTATACATTTTTTTATGCCGATGCATTTAAGGTGTCTTATGTCGTTGTTATGTGTACAAAAGTGTTTGGAGACTGAGTGATTCAGGTAGCCTTTTTTGATATTTCTACAGTGTTCACTCAGTCTCACTTTAAGACTTCTTGTGGTCATCCCTACATACTGGAGACCACAAGGGCACTCCAACAAGTAGATGACATTTTTGGTATCGCAACTGATAAAATCTTTAATTTTATAGGTTTTGTTGGTGATATTAGATTTAAAACTGGTGGTTTTGGAAGGGACGGAGGGGTCTGTGTTTTTGCATACAATGCATCTTTTACATTTATAAAAGCCACTGGCATTGGGCATAAAAGAATTAAAAGTAGGTTTGGTTTCTTTTGTAAAATTGGTGGTTAAAATGGATTTGAAGTTTGGGGCACCTCTAAAGACAACATTAGGCTTGTCAGGTATAATATTTTTAAGTATTTCGTCTTCTTTTAAGAGGTGCCAATGTTTTTTGATAATTTTTTTGACATGGCCACTTTTGTTATTAAAATTGAAAATAACAGGAAGGGGCATGGTGTTGGTGGTGGGTTGGGTATTGTAAGTTAGGAGGTCTGCTCTATCTTTTTTGGTGATGGTATTTATAATGGTGTTGAGGCGGGTTGGTGAGTAATTTTTCTCAATAAATTTTTCTTTTAGATAATTTGATTGTTTGTTAAAATCTTCTATTTGGGAGCAATTCCTTCTGAGACGAAGGAATTGGCTTTGAGGGGCACTTTCCAACCAAGGTTTGTAATGGCAGCTAGATCTTTCGATAGCTGTGTTGACGCAGACTTTTTAAAAAATGTTTTGGTGTGGATGGTATTGTCTGTAATGAAGATGTTGAGGTCTAAAAAATTAATAGATTCCTTACTTGTTTCATGGGTTAGGGTAATGCCTCTATTGTTGATGTTGAGGTGGTGGATAAAAGAGTTAAAAAGAGCTTCTGTGCCATCCCAGATAAAAAACAAATCATCTATATATCTAAAATATGTTACAAGGTTCGTACACCAAGCGTGCCTTCCCCATATGGCCGTGGATTCCCAGTCGGCCATAAAGAGGTTGGCATAGCTTGGCGCGAACCTTGTACCCATCGCAGTGCCTTGTTTTTGTAGGTAAAAGGAGTCAAAAAACCAAAAATAGTTGTTGGTTAAAATGATATTAATACCTTCTAAAATAAAATCTATTTGGGCAGGGGGGATTCTGTTTTCTTTAGTTAAAATTTCTCTGATTGCCTGGCATCCTATATGGTGGGGTATAATAGTGTATAGGGATTGGACATCACAAGTAGCTAAAATGTAATTAGTTTGCCATTTGAATTTGTCTAAAAAACGTAGTAGTGACATAGAGTCTTTTAGGTAAGAGCGCATTAATTTAACGGATGGTTGGAGGAGTATGTCAATGTATTCTGACAGATTGCAGAGTAGGGAATTTATCCCTGACACGATGGGTCTGCCAGGGGGGTTATTAATATTTTTATGTATCTTTGGTAAAAAGTATATGACAGGGAGTTTAGGGTATTTGATGTTAAGATAGTTGTATTCGTTTTTGGTTAGGATGCCAGAATCCAAGCCTTTTTGTAAAAAAGTGGATAGGGTGATTTGGATGGTAGGGGTGGGGTCAGAGGGTAGTTTGTTATATGTTTCTGTATCATGTAGTTGTCTATGTGCCTCATCTATGTACATCTTGCTAGATAGGATAACGATCCCACCTCCTTTATCTGCCGGCTTTATGACAATATCTTTGTCTTCTTGTAGTTGTTTCAGTGTGTTGCGCTCGGCATGGGTGAGGTTGTGTGAGTCATATTTGTTATATTTAATTTTTTCAAAGTCTTTTAACACAAGTTTTTCGAACATGATGAGGGGTGCAGATTTGCAGTAGGAAGGGTAAAATTTGGATTTTTCTTTCAAATGAGTGTTGATGTTATTGGGGTTATTGATACTAGGCATGGGGGGTGGAGAATTGGTTGTGGTGGGTAATTTGTCATTAAAAAATCTCTTTAGTGTAGCTTTGCGAACAAATTTGTTGATGTCTAAAAAGGCTTCGAAAGATTTAAAAGGGTTAGTCGGTGCAAATTTCATACCTTTATTAAGGACGGATATTTGGGTGGCGGATAAGATTTTGTTGGACAGATTAAAAATACCGTTGTAGGAAGTGTTTGAAGGGTTTACGGTCTGTCTAGCCTTTCTCTTTTGTGCTCTTCCGCCGCTGCGTTTACCTCTGGGCTTAAAATTCTTTTTTTTGTTCGTGGAGGGTAAGGTGTATTGGCTGTTAAATTTGGGTGGGTGCGAATCTCTAAAAAATGATCTTCGTTTTCTATTTCTGAGTCAAGTGACAGTAATTGGAAACGATTTGGGTGATTGGGAATAGTAGGTGATTGGGTGAAATTGGAATATTGTTGGTGACTATTTGCGTATTGGGGTCTTTGGGGTTTGGGTGAGTGTTCAGGTACATTGTAATAGTGGGGTGATCGTGGTGGTTTATATGAAGTTTTGCGATATCTTTGGGGTGCTGGTAAGTGTTGGGGAGGGTGAGAGTAGGATGGCTTGGAGGTAGGTTGGTGGTGGTAGTGGTTAGTTCTATAAGTGTGTGGTTTGAAGGGAGACCGGTAGGGGGGTCTGTGTCCTTGGTAGTGGTGTTGTGGTGGTCGGTATGAGGGTTTGGGTGCAATTTGTTGGTGATGAGATCTGTCATATTTGTATGGTTCAGAGGAGTATTCAATGTGAGGAGGGTTGTCAGAAATGTATTTTTTGTTTAAGTGATATGTCCTCACTTGTTTGTTTGCGTAGTCGTGTTTGTCTCTAATATATTTCTTGATTTTGAGGTGTTTGGTGTCCATTTCTATTTTTTCTATTTTGCTTTGAATAAGGATAGAGTTTTGTCTGTATACACGTGTATCCATAAATGGCATTAGTTTCTCTTTTAAGTCATTAATTTCTATGTCTAGTAGTGACAATTTTTTACTTTTTTTAGTGACTAGAGTTTCCATGAGTCCGAATGTGCATAGTTCAAGTTTACTGTACCACTCGTCCATGAATTCTAAGTCATCTTGATCTGAGGCAGGGAGTTTGAGCAATCTTAAGCCTCGGGGAGTGATTTGCTCTTCTATGTATTTTTTCATGGTGGCTATTTCCCATTTTAGTTTAATTTCAGATGTTAATGCTTTTTCTAATTTTATGAAAAGTTCTTGTTGGCTTAAGGTGTGGTGTCTGATGGGTACAGGGCTAATGGGTCTTGTAGGTTCAGAATCAAATACATTGTTAACATCAATAACATAATTATTCCTAAAGTCAAAGATGGACATAATTGAGGAGAACAAGCAGCTAAAGACGAGGGGAATAGATATAGATAAACACAAAAAGAATTCAGCGCTAGTAATCACAAAATTAGTCAAGGTAGGCAGCAACCCAAATGAAGGAAAACCCCTCGGGTCCTTCGGTGGATAGATACAAAAAGATATGGAAGGGCTGCGCCAAATAAGGGTAGATAGTCCAGTAAAGTATTGCTAGGGTGCCAATAGATGGTCTAGGATACTTGATAGAGTTCCTCTGTGGATGCGTCTGGTGTAGACCGTTCCGTATATGTAAATACAAGAGAGGTAGAGGCGACTAATGGTATAGTATGAAAGTTCAGGGTGTGATAGGTAACAAAAAGTAAAGAACTCACATTCAGGAGAGCTATGGCCAGCTCTGGTGTGGATTGCGTACAGCGGTATAATCCCCGCTTATGGGATATGTAGGGAGGGGTCTCCGTCAGCACCGTCTGGTAGTCCAGAGCTCGAAAAAGAAAGACAGAAAGCAACAATAGTGCTCTCAATTTTGATGTGGTTCAATGTGCAGATAAGAAGAGGTAAAAAACTCACATTTGAGGGAGCTATGGCCAGCTCTGGTGTGGATAGCGTACAGCGGTATAATCCCCGCTTATAGGATATGTAGCGGCGATACGTCCGTCAGCACCGTCTGGTGATCCAAGGCTCCAATATAGAAGAATAAAAAGCAGCAATAGTGCTCTCAATTGTGATAGGTTAAGAGAGTAGTAGAGAAAATAAAATAATACTCACAAAGATAGAGCAGAGGTACTGCTCTATGGATAGGCGCCGGTGGTATGATCCCCACCTAGGATTTCTTGGAGTACTGGAACTTTAAAATTGCCAATGGAAGTAAAAGTAACCAGGAAAGGTTAAAATGCCAGGAATAGGTAAAAACAAAAGTTGTTTAAAGTGCATAAAGAGTGCAATAAAAAGAGGATTGGTACAATAAAGTAGCCAAAAAACTTTTATTGATCTAAAATACACAGTAAAATACAGAATTAATAACCATAAACGCGTTTCACCATAAGTGGCTTCTTCAGAATGGGATAAAAGTAGTAACCTGGCAGGGGTTGTTTAAATAGGGCTATGTTAATTTGAAAATTGCGCCAAAAGTGTAATTGGCCAATCAGAGACAATTTTTAAAATCACTTTTCAAAATTAGGATTCAAGAGTATGGGAGTGATGTTATAAAGGTGATGAGTCCATTTAAATTATTTAAATGTGAAAACTAGAGTGAGAAAGTTGTTTTTAAAGAGAAAGAAAGGAAGAAAAAAAAAAAAAAGTTGTTTGATTAAAGTTAAAAAAAAAAATAAAAGTTTGATTAAAGTTCATTAAAAGAACAAAAAAAAAGGGTTTGATTAAAGTTCATTAAAAGAACAAAAAAAAAGGGTTTGATTAAAGTTCATTAAAAGAACAAAAAAAAAAGGGTTTGATTAAAGTTCATTAAAAGAACAAAAAAAAAATAGATGGTTTAAAGGTACAGAGATACAGAGATATATGTAAATGGAGTATGCATGAAAAGGGGGTAATATAATTCCAAACATAATGATTTAAATAGGGGTTATATTATACCCCAGAGTAATAATACAGATGTTAAATGAAAATAATAGATAAAATAAAAATAAAATTAAATAAAAGATTACACAGAATACAAGATACATAAATGGAAAGGCATAGATGAAAAATAAAACTTAAAAGATTATTATTATTATGAGGGTTGGTTAGGTCCAGACATAAAGAATAAAAGCATGTAGATAAGGGTTGTATATAGGAATTTAAATAAAATTAAACAGGTCAAAATCAACATTTAAACCAGATGGGGTAAGAGTTTTGAGATTAAAAACCCATTCCATCTCAGCTTTACCTAATATGTTCTTAATGTTACCACCTCTCCATGGTATTATACATTTTTTTATGCCGATGCATTTAAGGTGTCTTATGTCGTTGTTATGTGTACAAAAGTGTTTGGAGACTGAGTGATTCAGGTAGCCTTTTTTGATATTTCTACAGTGTTCACTCAGTCTCACTTTAAGACTTCTTGTGGTCATCCCTACATACTGGAGACCACAAGGGCACTCCAACAAGTAGATGACATTTTTGGTATCGCAACTGATAAAATCTTTAATTTTATAGGTTTTGTTGGTGATATTAGATTTAAAACTGGTGGTTTTGGAAGGGACGGAGGGGTCTGTGTTTTTGCATACAATGCATCTTTTACATTTATAAAAGCCACTGGCATTGGGCATAAAAGAATTAAAAGTAGGTTTGGTTTCTTTTGTAAAATTGGTGGTTAAAATGGATTTGAAGTTTGGGGCACCTCTAAAGACAACATTAGGCTTGTCAGGTATAATATTTTTAAGTATTTCGTCTTCTTTTAAGAGGTGCCAATGTTTTTTGATAATTTTTTTGACATGGCCACTTTTGTTATTAAAATTGAAAATAACAGGAAGGGGCATGGTGTTGGTGGTGGGTTGGGTATTGTAAGTTAGGAGGTCTGCTCTATCTTTTTTGGTGATGGTATTTATAATGGTGTTGAGGCGGGTTGGTGAGTAATTTTTCTCAATAAATTTTTCTTTTAGATAATTTGATTGTTTGTTAAAATCTTCTATTTGGGAGCAATTCCTTCTGAGACGAAGGAATTGGCTTTGAGGGGCACTTTCCAACCAAGGTTTGTAATGGCAGCTAGATCTTTCGATAGCTGTGTTGACGCAGACTTTTTTAAAAAATGTTTTGGTGTGGATGGTGTTGTCTGTAATGAAGATGTTGAGGTCTAAAAAATTAATAGATTCCTTACTTGTTTCATGGGTTAGGGTAATGCCTCTATTGTTGATGTTGAGGTGGTGGATAAAAGAGTTAAAAAGAGCTTCTGTGCCATCCCAGATAAAAAACAAATCATCTATATATCTAAAATATGTTACAAGGTTCGTACACCAAGCGTGCCTTCCCCATATGGCCGTGGATTCCCAGTCGGCCATAAAGAGGTTGGCATAGCTTGGCGCGAACCTTGTACCCATCGCAGTGCCTTGTTTTTGTAGGTAAAAGGAGTCAAAAAACCCAAAAATAGTTGTTGGTTAAAATGATATTAATACCTTCTAAAATAAAATCTATTTGGGCAGGGGGGATTCTGTTTTCTTTAGTTAAAATTTCTCTGATTGCCTGGCATCCTATATGGTGGGGTATAATAGTGTATAGGGATTGGACATCACAAGTAGCTAAAATGTAATTAGTTTGCCATTTGAATTTGTCTAAAAAACGTAGTAGTGACATAGAGTCTTTTAGGTAAGAGCGCATTAATTTAACGGATGGTTGGAGGAGTATGTCAATGTATTCTGACAGATTGCAGAGTAGGGAATTTATCCCTGACACGATGGGTCTGCCAGGGGGGTTATTAATATTTTTATGTATCTTTGGTAAAAAGTATATGACAGGGAGTTTAGGGTATTTGATGTTAAGATAGTTGTATTCGTTTTTGGTTAGGATGCCAGAATCCAAGCCTTTTTGTAAAAAAGTGGATAGGGTGATTTGGATGGTAGGGGTGGGGTCAGAGGGTAGTTTGTTATATGTTTCTGTATCATGTAGTTGTCTATGTGCCTCGTCTATGTACATCTTGCTAGATAGGATAACGATCCCACCTCCTTTATCTGCCGGCTTTATGACAATATCTTTGTCTTCTTGTAGTTGTTTCAGTGTGTTGCGCTCGGCATGGGTGAGGTTGTGTGAGTCATATTTGTTATATTTAATTTTTTCAAAGTCTTTTAACACAAGTTTTTCGAACATGATGAGGGGTGCAGATTTGCAGTAGGAAGGGTAAAATTTGGATTTTTCTTTCAAATGAGTGTTGATGTTATTGGGGTTATTGATACTAGGCATGGGGGGTGGAGAATTGGTTGTGGTGGGTAATTTGTCATTAAAAAATCTCTTTAGTGTAGCTTTGCGAACAAATTTGTTGATGTCTAAAAAGGCTTCGAAAGATTTAAAAGGGTTAGTCGGTGCAAATTTCATACCTTTATTAAGGACGGATATTTGGGTGGCGGATAAGATTTTGTTGGACAGATTAAAAATACCGTTGTAGGAAGTGTTTGAAGGGTTTACGGTCTGTCTAGCCTTTCTCTTTTGTGCTCTTCCGCCGCTGCGTTTACCTCTGGGCTTAAAATTCTTTTTTTTGTTCGTGGAGGGTAAGGTGTATTGGCTGTTAAATTTGGGTGGGTGCGAATCTCTAAAAAATGATCTTCGTTTTCTATTTCTGAGTCAAGTGACAGTAATTGGAAACGATTTGGGTGATTGGGAATAGTAGGTGATTGGGTGAAATTGGAATATTGTTGGTGACTATTTGCGTATTGGGGTCTTTGGGGTTTGGGTGAGTGTTCAGGTACATTGTAATAGTGGGGTGATCGTGGTGGTTTATATGAAGTTTTGCGATATCTTTGGGGTGCTGGTAAGTGTTGGGGAGGGTGAGAGTAGGATGGCTTGGAGGTAGGTTGGTGGTGGTAGTGGTTAGTTCTATAAGTGTGTGGTTTGAAGGGAGACCGGTAGGGGGGTCTGTGTCCTTGGTAGTGGTGTTGTGGTGGTCGGTATGAGGGTTTGGGTGCAATTTGTTGGTGATGAGATCTGTCATATTTGTATGGTTCAGAGGAGTATTCAATGTGAGGAGGGTTGTCAGAAATGTATTTTTTGTTTAAGTGATATGTCCTCACTTGTTTGTTTGCGTAGTCGTGTTTGTCTCTAATATATTTCTTGATTTTGAGGTGTTTGGTGTCCATTTCTATTTTTTCTATTTTGCTTTGAATAAGGATAGAGTTTTGTCTGTATACACGTGTATCCATAAATGGCATTAGTTTCTCTTTTAAGTCATTAATTTCTATGTCTAGTAGTGACAATTTTTTACTTTTTTTAGTGACTAGAGTTTCCATGAGTCCGAATGTGCATAGTTCAAGTTTACTGTACCACTCGTCCATGAATTCTAAGTCATCTTGATCTGAGGCAGGGAGTTTGAGCAATCTTAAGCCTCGGGGAGTGATTTGCTCTTCTATGTATTTTTTCATGGTGGCTATTTCCCATTTTAGTTTAATTTCAGATGTTAATGCTTTTTCTAATTTTATGAAAAGTTCTTGTTGGCTTAAGGTATGGTGTCTGATGGGTACAGGGCTAATGGGTCTTGTAGGTTCAGAATCAAATACATTGTTAACATCAATAACATAATTATTCCTAAAGTCAAAGATGGACATAATTGAGGTGTACAAGCAGCTAAAGACGAGGGGAATAGATATAGATAAACACAAAAAGAATTCAGCGCTAGTAATCACAAAATTAGTCAAGGTAGGCAGCAACCCAAATGAAGGAAAACCCCTCGGGTCCTTCGGTGGATAGATACAAAAAGATATGGAAGGGCTGCGCCAAATAAGGGTAGATAGTCCAGTAAAGTATTGCTAGGGTGCCAATAGATGGTCTAGGATACTTGATAGAGTTCCTCTGTGGATGCGTCTGGTGTAGACCGTTCCGTATATGTAAATACAAGAGAGGTAGAGGCGACTAATGGTATAGTATGAAAGTTCAGGGTGTGATAGGTAACAAAAAGTAAAGAACTCACATTCAGGAGAGCTATGGCCAGCTCTGGTGTGGATTGCGTACAGCGGTATAATCCCCGCTTATGGGATATGTAGGGAGGGGTCTCCGTCAGCACCGTCTGGTAGTCCAGAGCTCGAAAAAGAAAGACAGAAAGCAACAATAGTGCTCTCAATTTTGATGTGGTTCAATGTGCAGATAGTTAGTTGCTATTAATTCAACAGGCTTGGTCCAAATTTATATGGCAAACAAAGAAACCTAGAATGGCAAGAAAACTCCTCTCGATTAGTCAATCTAAGGGAGGGGTAGGATCCCCACTCATACACAAATACCATAAAGCGAGCATCCTTTTCCATAGTATTATTTCACAATCAATGGGGGCCAAGTTAGAGAAGTGGTACGCGGTGGAAAAGGAACTTGCAGAAGGTAGGGAACTAGTAAAATATTTCTGGTCTACTCAAGAAGGAGACATAAATAAGATCCAACCAAACTCTGGTAGTGTGGTAATTGAATCCATTAGAGGAATGTGGAGTAAGATAAAAAAAAAGTGCAGGATTCAAAAACCACATTATTAATACTCTATCGATTTCAATATTGGAAAATAATATGCGAGACCTAAGTTTAAATAAATAGAAAAGAGCAGGTATACAAACCATAGAAGACATAACAACAGGACCCTGGGTGAATTCGTTTGAACAAATATGCACAAATTTCAGTCTTCCCGAAACTGAGAAATTTAATTACATGAGGATTAAAAGCTATCTGAATAAAACTTTAAATAAAGAGAAATGGGAAATTAACAATAAATTAGGAAATTTACTGAAAGGAAAGGACATCAAAAATTTATTAAATAAGTGTAATTCGTTATTGAGACAACTAGAGGGCGACTTGACATTTCCAGCAATAAAAAAATGGGAGAAAGATCTAAAAATACAAAAAATTGATGCTCAAGATTGGAACACAGCATGGTTGACAGTTGCTAGGCGCATTAAATGTCTAAACTTAGTGGAACTACATTTTAAGATTATCAATAGACTTTACTTCCTAGGTTCCTAGTCGTCTAAAAAAAATAGACCAGAGTAAAACAGATACATGCTGGAGATGTGAAGGAGGAGTGGGAGACTCCTTGCATATTTGATGGAGTTGCCCCCCACTTAAAGAATTCTGGGAAATGTTTTTGTATAAAATAGAAAAGATAACTGGATTTAATTTTCCTATTGCCTCGGAAATGTGCTTATTACACTTAAATATTTATCAGTACAATGTGGACTTGCAATATTTCCTTGCCCATGCATTAATAGCAGCAAAACTCTCCATAGCCAAAAGGTGGAGAACTAAAATTCTTCCAAATTGGGACATAGTAAAAAATTTATTAATTTCGCAATTTAGGATGGAGGGAGGTCTGAATGGAAATCTGAAGGAAAAAAAATCTTCCACATAAATAAGTGGTTAGAAAAACTGTTGGTAGTAGATTAATAGATAGAGAAGAGGAAGGAAAGGAAGAAAGGAAGAGAGAAAAGAAAGGGAGAGGAAAAGAAGGGAAAGGTAAAGAAAGGAAGGGAAGGGAAAAGAAAAGAAAAAGAAAGTAAGGAAAAAAGAAAAGAGAAATGCTAGCTCATATATTAGGACTATGAAGAGTAATGCAGAGAGAGGAGGGAAGAAGGTTTCATCACCACGTATGAATGTTGTGTATGATTATTTTATGTTTGTGTGTTTATTAATAATAAGGTGTTTTCTATAAATTAAAGTTATTTAATAGGAAAAATGAGAGAGAAAGAGAACATTGATGATGACGAATATACCAAGCCTTAGATCCAAAGTAGTAAAGAACTTAAGAGGCTGGTAATGTCTGAAATGAAAGAAAAAAAAAAAAAACAATTCCCAAATCCTTCTCGTGTGTGGTTATCCCTAATTCACTACCATATAGTGTGTAAGTTGCTTGTGCATTCTTAACCCCGAAGTTTGCATTTCTCTATTTTAAATTTCATCTGCCATTTTAGTGCCCAGTCCACCAATCTATCCAAATCTCTCTGCAGCAAAGCAATATCCTGCTCACATTTTATTACTTTACAAAGTTTTGTGCCATCTTCAAATACTGATACATGGCTTTCAATGCCCATTTCAAGATCATTTATAAATATGTTAAATAGAAGTGGTCCCAAAACAGAACCTTGAGGGACACCACTTACCACTTTTGTCCAGCCTGAAAATGTACCATTAATTACAACTCGTTGTACTCTATCCTTAAGCCAATGTTCTACCCAAGAACAAGAATATTCATCTAGACCAATTTCCTTTAGTTTGAAGACTAACCTATTGTGAGGAACCGTATCAAATGCCTTGGCAAAATCCAAGTAGATCACATCCACTGCAACACCCTGATCTATACTTCTACTTACTTCTTCGTAGAATGCAATTAGGTTAGTTTGACATGACCTATGTTTCATAAAACCATGCTGATTATTGCTAATAACAAAGTTCTTCCCAATGAATTCCTGAATATTATCCCTTAATAGCCCTTCAAATATTTTCCCAGTTACAGAAGTTAAGCTCACAGGTCTATAATTTCCAGGCAAGGATTTTAAACCCTTTTTAAATATAGGAACAACATCTGCCTTCCTCCAATCCTCCGGTACAACACCTGAAACAAAAGAATCTTGAAAAATTAAAGGTAGCAATCAAACAATGTGGAGTGAAGCAGAGCTGGAGGAAAGAATAGAGTGCTGCCCTTAAGGAGTGAGAAAGGTATGTGAGGTAGAAGTTACTCTGGGATGCCATAAGCTTTCCTAAAGAGATGGGTTTTGAGGCACTTTTTAAATGACAGTGGACAATCTTCTTAGTAGCATCTTGCATAAGAAAGGGGCAGATGCGGGCTATATTTTTGAGGTGGAATCTACAAGATTTGGTAATAGACTGGATGTGAGGCCGGAATTAAGCATAATGCCGAGACAGCGCGCTTGCAAGGTTAGACTGATGTGGGTACCACTCAAGAGAGAGCAAAAGAGGGGGTCAGTATTAGGAGGAGGAAAGACCAGGAGTTCAGTTTTAAAGAGATCGAGTTTCAAAAAGCGGGATGACATCCAATCAAAGATGAAAGAAAGGCAAGAAGTAACATGTTTCAGGACGCCAGGGGAGAGGTCCGGGGAAGAGAGTATATCTGAGTGTCATCAGCATACGGAGGGCATTGGAGAGGCAGTATAAGGCAGTATAAAGAGAAAATAGAGGAAGACCAAGTATTGAGCCTTGGGGGCCTCCAACAGAGACAGGACAAAGGGAGGAGGTATCATTAAAAAAGCAGACACTGAATGAGTGCTGGGAGAGATAGGAGGAATACCAAGAGAGGACAAAGGCCGAGTGATTGAAGAGTTTGGAGAAGGAAACCATGGTCAACCTCACATTATACATATGAAAATGTATGAAAATGTATAATTGTGAGGCATTGTGCATTAAATATAGGCACAGTATTTACTCATTTGTCAGCCTAAGGACAGATATACTTGCATAGTATAATTGGTACATCTTTTACAATTTAAGTGGTATAAACTTACCAGAAGTGTTCGGTAGTGTCCACTAGATGTTCCCCTACACTTTAGCAAAGCAATCCGCAAGAATTTACCTCAGTTTTAATCATTGAATAGATAATGCATTAAAAATGCAAAGAAAAAAAAAATTAAAAAACACCTTACCTTTACATTTTCTAAATGTAGTGCTTTCATGGTCAAATGTGAGCCACCTTACAACATCCCAGTCCAATATAAATAAAAAATATATGTGAAATGTACCTCAACAGTTTATTCAATGTAGAATGTTTCTGTGAGCCATACACATATGGTTGCGGTATTATCAACATGTCTGTCTTTTCATCGCATAAAAAATAAAGATTTATAAAAAAAAAAATGTGAGCCACCCACACACATACAGTTAATTTATTTGACCCACCTGACTCGACACAGACTTCTGAAAAAGGTTAATATTTGTAAAAACCCGTAATCCAGTTATTTTTAAAATGTATTTTTGAATTCATTTTCAAACTCTTAGTAGCTGATTTTATTTTACACAAAAATGCTGCTGAGCGAATAGGAAGTCAAGAGTCAATGAAAACATAAACTTTCAGTTTCCGAAATGTTAATAATTAGTTTAATCAAAACAAGCTATAGTGACATTACATGCAATTACAATTTGAAGTCTGATAATTTGGTGTTGAGAAAGTGACTACATTGGAATTAATGTTCAAACCCTTTGTAGTTTTAAAACTCTGACGTTAAAAGCAGTTGCATTTATAAGTGCACCTTGAGAGGTACGGCTTTAAAGTAACACTATAGTTGCCCAGACCACTTCATTAAATGTAGTGATCTGGGAGCAGTGTCTCTGTCCTATTAAACCTGCAAAGTAAAACATTAAAATTTTTGAGTAATTTTGTAGGTCCACCTATGGTGGTTCTGACAGCCAATAGAGGAACCTTAATGAGGAACATTGGATTGGACGATAACCTCCGTAACATCGCTGTGGGAGAAGAACTTCCAAGGGAGCCTCTGTGCTGAAAAAAGGTGAGTAAATCTTTCATTTATTACAATTTTATTGCACCTTAGGGGATACCTGGAAAGGTGTAGTCACAGTTGCATTATAGCATTAGGAATACAAATTTGTATTGCAAATGCTATAGTGTTCCTTTAATTATAACAGCTCCTAATGCAATAAATATGTAATTTATTATGAAACTAAATTATATTTTACTTGCTGTAGCACAATGTATAGATAGGTTCTTGTGCTCAGTGAGTATAAGTTGTTTGGGGCATGAAACAAGCCCTTTAAATGTTTGTATGTAGTTCCTTTAGTATTTGTGGTGTGTGTAGTCTATGGTTTTGTATGGGGGCTGTTTGCAGGGTTGTGTATGTGTGGCTGGCTATAATGTTGTGTGGGGATTAGTGTCTGCAGCAGAGCTATACATAGACTTCATATGTCAGTAGACATCCCTATACTTCAGTTTTAAACACCTGGCTATGTGTCTGCATTTTGGTGATCATCGATTCATCTGAACTCTGCAACTTGTATAGACTGCAACTATACAAACGAAACGGGCAATAGATGAGCCATTTTGTTTGTTTTGTGATTCATCCATCCGTAGCACAAGAAAAAAGTGAGAATAAATATCTAAAAATACACTAATAAAAATTTCAGAACGATCTTAAGGAGGTTCAATAAAAAATGTACAATTCAAATAAAGAATTACGCTATTCAGAAGTCAAAATGTCTGACTTGGAGGATAGATCCAGACAGAAGAATATAAAAGTAAGACGGTAACCTAAAAGTGTTACTAACAGTTAGACACCTATCTTTTACAGCAATTCTCAAAATTTTCTGATGTATTCCCTTATGGACCGCTTGCAATGGAGAGGTTTTACACGTTGAGGAAACCTAAACCAGAAATAACGCTATAAAAGAAGAGAAATATAAAGAAATTTAAAAAATTTCAGACATCTCGGGAGCTTCCCTACAAGCAAGAAGAAGTTTTCAAGATACAACTTTAACTTTAAGACAAAAGAAAATAACCTATAAAATAGGGCTTTCCGACCAAACTAATCATATAATATGCAACTCACACAGTTTAACAGATCCACTACAAGCAAAAGCACAACTAACCAAATGAGATGTATATTCACAAGGCAAGGTCTAAGAGACCACTATAATGTTTATTTTTTTTCTTCTCTCTTTCTCCACCCTCTTCCCTTCGTCTTGCATAAAGACTTAGTTTGAGGTGCAGATCAGAGGGAAGATCATTCATTTTAGTACAATTGACACCGTGTATTGAAAAAATTTATTTTGAAGACCTCACTAATTTTTTTTTTTTTTATTCTTCTCCTCTCTCCTCTCCCCATCTTACATATACAGCTTTGTTTGGAGTGCAGGGTGGAGAGAGGAGTAGAAACGTTTATAAGCATGAAGCACATTACACGGATGAAAGGAATTAGAACAAATTAGGTTTATAAAGAAGCCACAAGAGGGAGAGGAAAGGGAAGGAGAATGGAAAAAAAAGCAAAAAGAGATATTGCACCATATCCATCTATTATAAAATGTATTTTCACAATTTTATTCAATTTTTAGGGATTTAAAACACAAACAATGATAAACGTCTAAATGGATCTAGGAATATTTTTAAGACTTAGGTCACAAATGAGTAATGGAAAATGTCCTTCCTCCTCTCCCCGTCATATATATACATGAAAATGTAGGCGATGTGGAGCGGAGAGTAGAATAATATTTCACAGGACTAAGGAAGCATAATGTTGTATAGAAGAAATTTATGAGATAATAATGATCATATATAAAACACATAACCCAGCATGAAGCAAAGCATAAGGCAATATCTACACGAGTCACAAATTTGTAATAGCAGAGGTAAATGCTCGAAAGTTTTATCCAAAGAGAAAATTAGATAAGTGGGAGACGGGATGGTAGAGGAAGGGGAGGAGAAATGGGAAAATTCTATTTTTTTTTCTCAATTCTTGCTCGCTCTCCCTCCCACCATTCCATACCTTATTGAGAAAAGGAATGGAGAGGTATATAGTGGTAAAATGTGTAGAAATGTAAAAAAAAATGATGTACTAATTAATTAATTCCTAACGTGATAGTAGGATCTAAGGAGTCAGTGGGTCCTACAAATCAGGTTTAATACAACTTCATGTTGAATTTAAAATGTACTTAAATGTAGATACTCACTAATATAAAAAAAAAAAAAGTAACTGTAGAGCAGAGGGGGGAGGGGAAAGGGAAGGGAATGGGAAATGGAAGATAAGGGGGAGGGGAAAGGGAAGAACATCCCTTTTGTAATAAACTCAATTTCAGTATATGTTGCACCAAAGTTAAGATACCTGTTTCCCTCAATACCTCTCAGAGTACCATTATATTTACATTCCCAGTTTAAAAAAACAATTTATGTGGTTTGTTTGGGAAATTAAAGCCCCTAAAGTTTAATATAACACATTAATAAAAAAATATATATATATAAACTGTGGAATAAACTTTCCTGATATATTCGATTTACATGATGGTACTATGTTTACCCACTTTTTGAAGTGAGATAGTCTAATAACAAGCTGGATGGCAGTGGAGGAGGAATCAAGCCCAAAAAGAGCATTATTTAAACAGGCCTGGATTGGTTCTAAGTTCTATACAACCTTCAAAACTTCTAATGATATAGTGAATGAAATAATCAGGGCTTTGAAATTTTTTTTTAAGAACAAACTGGGAATTAGGGATAACTTTCTTCCTTCAATTCCTACAACACTGAGAAATTTCAGAACAAATATATTTGGGGCCAATACAAACCATTGTATAAAAATCTAATCACAGACCGGACTTTACATAGGACACAAGGTCATGCGTTTAGACTGGAAGAAAGATTTTGTCTAAGGCAAAGAAAAGGTTTTTTTACTGTAAAACAATACGGATGTGAAATTCTCAGCCTGAAGAAGTGCTTTTATCAGAGTCCATACAGATGTTCAAACAGCAACTAGATGCATACTTGCAAAAACAGAATATTGAAGGATATAATTTTTCAATGTAGGGTAATAGCTGCTTGATCCAAGGATAAATTTGACTGCCATGCTAGGATCAAGAAGGAATTGTTTTCCAAGTTTGTTGCAAAATTGGAAGTGCTTCAAACTGAGTTTTTTATGCCGTCTTGGATCAACATCAAGAAACAAATGTGAGGAAGGCTGAACTTGATGGATGCAAGTTTCTTTTAAATTGTTTCTACTCCCCACTAAGTATCTAAAGCAGCATTTCCCAATTAGTGTTCCACGGAACCCTAGGGCTCTGCGAGAACAAATGAGGGTTCAGCTGCAATTTGCCCATAAGGTGGCCCAAGCATTTAGGGCCACACGATTCGTATCGCTAACAGGGTCCGGTCAGGCGCCGTGTTCATCTAAAAGCACGACTGGACCCCTGTAGTATTGGATGCTGGGAGGCAGTGACAGAGCGTACAAACAGAGCGTACCACCTGGAGAAGGATAGGGATCAGCTGAAACTGAGCAGCACACAAACCTCAGTCAGCAGCACTGAAGATCCTCCTGCAGAAAAAAGGTAAGTGAACAGCAAGTTTAAACATGCGTGTGTGTGTCTGTGTGTGTGTGTGTACCTGTGTCAGCGTGTGTAAATCTGTGTTTGTATGTGCCGGTTTGTTTATCAGTGTGTCAAGGTGTGTATATGTGAAAAAAAATCTCAGGCACTTACTGTGATTGCTTCCAGGCAGATTTATTGCAATGTTTTGACCTGTGACCAGGTCTTTATCAAGCTAACACCACAGTGACAAAATTACACTTAAATACACACATAAAGCAAACAAACAATCAATGTGCAATTACAAATTTCATTAATTAAACATATGTTAAAAATAATTCAATCAGTATAACAAATCAATGTGTCAGAGTTTAACAAAAACGTGTAAAGGAATAAGCAAGTACATGGCTTAAATACAGAAAAAGAAAGAGTAAAGAAAGTCCAGATTTTATCATGTCACATCAAGTATTATAAATATACACATATTTTTGTCACAAAAGAATCAAATAAAAAAGATGGCATGATTAGTAGTAAATAAAAATACCTGAGGTTGCTACACTTTGAAGGAACAAGCCGCCTACTGCACGAAACCGTGCGTAATTACATCATTTCGGTATAGAAGGCAATTCTATGGTGGCCGCAGAGGGTAAAATGCGCGCATGTGTGACAAATAAACTAACTGCGCAAGTGTAAGCTGTTCTAGCAAGGAACAGTGCTCATATATGAGCAGGGCCGGTGCAAGGATTTTTGCCGCCCTAGGCAAAAGTAAAGTTTGCCCCCCCCCATGTGACATCACAATGCTCCACCCATATGATCTGCCATGTTAACTAATGCCAGTGCTGCAGTGCCGCCGTGTTTACATTATAAGGCATGCAGGGACAGGCTATAGACACCAGAACAGCTACATTAAGCTGCAGTGGTTCTGGGGACTATAGTGTTTCTTTAATGTGTGGTAAATTAGAGATTAGTGCCACGAATAATATACTAGATTGCCTACTTACAACGAGATGAGGATGATGATGGGCTCTAGCTGCAGTCTGGCTCCACTGGTCTGGTGTAGAACAGGCTCTCTGGAGGCTGTTTGTTACTGTGGTCACAAAAATCAATGTTCTGGGAGAACGGGAAGCAGCACCATTTTTTGGGGGCCCTTTACACAGCTCAAGGTCTGGGTCCCAGGGTCCACCTTTATGTTCCACCAATGAGTTTGTTCACAGGGGGTGCAGTGTGTAGGGGATGTCCTGATATGTGTGTAAGGAATGCATTGTGTGAATCTGTGTTTGTATGTGTAAGGGCTGCAAGGTGTGTTTCTGTGTATGGACAGGATGCAGTGTGTGCGTGTGTAAGGGGTGCATTGAGTGTGTGTGAGGGGTGCATTGAGTGTGTGTAAGGAATGCATTGTGTGTTTCTGTGTGTGTAAGGGATGCATTCTGTGTAAGGGTTGCATTGTTTGTGTGTGTGTCTGTGTGTGTAATGCATTGTGTGTTTTTCTGTGTGCAAGGGGTGCATTGCATGTGTGTGTGATGGATGTCAATCTTTCCCCCTTCCCTTGTCACTCACTTCTCCCCCCTCTCCCTCCCTTGTCACTCTCTTCTCCCCCTCTCCCTTGTCACTCTCTTCTCCCCTCCCCCTTCCCACTCTCATTGCCCCTCCCTCCCCTGTCACTCTCACCCCCCGTCAATTTCTTCCCCCCCACCAATTTCTTCGTCTCCCCCTGTCAATTTCTTCTTCTCCCCCCTCCCCTACCAATTTCTTCTTCTCCCCCTCCCTTCCAATTTCTTTCTTCTCCCCCTCCCTCCAATTTCTTCTTCTCTCCCTCC
>OW240922.1:86111900-86191926 GCA_933207985.1 Pelobates cultripes
GGTCTATTTCAGGCTGAAAAAACTACTAAGTCCCATCACCGAATGGGACTTAGTCTCTGCAGCTGAAATAATTTCCCATTTACTGAACCAAGTGGGAAATGGCAAGGCAGGCACAAAGGGTTTGCACCAGGTCTGGGGACACAGGGGACACCGTCTTAAAGGGGCCGTGTCCCCAACAAGTCTGGGGACACGGCCTTAAAGAGGCAGTGTCCCAATCTTCCTGATGTCCCAAAAAAGGTGTTTAAAGGGCCAGCACTAGTCAGCATAAAGAGTCCATAAGCCCCAATATGCCCACCGACAGCCCTAAAGGCCACACACCAAAATAAAAAGTGCATACATTTTCACAACTTCCCAGGGGCCATATAGTCATGCTGGAGGAGGCTGGCAAATAGGCTTCCACAACCCATGGCAATTTGCCATTTAAAGGGCCCGCTACAAAATAGCAGTTTGTAACAAGGTGTCAATCCATATCTGCCAAGTACCTCCCATGCAAAATTTCAGTCCCTATTCTGCTCTTGTCATGCGTATCAGGGAACCTAGGACAGGCGCCATCCATATCGCCAAGTGACCCGGCTGTAGGGGAACAGTCCCTATTCTGCTCTGGTCAGTGTGTATCAGGGATCCTTAGTATTGTGTGTCAATCCATATCTGCCAAGTGACCCTATGTAGGGGGACCAGTCTCTATTCTGCTCTGTGTCCGTGTGCATCAGGGGCTCTGAGGACAGGTGTCAATCCATATGTCAAGGTGTCAATATGTCATATGTCAGGTGTCAATCCATATTCATTGTGATTTAGGAATGTTAGGTGATTTCTGCCCTTTATGGATTAAAACCAGACTCTTTATCAACTGTGTAATTTTCCATGGGAGTTTTGCCATGGATCCCCCTCCGGCATGCCACAGTCCAGGTGTTAGTCCCCTTGAAACAACTTTTCCATCCCTATTGTGGCCAGAAAGAGTCCCTGTGTGTTTTAAAATTCGCCTCCCCATTGAAGTCAATGGCGTTTCGGGCGGTTCGCCGGTTCGCGAACATTTGCGGAAGTTCGCGTTCGCGAACCGAAAATTTCGGGTTCGCGACATCACTACTCTTCATTACTCAATACTTATGAGTCCAAAGCACTGTGCTCGAATAGTACTTTCAGTTTGGGTCATGAGTTTATTTGATTCTGTTCTACATGCTATTTTAATTGCTAACTTTTCATACTGTCGCTCTCATCAAATAGACCACTTTTTCTGTGATATAACCCCATTGCTTAAACTTACCTGTAGTGACACATTTACTATTGAGTTATGTACCTATATTAATGGGGTTCTTGTGCTTTTCAGTGCATTTTTATTAATTTTGGTATCATATGTCTTTATCACAGCCATCCTAAATATTCAGTCAGCTGTTGGTCGACACAACTTTTTCTACCTGCGCCTTCCACATGACCTGTGTTATCATCTTTTATGGAACAATCATCTGTTTTTTTTTTCCCTTTTATATATTATACTTATTCCAATGCTGAATCCTCTTATTTACACCCTGAAGAATAAGAACTTTAATAAGGTTTTCAAACATTTCAAGTTTTGTTAGAATCCTAAACAATGAAATAGTGAATAAAAAATTGTGACTATTTTCTTGAAGAATAAGAACTTTAATTAATTTACTCCAAGAATCAAGTAATCATGTTTTTACTCTTATTTACATTGCAAAACTAAATTTAGTCAGCAAAGCCTCTGATCATCCAAACTTGCTATTTTATTATTTATTTATATACTAGCTATGCATTCCATATGTCAGATACATGTTACGCTAATAGACTTTCAAATTAAAAATATGTTTTTTTTAGTAGAGACGAATAAAACATTGTTTTATCCTAAACTATACATTAATGTAATCCAATAATCCATTCCTTCAGGCATGAAGTACAAGGTAACATTTGAACCAGTAGTAGGCTTATAAATTGGATAGAGAACATATTACTGGATTTTGAGGAGTCAACAGATGTAACACATGACTAATGATGTGATAATGTTTGTTTAAAATGCTTTTTCATTCCACATTATTGAATGCATTTAACATCTACCTACAGCAGATGTTTAAAATCTATAGTTTTGAATTAGGACCTGTTATGCAAACATGTCATTGTATCATTTTAGACTTTAACTTTATTTTCATTTTATTTCATTCATTATTTTTCAGTTGTGTGTTCTATCATTGTTTTGATTCATCCTGTATTTTTTTTATACACTGTATCTCATAGTTTTGTAAAGAAACTTAAACAATATTTTTTAATTATAATTTTATAGAACTGCCACTTGTGGACATCACCACACAGCTGTGTCCTTGTGTACTTAGAGGAGTCAGTAGTAGTCAGAGCACTTATTTATAACATTTTCCAATGATACTGCTCTATGTCTTTTTATTGTATTTTTAAGGATATATTGAAGATAATTGAAGTTTGTTTGTTTTTACAAGTGTCACTTTTTTCTATTGAATGTCAGTATCCTTTGTGTACAGGGTCCTTGTGTTTGTTCTGGGTTTCATTTAAAGGGTTTGTGAACTCCTTTTTTTTTTTGTTCATGCAATGTTTTTGTTTTTAAAGTGCACTGTAAAGTAACTGTCTGAGTAGCATTTAATGGAACCTGAATATTATACAAGCCTATATATATATTATATATTATATATATTTTGTGTATGGCACATTATGAGGACGTAAGGCAATGATAAAAGAAGCAGTATGAGTAATAGCAAAATCAGTTGAGGTGTGCCGAAACTGACGTGAGGTTAGGCCTGTAAAAGTGGGCCCACCTAGGTGAAATGTTAATGAATTGAGGGTGCAGTGGGAGGGGCACTTCCGGGAACGTCTACGACAGGTAAGCTGACCTCACTGTGCTTTAAATAGGGAATAATGTACCTCCCACAATTACAGGCCAAGCCTTCTATTTGTGTACGGCACATTACAAGGACGTAAGGCAATGATAATAAAAGAAGCAGTATTAGTTATAGCAAAGTCAGTTGAGGTGTGCCGTGAGGTTAGGCCTGTAAAAGTGGGCAAAATTATTAGAAGCGATTTCTAAAAATACATATGTTTATTTAAGTACAAACATTATTTAGACATGTCATGGAAAGCCATTCTTTTTCAGGTTTAGGAATGTACCTATTGTATGCGAATGATTTCCATCTTCCCATGTTTATGATGATGTGGGTTGGTACATGGTTACCTGTGGCAGCTGCACCAATGCGAAAGGAATAGCCCGTGAATGCATGTGGGTTATGTCCTAGCCGGAGCAATAATGTACAAATGTAATAAATTTGTTTAGTGGTTAGGGGTTTCCCTTGAATAGCTAACAGTGGAAAATCCAGGTTGGAAGTGATTTGGGACACCAATAGTTTATCTAGAACTAGGATAGGACACCATTTGGTAGAGGTAGGATAGTATTTAATTTCTACTGGAGGATCTGTTTGGCTTGTTTTGCTATGGGTAATAGATAAGATGTAGTGGTCTTGTCTTTTGTTTAGGTGTTTCTTTTGGAGGCAAAGCTTAGAATCGGTTGCTTTCTCCACTGAAAATTCTTTGGGTCTCAAAAAAACCATAGAAGGCTAAGTAAGCTGCGGATTTTATAATTAGGTTTGTGGTGTGTTCAAAAGGGGACGTGTCGAGGATATCAGATGCTTTTAAAGAGTTTACTGTCTATGGGAAGTCTCTTGATGGGATTGTGTGCTGATAATCTGTGAACACCTCTTAGGACACTTTTTGCTGGGTAGGACGTTGGGAATGGAGTTTTGTTGGGATAACTGGTCAACATGTAGTGTTGTATACCCATTAAGTAGAGTTTGATTGTGTTGTAGGCTAAATTAAGAGAAATATGGCAAAAAGTTGTGAATGCAACAACAGTTTCAACAGAAAAAAAACATTTATTATATGATAATCACAAACAAAACTTTTAAACAACTTGTATGCTCTTGTTAAGACACCCCTGGTGCCTATGAGTGAAATCCCCGTTTAGTTAAGCTTCTCCCTTCGCAATCTTACTATCTCCATTCGCATATACTGCTGTGTACGAACCACCATCAGGGGAAGTGGCAATCTCCCAACCAGGATCCGTAAGAGGGCTCCAAACTCCTGAACATAAATCCACGAATCGTCGCTAGCCGCCGAAAAAGTATATCCACCAAGCAGCTTTCAGCTCCTGCAATCAATCTCTAGTCGTCGGTAATAAATCCCCAATAACGAGACCAAGCTCCGCATTAAGGGTAAAACAAGATTTTGCTTTACTGTGGGCTACCCGCCCGTATTTTTGCAGGTCTCCCACTTGGTGGACACTCCCCTAGGGGACCAAATGGGAGACTGTGATGACAGATAGACATATGGCCATTTCAGACAAACAGGCACAAACGTTTCCCACAATGCAGCATGGTTTCCTCCCCTCTGTCCTGGAGATAATTGTGAAGTAATTCAATTATCTCCAGGACAAAGACAAATCGCCATTTTAAGTAAAACACCAGAAAACACATAAAAATAAATAATTACACAACTACCGAACATTTTACATTTGTATAACGTATCAACAGCCTGAATCCAAGGGCATATTATTAGCGAATAGCGCTCAGATCGCCTACGCATAGTTCAATCGCCATGGAGTCAAAGTTCTTACAGTCTTTCGGTATGCGATTGACTCCATGGGAAGGCTATCTGGGTTAAGTCTCTTCATGTAATCCAAAACTCCTGAACGGCCTGTGTTCGCATGCTTTCGTTGATAGAGAAGGGTGACCTGTTGTGTTAGCGGTGTTTGGCAGAAAAAGTGTCCGTTTTTAGTTCCATGGAATCAATGGCGAGCACCGCTGGTCTTTCGTGTGATTTAAAATGGCCGCTGCCTCGTGGTCGACATGCGAACGACGACCACCCTGTATTCGGTTATAATTGAGAAGTGTCTGCGGTTAACCATAACGTTCTAATTGGGATCAAGAGGTTAACCAGCAGCACACTTCTTATTTTGGGTGGCCGTCCGTTCGGTAGATTTGTTCAGTAAAAAGTCAATCATACGCATGGGCTATAGAAACAGGCAATTTCCACGAAAGGAAGGCAAACTAGACGAATCCACAAATAATAGTCATACAGATGGATCTGTCACAGCTCTGGAGTAGGCTTTCCTTTTATTAGTGGACAAGCCTGCATGTGCAAGAGGTCTACTATGTTGTAATAGAGAACGTAAAGCGTAAATAGTTCTGTGAAGCTTGGAGATTCCCTGGGTTGTGGGTTTGCTGATGGGTGAAACCTGAAAAATTCCTGCAAATTCAAGCATGAGAGAGCATCAGCAGCGTTATTTTGAACACCCGGAATGTGAAAACATGTTATGCAGAATTGCAGATTAGCCACTAGCCAGGTCAGTTACCTTATTAAGTTCATAATTGTTAGAAACATAGAAACATAGAATGTGACGGTAGATAAGAACCATTCGGCCCATCTAGTCTGCCCAATTTTCTAAATACTTTCATTAGTCCCTAGTCTTATCTTATAGTTAGGATAGCCTTATGCCTATGCCACGCATGCTTAAACTCCTTTACTGTGTTAACCTCCTACCACTTCAGCTGGAAGGCTATTCCATGCATCCACTACCCTCTCAGTAAAGTAATACTTCCTGATATTATTTTTAAACCTTTGTCCCTCTAATTTAAGACTATGTCCTCTTGTTGTGGTAGTTTTCCTTCTTTTAAATATAGTCTCCTCCTTTACTGTGTTGATTCCCTTTATGTATTTAAATGTTTCTATCATATCCCCCCTGTCTCGTCTTTCCTCCAAGCTATACATGTTAAGATCCTTTAACCTTTCCTGGTAAGTTTTATCCCGCAATCCATGAACCAGTTTAGTAGCCCTTCTCTGAACCCTCTCTAAAGGTATCAATATCCTTCTGAAGATACGGTCTCCAGTACTGTGTACAATACTCCAAGTGAGGTCTCACCAGTGTTCTGTACAATGGCATGAGCACTTCCCTCTTTCTACTGCTAATACCTCTCCCTATACAACCAAGCATTCTCCTAGCATTTCCTGCTGCTCTATTACATTGTCTGCCTACCTTTAAGTCATCAGAAATAATCACCCCTAAATCCCTTTCCTCATATGTTGAGGTTAGGACTCTATCAAATATTCTGTACTCTGCCCTTGGGTTTGTACGTCCAAGATGCATTATCTTGCACTTATCCACATTAAATTAGGGACTGAGAGCGGCCTTTGTTAACTATATTATAGGTAGCTATGTTATCCGAAAAGCGTCTGACTTACTGTCCACTCCATTCTTTACTCCAGATGTGTGCAGCTGCAACTATAGGATACATTTCAAATAGAGCTGAGGTGGTATTGAAATTTATGAGTGAGGTGGTCTCAAGAGTCATATAGCCACTCGTCACCGAAAATGGCTGCATACCCTAATGTACCTGAAGCATCAGTCCAAATTACAGGGGAATCGTCAGATATGGGTGGAACAAATAGCGACCTGCCATTCCAAGATGATAGGAATAGCTGCCACATTTGTAGATCAGCTCTAGCTGATTCGTTTAGGGAAGTAGTGGAGTCGTCGTCGGGGAGGCCATGCAATAGTGAAAGGATTCTGGAAATGAAAGACCTACCCTGAGGAATTATTCTCATATCAAAATTTAGTGAACCGGGTAGTGATTGTAGTTGTTTCCTTGTGCAAGTGCCTTGTTATGTGCAAGTGTTTATACAAGAAAGTATCCGGTCTACTTTCTCTTGAGGCAGGCTGGCTTGCATAGAAACGGAATTGAGTGTAATACCCAGAAAAGTAATTACTGTGTTGGGGCCTTCAGTTTTGTCTTGTGCTACGGAAACCCCTAAGTCTTTGAAAAGAGTGAGCATGGTGATTTAAGGCTGTGGGGTGTGTGTTTGTGAGGTTCAATGGTGAGGAAGTTGTCTAGGTAATGTATGACTACTGGACATCTGCAAGAGTTCAGTAGGAGCCAGTTTAAAGTTTCGGCAAATATATCAAATAACTTAGGGCTACTTTTGGATCCGAAAGTCGGTCTTGTAGCGAAATAGTAGCTTCCTTCCCACTTAACTCCATGCAGATGCCAGAGTGACTGATGGATGGGAAGCAGTTTAAAGGCGTTCGTGATGTCAGATTTACTTAACCAAGCAGCCTTCCCGGCATGAATGATTGCTTGGATGGCATTGTCAATTCTGGCATATTGAAGGGAAAAGTCTTCTGACGGGATGAGAGCATTAAGGCTAGGTGTAGGGGATGAATGAGGTGCAGAAAAGTCAATAATCAGTCAATAAATCAATAAAAACATTTCTACACAAATGAAAACTGTATGTGAAGCTCAGATCATGTTGAAGCACAACATCGCATGGAAAGTTACACATTCAGAATAGAGTAGAAAAATTCCTTAGAAGCAAATAACAATAACGGATCTAGAATGGAGAGTCCACTTGCTGACACAAGGCCAGATAATAGTGTTGTTCACACTCACAACATAGGTGTGAAACCGCAAGGGAAGTAATTAATGAGTGCTCCCCAATTCATACCCCGAAAGGAAACGCTTTCCTTGTCTGGGTTTAACACAAGGGATTGTCCCTTTTTCCCACGCTTAGACTCCCTGGCAAAGAGGCTCTTGGGAAGAAGGCCCTGGCGGTTGGTGTGGGGAATCCTGTGAATTTAGTTGCTGGCTTTGGGGACAAAGGGAACGGAATCCCTTCCCGCACTGGCACCCCAGGGAGGGGGAGGATCTTGGGATGTGACCATGTATGATTGTGTGGTAGACCCCATGCATGGGGTTATGCATAAAGGCCCTGTGTGGCTAATAAAACGGTAAAAAGCCAAACAGCAATTTACCTTAAAGGACCACTCTAGGCAACCAGACCACTTCAGCTTAATGAAGTGGTCTGGGTGCCAGGTCCAGCTAGGGTTAACCCATTTTTTTCATAAACATAGCAGTTTCAGAGAAACTGCAATGTTTATGAATGGGTTAAGCCTTCCCCTATTTCCTCTAGCGGCTGTCTCATTGACAGCCGCTAGAGGCGCTTGCGTGCTTCTCACTGTGATTTTTATTATAAATGCTTTCCTATGTGACCGGCTGAATGCGCACAGCTCTTGCCGCGCGTGCGCATTCAGCCAACGGGGAGGAGAGAAGGAGGATCGGAGGAGGAGAGCTCTCCGCCCAGCGCTGGAAAAAGATACGTTTTAACCCCTTTCCCCTTTCCAGAGCCGGGCGGGAGGGGGACCCTGAGGGTGGGGGCACCCTCAGGACACTATAGTGCCAGGAAAACGAGTGTGTTTTCCTGGCACTATAGTGGTCCTTTAAGAGTGGAACGATAAAGTTATAGATTGGACACCTACCCTAAATAAGGGTTGTCTGGTCTTATCTTTAAGATAATGTGTTAATCAACTCTTGTGTCTTTCATGCCTGTGTGAAGTTGTTCCACCGGCACTTTAAATAGGAAATCAAGGTATTTTGCTTGGTTCTGGTTGTGGTACCCAGTGTCTCTCTTGCTGTTCTTTCTGGTTCTAAAAAATTACTAGGCCTTTTGGATTTGTGTATTCTCTGGTTCACAGCCAAATTCCCCCGATGTTACATCCACTGTAGTGATGTTTGGCTTAATAATCTTCTTACGTAGTCTTACATAGACAGGGACGTCGCTCACCTTAGAGACTTGATGTTCTCTATAGTCCTGTTGGACCTGTTCCTGTTTTTGACATTTGAATTTAATAAGTAAAATTTAGTATTTCAAGGTTTCTTCTGCCAGTTTTAATTTAAGTAGGACCCTCTCTTGTGTGTTCAACAATATAGCATGTTGATTATCCAATTCAATGATCTTTCTTCAAATCTCCACTAAATTCTCTTTGACATCTTTGAGGATAATTAACATTAGATCTAATGAACATTTGTTCAAGACTGATGTCTAGTCACTATATACACTGGCTTTAAACCGACCAATTGTTGGGATGTTACTGACCCTTACCCTCTTGGGATTTGATTAGTCCGGTGAAAATTTGAGAGAAACAACCCATGCAGATCCATGTCCATTTCTTTCTTTTTTTAATTTCAAAAATTGGAAATAAGCATTTTCAGTTGTGGTGTTTGGTAACTCAGCACTGGTGGTCTCTCAGAGTATTTCATTAGCATCCTCCTGTGAGAATTGCAGTGCTTGGGCTTGTTGGGCCATGTTAAGGTAGGTTCGTTTTTCTTATATTGTATAAACAGATGTTGACTACATTGGATTGTAACTTAAATTAATCTTTGGATTAAACTTTTCCTTTCTGAGTGCTGGCTTTGTAAACGGGGTTATAATTTATGTAGCTGAGCACCAGGTCAAGAACACCGGGAGGCAGGAAAGCAGAACCTCTTGAAGAATGTATGTATGTATGTATGTATGTATGTATGTATGTATTGTAAAAAAACAGATAAAATTTGTATCTATGTAATACATTTTTATTTGACTAACAGAATTTTGTAATGACAAGTGTAACGGACCGTTTCAGCACACAAGAGGTTAAAAACCGTTTAGGCGATATTTGACCTTTGTGTGGGTGACTGGTAAGCGGACTGGGTGGGTTGCTGAGTGGGCAGAGACCAGCGGTACTCTGTCCTGGTGCCAGCGCTACCACGGGAGTAGTCTGGTTGGAGCCTGGTTGCTGTAGGGGAAGACCGACTGTCTCCCCTTTGGCTAAACAGCCCTGTCACTGGGGGGGGCAAAACCGACCGTCCCTACCCCCGGTGCTGTAAGTGCAGAGACCACGGTCCCATCTGCACAGTTGTGGGGCTTCTCATCTCCCCTTGGTGGGCTAGGCCACCGCTGGGAAGTATTCTCCCCTCCTGGTAGAATACTCTGCCGCTGGGGAGCCGGACCAGCGGTCCGTACTCCCTGTAGTTTGGGCGCAGAGACCATGGTGCCATCTGCGCCGGTGGGGAGCTTAATGTCTCTCCTTGGTGGGCTACACTGCCGCTGTGGAGAGGGGGCAACAAGCTCTTCTCCCTGATGATCTCCCTGCTGGGGGAGAGGGGAACTGACTGTTTCCCCTTTCAATATATTGTCCTGCCGCTGGGGAGGGAGGACGGTACCTTCAGCTCCCTGGGACTCGCACTGCCGCTGGGGAGGAAGGATGACACCTTCCTCTCCCTGGGGGGGACACTGCCGCTGGGGAGGAAGGACGACACCTTCAGCTCCCTGTGGGACACACTGCCGCTGGGGTGGAAGGATGGCACCTTCAGCTCCCTGGGACACACCCTGCCGCTGGGGGAGGAAGGACGACACACTTCTCTCTCTATAACTTGCTCGGCCACTGGGGTCTCTCCCAACCTGCCAACTCACTTGTCCACCCTGCTCCGACCTGCAGGTACTCTTCTACCTGTCTCCTCCCGAACTGCACGTATTTCTCCGGGGGGTTGGGTCCAAAGAAAGCCAGCCGCGTGCTAAACTCTCTATCATACTGCTCCTGAGTGTAGCTGGGTGCCATGCTTGCGCTGCTGAAGTTGGTTCTTTTGTACATAGGGTCGCTGTACGGGTACTGGCGTTGCCCTCAATTTGTAATCCAGGAACTGGTGTTGTATTATAGCTGTCCTTCAGGGCTGTGGAAATGATCCCACCTATGCCACCAATTGTAACGGACCGTTTCAGCACACGAGGTTCAAAACCGTTTAGGCGATATTCCCCCTTTTCAGCTGCACAGACAGCTACTGCAAGCACCAATCTCCCGAACTGCAAACCCACGAATTCACCAACTTTGGTGAAAACTTGGTTTTGCCACAACAAGCTTTCAGGAAAGCCTTCCTTTTCTCAAGTCTAAAGCATTTCTGAGCAAAGAAGAGGCACATTTAAAAGTTGTGAAGAGTTGTGATTCAGGGGTTAAAGTGACATGAGTGCAGATAAGACACAGTTTTGATAGAAAATAGACATCATTCTCGCAGAAGGTCATAAATATCTTGTGTGAAGATCAGAGTGGGGGGAGAGAGAAAAAAACAAGCAAAGAGTGCAGAAGAAGGGGCTAGAACGGGAAAGAAAATATTAATTACTGATTTTAAGAATGCATGAATTCACATCCAAGAGTTCCAGAATACGCATGAAGGCCTATATCCAGCATACACAGACACACACACATATGCACCTATGCACATGTACATATAATATGCATATAAATACAACCAAATGGACAAATATATGTACATGCACACCTATTCTATGCAGAAGCACCAATACACGTACCTACATATGTACAAATGAGCCTACACATACACAAACCCATATATATATATGTACACATACACCTATTTACATACACACATATATACATACATACACACAAATATATATAAACACATATACATACATGCAAATGAACTCATACACAAATATAAATGCACAGCCACATATATAAGCTTACATGCATAAGAGTATGGGAAAACATATCTATACATAGTACTTTGTATATTGATATAATAAACAAGTCATTGGAATGCATTTTAAGATGTGGATACATATGACAGAAGAGTAAGATGATGATGGAGGGGGGGGATGTTCATGGGGCAGGAAACCCAAATCAATATTTAGTCCTCTATTCTTGTTGTTAATTGGATCATTCTGGCTTTAAAAGTTTTTCTTTCTTGGATATATTTCAAATCCCCTTTCAGTACTTCGGTGTGTAGGTCCTTGATTGAGTGGCCAGTGTATGTGTATATATATATATATATATATATATATATATTAGTCTTTCTTTGTCCTTGCACACACACTATAGATTTTTTAAATGCCCGGTGCAATTATAGCAAATTGCCAAAAATTATAATGTAAATAGTGAAAGCCTTGCACTCACATTCTTTTCCATGTAAAATGTTTCTTTATTTCATATACAAGTTAAAAAGTGATTAACGTTTCAGCCAACATCCGTGGCTTTCATCGGGATCAATACATAACATTATCTACAAAAGCTAATGAAAAAAACTGCTAAATAGATTCAAAATTTTGTCCTGAGTTTAAAAATACCCAGTGTTTACATGTTTTTTTGCTCTTTTTTGCAAGTTATAGGGCTATAAGTACAAGTAGGATATTGCGGTTTCAAAACATTCATTTTTAAAGTTTATCAATAGTGACATTGTAACACTATCTGTCATAAATCTCTGGAAAACGCCAGCCAATGTATTTTACCCCCACCAAACCATATATTTTTGGAAAGTAGACACCCTAGGGTATTTCAAATGGTAGTATTTTAACACTTTCCATGCACTAATTCTACCACCAGACTTTGTCAAACTTTTAGGTAGTAATTGTTTTTGTATTTTTTTTACACACGTATTTTAGGCATGAATTAACAGATCCTGTTATGTGACACTGCCAAACACCCCAATATGTGTTCAACAACATCTCCTGAGTACAGTGATACCACCCATGCATAGGTTTGTCGGGTTGTTTGGGTGCTAAAAGGCCACATTTGGCAGGTGCGCATATCCATTTTTCAACTTGGAATTTTGACATGTAGTAAACCTGTGCCCCTGTCCTATTTGGGCCAATGTGTTTTACCCCCATCAAACCATATATTTTTGAAAGGTAGACAACTCAGGGTATTTTAAATGGTGGTAGTTTAACACTTTTGGGTAGTAATTTTACACACACATTGTACTTTAGGCATTACTTAACAGATCCTGTTATGTATCACTGCCAAACAACACCCCAATATGTGTTCAGCAACATCTCCTGAGTACAGTAATACCACCTATGCACAGGTTTGCTGGGTCATTTGGGGGCTAAAAGGCCACAATCGAGACTTGTACATATCAGTTTTTCAACTTGATATATCGGTATGCTTGGCCTATCTTCAGTTTGGCATATTTTTGCATCCCCCAGTTAATGTTAACATCATGAAAGTTTATATTTTTATAAAGTAGACATTCCAGGGTATTGTATATGGGGTGTTATCATATCCTTACCCCAACTATTGTGCTAAACAAATTTCAGAGAACGTGCATGGTGGTAATTTTTGAATCCTGCTTTTTATGCACACATCATCTGGTTTTGGCCAGCCAGTTATATGTTACTGCCATAAAACTTTTTTAACCAAATGTGCAGGTATCAAATGTACCTTTAGCAGCATTCTCTAAACTAACTCCTGCAAAAAGAATCTAACTGGAGATTTGGGGGAAGGAAACTGACTAAATAAAATTTGCTGCTTTCAAAAGAAAAAAAACAGTGCAAAGGGGTGTCTGTCCTTTTCCCTTTTTTATAACAGACCCAGCAACATTTCAGGGGATTTGGTTTTTTTGCAGTTGGCGGTATCTTAAATATAAAATGTCTGGACTCCTCTGGCACCATTGTTGGAACTTGACCATCTCCATAAATTATTGTGGAAATCAGCTTGAACTGAAATTGGAGAAAGGTGGTTCTTTCTGGATTCATTTTTCTAAAGAGTAAAAATGAATTGTTTTGCTACTTGCATCAGGTAGATAGCCACCTTTTTATACCAGGCTTTTGTCTTTCTTTAGATAAGATATGGCTGCATCAGCTGATCAGCCAAATCAACACCCCCATGTGCATTTTATAAGCCCTGATGCAAACAGGTTTGGTCTGTACTCTGCCTCGGACAGTGACGTCTGACATGCTTTCATCATGGATGGTGGTTAGTATATTAACATCCTTCCTGTCCTTAAATTTTATTGCAAGCACTTTAGCTTTGTGCAGACCTTTACATTCACTTTTTTTTTAATTTGGCCTCTATAAAAGGTCTGGGGAAATCCTTGGCATATCTTCTCACACTGCCACAGGCCAATATCTAGAAACCCTAAAGAGTTTGAAACAAACGGACAATGCTATAAAAATTGTCCACATAAAGGTGGTAACCCTTATTGAACAAGGGGATCAGTAGGTCCCAAACAAGTTTCCCACTTGTCCCCAGAGAGTCAGGACAGCCAGGAGGGTTCAGTTGACCATCTTTCCCCTCATATACACGAAAGGCAAATGTGTAGCCACTTTCGCTCTCACAGTTTGTAGAATTTTACGCCATACCTAGACCGCTTTGAGGGGATATACTGTTTGAACCCTAACCTCCCTTTATATTTCATAAGGGATTCATTAATAGATACATTTTGTTGGGGAGTATAAACTTTAGAAAATCTGTTCTGAAGATGGTCTACCTGTGGGCGTATTTTCTGAAGCCTATCATATTGGGGGTGATCTCTGGGGTGATAGAGGGTATTGTCGTTGAAATGTAAATATCTCAGCAGCAGCTCATATCTTGGTCTAGGCATTGTTTGGGAGTATATAGGAGTCGAACAAATTGGGTTGGTGCTCCAGTAAGAGCGGATTGATGGCTTTTTTATTATCCCCATGAGCATTGTAAGAGCCCAGAATTTTTTAAGTTCAGGGACATCTGTGGGATGCCAAGCATGTTCCCTGACTGTATAGCTACCTGTATTGGTCTCAGTAAATTGGGTAGCGTATACATTAGTCTGTGAAACAATCTGCTCCCAGATGGTATCCCCTAAAAATAACTCCATATATTGTATAGGGGAGAAGTCATCCACATTGACATTAATGCCTGCGTTGGCACTAAAAGGGGGGATGTTGGGCTCAGCTGACTGTGGAGGTACCCAGTCCTCCTCCACATTTGGCATAGCAGGGGAAGCATAGCTTCTTTTAGCAGCTGGCTCACACACAGATGACATGTCACTAGACGCGTCGCTAAACTGACCTGGGTCAAAATCTGACGCAGTGTCAGTGGCGTCAGAGTCTGACGCCAAGAAGGCATATGCCTCCTCCAAGCTGTACATGCGCTGCATGTTTCACACTAACAGACTAAACTAACAAAATACTAAACACACATATATTTATATATTATTTTTTTTTTTTTACTAAAACAGACTAAAACAGACTAAAACAGTAATCCCTAAACTAACTCCTGTTAGAAGAATCTAATGGAGATTTGGGGGAAGGAAACTGACAGACTACGACAGACTACTAAGACACAGATTTTTAAAATAAAGTTAACCCTTAAGGGCAAAAAAAAAATACAGACAGTACAAATGCACTGTCTGTAACAGATCTGGCAGGGAAGGGGTTAAAAGGGGATTTTTATTAACTGCTGATACTTTTTAAAACTCTCTGGAACACCTGCTGCAACAATATATCATGATCTCTGTCTCTCTCGCCTCACAAAACGCTACAGAGGGGAGAGAGGCAGAGATCAGTGTCAAAGTGAGTGTTTGTAGTACCCACTTGACACCAGCCAATTGTGAGCGATCGCGGATCGCTCACATGCCGCAATTGGCTGTTACTATCTGCCTGGGATGCCGGGCAGATAGTAACAATGGGATTTAAGCGGAAGTGATTTCTGATCACTTCCGCCGCCCGTTTTTGTTCAGGACCGTCCTCGGTCGGCAACGCAAAAATGCAGGGGACAGTCCTGAACCGTCCTAGGGCCTGAAGGGGTTAAATATTAAAATAAATCCTAGTGACCATACCTCTCTTTTATAACTATACACTGATGCAATCACACCTGGAAACTGGTGGCTTTTTATTGTTTGACCACCCATCTTCCAGTGTGTTTCTTGTAACAATATGACAGTAATACTTTCTTGTAGTTGATCTAGTAGTAAGTGATGTTTCTGTGGAGAGTTTAACACATGGACATAGAATGTCATGAATCTGATTTTATCACCTTCAATCATCTGACTTTAATATACATAAACATTATCAATAGTTTGTCATCAGCAATCCGCACAACACAAAAACTAATAATATACTAAGTTAACATAAAAAAATCACTAAATCTAGGGAAATGATGAATGCACACCCTCATTTGAGTGAGTGTGACTGTCTTACCCCTCTTCCCTAAATAGACACTAACTAAACTCTAAATATAGCAGCATATAAAAAATAAACTGAAAACTTGTAGCTATGTCTGACTGACCGGATGAATACAATTGTAAGTATTAATCTATGTTGACAAATAATTGAAATAATATATTGCATTGAATAATCAATATAGACATCCAATTTTATTTAGTATCCTGCAGAGTTTAACAAATTATACTCTTTTATCCTCACTTTTCCCCTTATTTCCCCTTATTATATTCTTGTATCCTCTATTCTTTCGTATTTCCTTTCCTTCCCTTATTCCCCTTACATAGAAACATAGAATGTGATGGCAGATAAGAACCATTCAACCCATCTAGTCTGCCCAATATTTCAAAATACTTTTAATTAGTGCCTGGCCTTATCTTAAGTCTAGGATAGCCTTATGCCTATCCCACACATGCTTACACTGTGTTAACCTCTACCACTTCAGCTGGAAGGCTATTCTATGCATCCACTACCCTCTCAGTAAAGTAATACTTACTGATATTATTTTTAAACCTTTGCCCCTCTAATTTAAGACTATGTCCTCTTGTTGTGGTAGTTTTTCTTCTTTTAAATATAGTCTCCTCCTTTACTGTGTGTATTCCCTTTATGTATTTAAATGTTTCTATCATATCCCCCCGTCTCGTCTTTCCTCCAAGCTATACATGTTAAGATCCTTTAACCTTTCCTGGTAAGTTTTATACTGCAATCCATGAATCAGTTTAGTAGCCCTTCTCTGAACCCTCTCTAAGGTATCAATATCCTTCTGAAGATACGGTCTCCAGTACTGTGTACAAAACTCCAAGTGAGGTCTTACCAGTGTTCTGTACAATGGCATGAGCACTTCCCTCTTTCTACTGCTAATACCTCTCCCTATACAACCAAGCATTCTGCTAGCATTTCCTGCTGCTCTATTACATTGTCTGCCTACCTTTAAGTCATCTGAAATAATTACCCCTAAATCCCTTTACTCAGATGTTGAGATTAGTAGGGTATCAAATATACTTTGCCCTTGGGTTTTCACGTCCAAGGTGCATTATCTTGCACTTATCCACATTAAATATCAGTTGCTACAGTTGTCAGTTGCCCTTCCTTCCCTTATTTCCATTACTTATTCCTATTATAGTGTAAATTAAATAGACTAAGATATTCTACATGTTGTATATTTAATTAAACCTATAAGCTGAAAATTAGTTACTTAGTGTTTGCATGGATTTATATTAGTTTAAAAGTTATAGAGTTTGATCTGCAATTACCTAAATATCCAGTCAAGTTTACTCAGGAAAGGGTTACAATATTTGAAATGTTTTGACCCTTAGTACCAAATTGGTTTACTAAGTATATGTCACACAGCAGGTCGGTGGAGACCACGTGCAAAACAACGTGTCCGCGCTTAATCAGCGCCGGCACATTACTAAAGTACTTACCCCATGTCTGGTCTCTCGTCACTCACCATGCTACATGGCTGAGGATCGCGCTGGTGTTCTGATGAACGCCAGCCACCAGTCACTTCAAAAGGCTGCAATTATTGATGCTGGTGATGCAGACATACATGCATCATCATGTCAGCGATGTGCACACACATTTTCATGACACCAGGTCTAATTAACCAACTAGAGCACTCCTAGGGCTATTTAAACTCTGAATTATTTGTTTGATGCCTTGATGTGGTTTCCATCTATCTGATTTGTCTAAGAGCATGTTTATTATTCTTGTATTTCTGCCATTTTGACCTTAGCATTTCCTTGAATATTCTTCTTTTTGATTGTGCTTGACATTTGCCTATTTCTAATGTTTATTCTGATTTCTGTATCCTTGACCACCTTGGCTTGTCTAGTGCTATTCTATTTAGTGTTTAATCCAGCCATTCTAAGGTCCGGTAATATGCTTTCTGTTCATTTAGTATTTGCTTGCATTATCTTTGCTTGTTGGATCCTATCTGTCCGTGACAGTATATTGTTGCCAGAAGATTAGTAATAGATTTAAGTATGTGCTACTTTACTAACCACTTCTATGTATTCCTACCATATCTTCCATACTAATTGATTTATCTTAATGAAACCCTTACGTTAAGTATTTATTAAATAAATAAAAAGTGTGGTATCAAAACCAAAAATATTTTACAATTTTATGTGAGTGTCTGTATGTTCAACCTCCTAGTTATAGAAAAAAACATTTGAAATATTATTACATTGTAATCAAAGTGAGAGGTGTCGTTCTATCCATCCCGGAATCCTTTTTTTCTTTTCCTCTTTTCCTTTCTCTTCATTTTCCCTACTATCCCTTATTCTCATACTTGGGTATGTTGTTAGACTCCAATCTATCTTTTGGCCTCCACAAAGAAAAACTTGCATCTAAACTTTATCCAAAACTAGGTGCCCTGTACAGAAACAAATCCTGCCTAAGCCCTACAGTAAAGGAAAAGATTGTACAGCATATGCTGATGCCAATTATTGACTATGGGGATGTAGTATATGCACCTGCACTGCAAACCCACCTTAATAAACTCAATGCATTGTATAACTCGTTCTGACGATTTTTGCTACAATGTATTTACAGGACCCACCATTATGACATGCTAAAAGATCTAAACTGGTTGTCGCTGGAATCCAGACGCACCCTTCATCTTTCCAGTTTTGTGTTTAATAGCTTTTCTGGGAAGCTCCCACCCTACCTGAGCAGAATGCTCTCCCCAGCTGTTCCCACATCCTATAACCTCTGATTCAGTACCAGCACTTTATTTAGTCTACCTCAATACAAATAGAAAGCAGCCCTATCCTTTTCCTACAGAGCACCGCAATTATGGGACGACTTCCCGCACACTTTCAGATCTTCCCCAAGCCTAAAGTCCTTTAAGAGATCCCTCTCTACATACCTCAAAACAGAATGCACATGTCAGGGTTGATTATATATTTCCAACCTGTTCTATGTAAAATTTTGTATTTATTGTATATTAATATTGTTTTTGTATTTTATTCTACCCTATTGTATCAATGCAATGTTTTGTGGACCCAGGACATACTTGAAAACGAGAAAAATCGCAATGTATCTTTCCTGGTAAAATATTTTATAAATAAATAAGCTCTACAATCAAGTACAGTTGTTATAGTTTGTAGGGTACGCGTCATGTATTAAAATCTTTTAGTTGCAAATAATGCACTTTTATTAAATATAACCATACACTGTGTTCCTTTGAGAAGTTACACATAGAATTCTACATTAAGTGCTCCCTATTCCCAGCAGAAAGTGAACGCACAGTGACACATGCACACAGTGGAGCAGGTTGCCTCATGGTAGAGAATACATGTAATTATACCCTAAATGCTCTATACTCCCTATAGAAAGTGTAAGCTCTTGGTCACATGAACATGGAATGGCTCATAAATAGAGAATAAAAACTCTCACAATCATCTGCAGAACCTTTATACTGAGAGTTTTAACAATATTCATATTTACGTTTTACAGAGACACTTATTCGCTTTGTAAGTACTGACTACATTTTATATATTGTAACTATTTTATTTCTACAAAATTAATGTGTAGTTTGTGTTTGTAAAATTTACTAACTTTTATCTCAAATATATGGTAGCTGTAAAATTGACATTTAATTGTCATAAATAAATAGGTGATACACACTATAGAAAGCCTCACAATCATACTTTATTAAATTATATACTTAATTTACATCATATGGATCCTCTAACTAGCTGTTTAATTAGCTTCCTTTTCTGTTAATAAGTTAATTTCATGATTAACATAGTTGTCTTCTGTGCCAATGCAGTTGTAAAATTTAACTCAGATTAACTAAGTTAAAACATTTCTTTAAGTAGACTAATTATTCTGATCAGCCACACCATTAAAACCACCGACAGGTGAAGTGTATAACATTGATTATTTCATTACAATGGCACCTGTCAAGGAATGGTATACATTAGGCACCAAGTGAACAGTCAGTTCTTGAATTTCATGTGTTAGAAGCAGGAACAAAATGGGCAAGTGAAAAGATCTGAGTTACTTTGTCAAGGGCCAAATAATGATGGCTAGACGACTGGGTCAGAGCATCTCCAAAATGGCAAGTCTAGTGGGGGGTTCCCAATATGCAGAGGTTAGTACAACCAAACGCATCTGTGGTATGTGCTGGAGCAACACATCCGATCCATGAAAGCACCACCTCGCAGCTTGAAGGACTTAAAGGATCTGTAGCTAATGTCTGGCTGCCAGATACTAAAGAACAGAGCTGTTTTGGCACCACAAGGGGGACATGCACAATATTATGCGAGTGGTTTTAATGTTGTGGCTGATCGGTGTATATAGGCTGTTACACACAGTTCTAACGAGTTTCTCCAGTATCATGATTAGGCAACTGCCTTGCCCAAATCAAGGCTGAAATAGTAGAGATGACAAACATATTCATCTAGAAGTAATTATAGATTTAATCTGATACTTTTTTTTGCTGGACCCAAGGTCTGCACTGAAAACTGTTGAGCTGATAACCAATAATCATTCATCATGTAAACTGATTAGCTATACTGGAAACATTTTACTTCCATAGCTTTGCTTGGTCCAACATTAGCCTTGATGTAATATTTTGGTTAAGCTTTTTCAGTGATTTAATATTTTTGGATAAACTTTTAAAAATGTAATTGCTTAATATATTTTATTTTTTATATATTGATATTTTTTATGTATGGAATTGTTTCTCTATGGATTTTATATATTAAAATCTCTTCCAAAGAAGGTTCTCCATTAATGTAATAAGTAGAGGTTATGATTTGGCTAAATTAAAAGACAGAAAGTCATTATTAGATCAGAAGAATTATATTAAACAATTAACAATATAATGTACATGTATTTTTTAAGACTCTTCTGTGAATGGGGGAGCTGCCTATTGGGTTAGAACTTCAGCTGACCACCTAAGCCAATCCACGAAGCCCCTCCCAAATCCTGCCCAAGCCTTCCGTTATATAGAATTTTGCAAAAGAAAACTGGGGTCAGAGCAATCTGGCACTGGAGCACAGACTTTGGGATTAAACATTGCAAGCAAAAATGTGTTATATAAATGTGTATGTATACACCCTCTGAATTCTATGGTTTTCCATATCAGGACATAATAATAATCATCTGTTCTTTAGCAGGTTTTAAAATTAGATAAATACAACCTAAAATGAACAACAGCACATGACCTGTTACACAGCGTCATGACTTCACAAAAATAAAGCCAAAATGGAGAAGCCGTGTGTCAAAAAGTAAGTACCATCAAACTGTGTCTTGCTTTGTAGACAAGAAGATTAAAAATGATGTCAGAAAATGAATCCAGTCTAACTGAATTCACTGTACAAGGTTTTTCAGACTTGCCACAACTTCAGCTTCCTCTTTTTATAACATTTTTATTTGTGTATCTCACCATTGTCTTCAGTAATCTTATAATTTTTGTATCTATAGTTTTGTTCTCTCATTTACACACACCCATGTACATCTTCTTGTGTAACCTATCAGTCATTGATATCTCATACACTTCGACCATTCTACCCAAACTGTTGGTCATTCTCCTCACTCAGTGTAAGACCATATCCTTTCTAGAATGCTTTATTCAGGTGTATTTTTTCATGTGCTTTGCTTGTACAGAAGTCTTATTACTGGCCGCTATGGCTTATGATCGCTATGTAGCAATCTGCCACCCTCTTCATTACTCAATTCTTATGAGTCCAAAGCACTGTGCTCGAATAGTACTTTCAGTTTGGGTCATGGGTTTATTTGATCCTGTTCTATATGCTATTTTAATTGCTAACTTATAATACTGTCGCTCTCATCAAATAGACCACTTTTTCTGTGATATAACCCCATTGCTTAAACTTACCTGTAGTGACACATTTACTTTTGAGATATGTACCTATATTAATGGGGTTCTTCTGCTTATCAGTGGATTTTTATTAATTTTGGTATCATATGTCTTTATTATCACCGCCATCCTAAATATACAGTCAGCTGTTGGTCGACATAAAACTTTTTCTACCTGCGCCTCCCACATGACCTGTGTTATCATCTTTTATGGAACAATCATCTGTTTGTATATGAGACCAACATCTACATATTCTCCACAAGACAAGTTTTTTTCCCTTTTATATATTATCCTTATTCCGATGCTGAATCCTCTTATTTACACCCTGAAGAATAAGGACTTTAATAAGGTTTTCAAACATTTCAAGTTTCATTAGAATCCTAAACATTGAACTAGTGTCAGATAAATGTTACGCTAATAGACTTTCAAACAAAAAATATGTTTTTTTTAGTAGAGACGAATAAAACATTGTTTTATCCTAAGATATACATTAATGTAATCCAATAATCCATTCCTTCAGGCATGAAGTACAAGGTAACATTTTAAATTGGATAGAGAACATATTACTGGATTTTGAGGAGTCAACAGATGTAACACATGACTAATGATGTGATAATGTTTGTTTAAAATGCTTTTTCATTCCACATTATTGAATGCATTTAACAACTACCTACAGCAGATATATAGAATCTATGAATACCAATCAAAGGTTGCCTCTTTTTACAGAGGAGTGTGTATAACAAAAGTGCTCAAAGGAGTCAAAAAGTGATTTACAGGCAGCTCAATACACTAGTGTGGAAATATCCTCTATTCCACTGAATAAATTTAGTAGATATTGGTGCGGTGTAAGTGACAAGGACCTACACCTATAAGTGGAGCGCTCAAACACAGATAAATCTTACCAAAACGTAGTCTCATTCAATGGTGAAATATGGGGTACATGTCAAAATAAAATACAGAAAATACAATATAGTGTAGATGGTACTAAAAATGGCTTCACAGTGATTATAATAATATCGTGTTGAATATTACACTCCGATATTGTGCTCATTTCATCCCTAACCTCTATTTCTGACATATACTATAATTCAGATTCATTTAACTAGTCCAGTCTACCATCCCCATACATATCTAAGATGTTTAAAGTCTATAGTTTTGATTTTGGACCTGTTATGCAAACATGTCATTGTATCATTTTAGACTTTAATTGTCTTCTAAAATTATTAGTTTTTATACCTTTATGTCTTTGTCATATTGTAAAGCGTCAAACAGGGCTCTTTCTATAGATTGAATATTTGCATTTCAGGTCCAGTATAAAGCATCAATTTCATTTTCCTTTAGATGTTTTTTTTTTTTTTTTGTAAATTTCATAAATGATCTTGAAATGTCATTGTTTCGGGTTGACATCTGTGAAAAGGAATCCCTACTATATTTTCATTTTATGTGTTCTATCATTGTTTTGATTAATCCTGTAATTTCTTTTTTTTTTTATATATAAACTATATCTCATAGTTTTGTAAAGAAGCTGAAACAATATTTTTAGATATAATTTAATAGAACTGCCACTTGTGGTCATCACCACACAGCTGTGTCCTTGTGTACTTAGAGGAGTCAGTACATGCAAATGCATTTCTTATGGAAAGAGCACTTATTTATAACATTTTCCGATGATACTGATCTGTGTCTTTTTATTGTATTTTTAAGGTTATATTTGCTTATTTTTACAAGTGTCACTTTTTATTGAATGTCAGTATCCTTTGTGTACAGGGTCCTTGTGTTTGTTCTGGGTATCATATAAAGCAGGGTTGTCAAACATGCGGCCCCCCAGATGTTGCTGAACTACAACTCCCATGATTCTTTCAATGAAACAGCCAGGGAATCATGGGAGTTGTAGTTCAGCAACATCTGGGGGGCCACATGTTTGACACCCCTGATTTAAAGGGTTTGTGTACTCCTTTTTTGTTGTTCATGCAATGTCTGAGTAGCATTTAATGGAACCTGAATATTATACAAGCCAATATATATATTTGTGTACGGCACATTACGAGGACGTAAGGCAATGATAATAAAATAAGCAGTATTACTAATAGCAAAGTCAGTTGAGGTGTGCCGAAACTGACGTGAGATTAGGCCTGTAAAAGTGGGCCCACCTAGGTGAAATGTTAATGAATTGAGGGTGCGGTGGGAGGGTTACTTCCTGGAATGTCGATGACAGGTAAGCTGACCTTACTGCGCTTTAATAGGGAATAATGTACCTCCCACAATTACAGGCCAAGCCTTCTATTTGTGTATGGCACATTACGAGGACGTAAGGCAATGATAATAAAAGAAGCAGTATTAGCAATAGCAAAGTCAGTTGAGGTGAGGTTAGGCCTGTAAAAATGGGCAATATTATTAGAAGCGATTTCTCAAAATACACACAAGTTTATTTAAGTACAAACATTATATAGACATGTAATGGAAAGCCATTCTTTTTCAGGTTTAGGAATGTACCTATTGTATGCGAATGATTTCCATCTTCCCATGTTTATGATGATGTGGGTTGGTACATGGTTACCTGAGGCAGCTGAAGCTGCACCAATGCGAAAGGAATAGCCCGTGAATGTATGTGGGTTATGTCCTAGCCGGAGCAATAATGTACGAATGTAATACATAAATTGTTTAGTGGTTAGGGTTTTCCCTTGAATAGCTAACAGTGGACAATCCGGGTTGAAAGTGATTTGGGACACCAATAGGTTATCTAAAACTAGGATAGGACACCATTTGGTAGAGGTAGGATAGTATTTAATTTCTACTGGAGGATCTGTTTGGCTTGTTTTGCTATGGGTAATAGATAAGATGTAGTGGTCTTGTCTTTTGTTTAGGTGTTTCTTTTGGAGACAAAGCTTAGAATCTGTTGCTTTCTCTACTGAAAATTCTTTGGGTCTCAAAAAACCATAGAAGGCTAAATAAGCTGCGGACTTTTTAATTAGGTTTATGGTGTGTTCAAAAGGGGACGTGTCGAGGATATCGGAGATACTTTTAAAGAGTTTACTGTCTATGAGAAGTCTCTTGATGGGATTGTGTGCTGATAATCTGTGAACACCTCTTAGGACACGTTTTACTGGGTAGGACGTTAGGAATAGAGTTTTGTTGGGATAGCTGGTCAACATGTAGTGTTGTATACCCATTAAGTAGAGTTTGATTGTGTTGTAGGCTAAATTAAGAGAAATATGGCAAAAAGTTGTGAATGCAACAACAGTTTCAACAGAAAAAAAAAATATTATATGATCATGAAAAAAACTTTTAAATAACTTGTATGCTCTGGAGTAGGCTTTCCTTGTATTAGTGGACAAGCCTGCTTGTGTGAGAGATCTACTATGTTGTAATAGAGAACATAAAGCATAACTAGTTCTGTGAAGCTTGGAGATTCCCTGGGTTGTGGGTTTGCTGATGGGTGAAACCTCAAAAATTCCTGCAAATTCAAGCGTGAAAAAAGCATAAGCAACATTATTTTGAACACCCGGAACGTGAAAACATGTTATGCAGAATTGCAGATTAGCCGCTAGCCAGGTCAGTTACCTTATTAAGTTCATAATCATTAGGGACTGAGAGCGGCCTTTAACTATATTATGTTATCCGAAAAGCATCTGACTGACTGCCCACTCTATTCTTTACCCCAGACGTGTGCAGCTGCTACTATAGGATACATTTCAAATAGAGCTGAGGTGGTATTGAAATTTATGAGTGAAGTGGTCTCAACTGGCCAAGAGTCATATAGCCACTCGTCACCGAAAATGGCTGCATACCCTAATGTACCTGAAGCATCGGTCCAAATTACAGGGGAATCATCACATATGGGGGATGAACAAATCGCAAAATGCCATTCCAAGATTATAGGAACAGCTGCCACATTTGCAGATCAGCTCTAGCTGATTCGTTAGGGAAGTAGTGGAGTCATCGTCGGGGAGGCCGTGCAATAGTGAGAGGATTCTGGAAATGAAAGACCTACCCTGAGGAATTATTCTTATAGCGAAATTTACTGAACCGAGTAGTGACTGTAGTTGTTTCCTTGTGCAAGTGCCTTGTGACGTGCAAGTGTTTATGTAAGAAAGTATCAGGTCTACTTTCTCTTGAGGCAGGCTGGCTTGCATAGAAACGGAATTGAGTGTAATACCCAGAAACATAATTACTGTGTTCAGGCCTTCAGTTTTGTGCCACGGGATCTCCTAAGTCTTTGAAAAGAGTGAGCATGTGATTAAGGCTGTGGTGTCAGGGTACCTGTTGGTACTGAATCCAGGGAAGACATCCTCTCTGTTTAGGGGCTCCCTGCCCCTAGCATTTCGGCATATTCCGGCCGTTTTCGCGCCGGCCGCGCTAGCTCCTCCCCCTTTTATGACGCGACGGCTAGCGTCGACGTCATGACGTCGGCATTTACATGAAGTGCCAGGAACCGCTATTCCGGACCTTTTGGGGGCGTGGTCTCCATTTAGGTAACGGGGTATTTAAAGGAAACCTTTACTACTGCTCATTGCCCTGTCGTGGTTCTAGCTTGCTAGTCACTCAGCGCGTTCTTTATCTTGTGTTTCCGGTTTTGACCCTTGCTTGTCTTTCGTACTGTTGTCCTCTCCTCTCCTTTGACTCGGCTTGTATTTCGCTTACCTGTCCTCCGGCTCCCTCGACCTCGGCTTACCTTTTGACTATTCTTGCTTTGCCCTACGTTAGTCCGGCCATTCTAAGGTCCGGTATACGTACCTCCTTCTGTCCGCACTCTGCGTATTGGATCCCTGTCAGTATCCTGACATGTGGGGTGTGTGTTTGTGAGGTTCAATGGTGAGGAAGTCGTCTAGGTAATGTATGACTACTGGACATCTGCATGAGTTCAGTAGGAGCCAGTTTAAAGTTTCGGCAAATATATCAAATAACTTAGGGCTACTTTTGGATCCGAAGGTCAGTCTTGTAGCGATATAGTAGCTTCCTACCCATTTAACTCCAGGCAGATGCCAGAGTGACTGATGGATGGGAAGCAGTTTAAAGGCGTTCGTGATGTCAGATTTACTTAACCAAGCAGCCTTCCCGGCATGAATGATTGCTTGGATGGCATCTGCAATTCTGGCATATTGAAGGGAAAAGTCTTCTGATGGGATGAGAGCATTAAGGCTAGGTGTAGGGGATGAGTGAGGTGCAGAAAAGTCAATAATCAGTCTATTTTTATTGTTATATTTCCCTGTGGCGATTCCTGGAGGGTTTGTCCTCCAGAAAGTGAAAGGAGGAGTAGAGAAAGGACCTATCATGAAACCATTGGTAATTTCTTTCTGTAAGAGTTCTTGTATACTGTCTGGATCTGTGAGTGCTGAATGTAATTTTGGGCATTCCAAAATACCTGTGGGGAGTGACACGAACCCTGTGTGAAACCCATTATTGAAACCAGCCGTGAGAAATTCCACAAAATGAACGGAAGGATGATTAGACAGGTAGCGTTCCAACTTAGGTACGTTTATTGGAGTGGAAGATTTGTTAGGGTACAATCTATTGGGGCACATTGTTTTGGCATATGCTCTGAAACACAGTGAGCACACGTGCAGAAGCCTACAAGCACTATAACTGCAACCCCCAGCATTGAAATTATTGCAGTCTTGTGCTTTTCCTAAAAAAACAGTTGGCCTGCCCAGTTTGTCTCTCACTTCCCTCTGGGTCATGTTGGATTGGTAACCAGTATTGGCACTACGGGTAGACGGGGTAGCTACATTTTCAGGACAGAAATTAACTGAATGAGCAGCAGAAGAGCATTTAGCACAGGAAGGCGTTTTAAGGCCTACAAAATGCATAAGAAATAATTCTGTGTGTAGCTGTGCCCAATCAGTAATTGTATTGTACTGGGAGAGCGATGCTGCGGATCTGGAAGCAAATGACTTATGATAATCATAACATGCGTAGCCCCCGTACTTGTATGCTAACTCAACCACTTTATGAAGGTATAAGTAGAGTTCCTCTCTACGGAATGGGAAAGCTGTACAGGTCAAATCTCTGTACAAACCGAATGCGAGAACAAATTCGGGGATGTTAAGTTTCCTATTTAGTCTGGGATCTCTAGACTTCATCACTACTGACAGATTGACAGATCCTCAAAGGTATATGCCCTGTTCTCTACCACGTCTTGAGATGCTATCAGTAGTGAGGCCAAGTTTATGTCCTTCCCCTCTATGATGTCACGTCTTAGAGACTGAGGAATGAGGTGAATAGGATTTATGATATTGGTAGCTCTATTAGCTGGTTGAGGGTTATCTTTACCTCCTGAGTTAGGTGCGGGCTGAGCAATTGGCACTGGAATTTCTGGAACGGTTGGAATATTGTTTGACTTCAGATTATCCAACCTAGTATTAATAGTTGCTACTGAAGAAACTAGGGAGGCCATCATAACGTGTAATTCTGCAAGGCTATTTTGCACATTGAATTCAGAACTAGGGCCCAGCCTTTCGTTATCTTCAGTAACATTTAATAACCTAAACAGTTCGGCTTTCCTGGCTGTAGCCGGGAAAGGAATATTCCTCTTTTTAAGTTCTGAGGTGATTTTAGGGATTGTCCAGGAACGATAGCTGGAAGCTGGACTTGGTGGATTGTGTCGTCTCTGTGAGCCTGATCTGAGAGGGGTGCTGGCAACCGACAGATCATCTTCTTGTGTAGAAGCGTTAGACATGCTACTGAGGTGAGACAGATGGACAATGTTAGTATGGTACCGTATAGAACAGTAGTGACCCAACTTACTAAGCTAGTGCCTACTGTTGGTGACAGGTGAGGCCCTGACTAGTTGCCAAGTGGCTATGAGAGAAACAACATATAAATGAATATAAAGTCATCTAAATAATACTGAACAGTGTAGTTATAAATGAGCTATGCACAAGACCGGGCTGAGTATATTAATAATTTGTATAATATATTTAACAAGCACAGAAAGTACTCTAAGCTATGAGAAACATCCTTTAGTGAAGACCTTTAAAAGAATTCTACCGACCAACCTTGTAAACTACAAGATGGTGACCTAGGTCAACCACCCTGGCTACCCGACAAATAAACCGACATAAGCCTTAATGAATGTAACAGCCGTAGTATGAATAAAAATGACTGAAACTTAATCTTAATTTAAACAGAGTTTCTACTGCAATATTTGAGTGAGATGTAGGCATTGCAATAATGACAGTATGTACAACATGAAACAAAAGTTTGCGCGAACAGAGTTTCCTAACAGATTTGTTTCAAACGAACAAAAGATGTATAAGTGTTTCATGATCGGTTATTGTATGTAAATGAAAGGTTAAACTAAAGGAAATTAATGCGAACGGACACTTGATATTATCATGAGTAGATTAACGTTTTAACCGAAATGCCTGGTTGCCCGAATTGTAACCTCATGTGTGATGAAACGGAAGAGTATGGATAGCATGTGTCCATGTATTATATACAGCATCTTATTTGTTTGAGAAAAATTTTATCCCATATATAATATTACAATCCTGATACAATGAACTTTGCTACTACTGTATACATAGTAAAGCTTGCACATAAAGAAAGCTTGCCAAATATTACATGAAAGTAAAAACTAGCAATAACGAAAGGATGTTTTAGAGAATTCATAACCGGCCGTTGTATGTATAAGAAATGGTAAATACACACTAATTATATGCGCACTGACACCTGACCCAGTATGATCGGAACTGCCTGACTCACCGTAACGAGTAACTTTGTCCGTAAAGTTTATGGGAAAAGGTAAGCTGTTATAACGGGCCAACGTTAGGCTGTAGTGACCGGCGGGAAAACAGCAAGCTGCAGCTGACTGCTTTATGAGAAAAGCAAGTTAAGATGACTCATATGAAGGTATATGACACGCATGCCAAGTTAGATGAACGAGTGAGTCAGACCGAAGTTGATAGCCGTTTGACTGATCGCCTGATTAGCTACTCACGAACTCCGAGCAGAGAAATTTTTGAAGTGGACTGCCGGCAGGCAGGAAACGCTATTGGGAACCTGTGAATCGGAAGTATCAGAAGCACTTGCGGGAACGTTGACGACAGGTAAGCTGACCTTACTGCGCTTTAAATAGGGAATAATGTACCTCCCACGATTACAGGTCAAGCCATATATATATCTATACACACACAAAAAACATTTGAATACAATGGATTACATTCCCTTATAAAATTAAATTACCAATGTAGAGTTAATTGGATTCTCCTAAAGGGGAAGAATGGAAGCAGGGACTGCATGATCGCGATCGCCCAGTGGAAGAGACACCCCTTGCTTTTTACAGGAACATATTTCACTGAGTTGGACTGGAAGGATAACTCACAGGATTTACATAATACTAGAAAGGAAATAAAAGAGTAAAAAGGAAATAAGGAATAAAAGAGTAAATAAAACATATCCATAATTATTTAATGTATAGATGTAATAAATATGATTGTATTCATGGTTTCTGTATGAAAAAGTGTAATTGTGCGGTATTATGCATTAAACATAGTCACAGTATTTTCTAATTTGTCAGCCTAATTACAGATATACTTGCATATTATAATTGGTACATCTTGTACAAATTAGGTGGTATAAACCAACCAGTAGTGTTCACTATATGTCTCCCTACACTTTAGTGAAGAAATCTGCAGTTTTGTATAGATAAGGCATTAAAAATGCAAAAACAAAACAAAAAAAATGTATAAATACATTTTGAATAAAACTTACCCTCGAAACTTCTAAAAATGTAGTGCTTTCACAGGCATGTGGCAAGCCACGTGGTCCATAAGAAGCAACACTAATCAGAAGTGTATCTTTCTGGTCAACCCCATTAATCCTGTATTTTGTAATTTTTTTTTTATTTTTTTTTTGCTGTTTTAACAAAACAACTGGGATGGGATATGAAATGTTGAATTACATTTGGCCCGTCTGACTTGACAAAGGGTTAATACTTGTATTTTGGGTTTTCAAACCCTTAATCCAGTTATTTATAAAATTAATCTTGGAATTAATTTTTCAGGCTCCTAGTGGAAGATTTTGTTCTACACAAAAAGGCTGCTGAGAGAATGAGAAGTTAAGCGCCAATGAAAACATGAACTTACAATTTCCAAAATGTTAATAATTAGTTTATTCAAAACAGGCTTTAGGGACATGTAGAATATTACATATTATTTTTTCCTATTAATTAGGTACGGATGTCTGGATTGACATAAGTAACAGATGGTATCAATTAGTCTAGAATGTAGCAATTGATGGTCGTGTCCTTACATGAGTTAGATTTCAAAGGACTGACGTCATTATGGTCATAGCTATATAAAATAGTGGACAAAGGACCATGAGGTTGTTTCTTGTCTGTAATCTAACTCTCCCTCAGTACAGCAACTAACTGCTGGCAAGAGACCTGTATGCCAAAGACTGACTGGCAGGTAGGCAAAATGCCAATGTTTTAAAGGGTATTAAGTTAAAATCTAGACACTTTAAAGAATTTCTGATAGCACAATGTAGCTGTAATGTAATGCGCTATAATTTAAACCTAAGTAATGTGTACAATGACAGGTGCATTTTAATAAAAAAAAATCAGTTACTTTCTAACTCCCCTCTCTACAGAGAAGACGTGAGAACTGTTTGACCTGGCTGGTTATGTCATCTGCTTTATTATTCAGTTATTCAGATTGAATTAAAATGCTAAATTATCATCGGAGGGAAAAAAACAGGGAATTTCCAATATTCGGGAACTATATGATGCAAATGCAATTTGTGATATAGGGGGCCATGTGAATCATTGAAAAAAAGTACATTTACATGAACACACAGATCACAGTTGTTTGAATGTTTCGCTGAAATGAAAACTATAGCCAGGTGAATATCATACTACTTTATTAAGTTTAAGTAATTCTTACAAGACTATAAGAAAATAGAAATTTGAACTACCAGAAAAATATATATATTTGTACAATACAATATAAATTGTACAAATTGTGCTGCCCCAATTAAAAACGCCAAACAAGAAATACATTATAAATAAAACAATCAGGGTTGGACAAAATAGTGTTCCTAGTTCATTCACAAAAAAAAAAGATAATCTTATTTTATAAATATTTTATTGCGTAAAAGCCCAGGAAACAACACAGGGACTGATTTATAAAAATATATTGATTACAATGAGTGCTCTCACAGAGAGAAATCTTGTAAAGCTTGTACATATAAATGCAAAACAAGCAATTCTAGGTTAAGGTAAAGATACCACTTTTCTACTATTAGTTACTTAAACCAAAAAACATAAAACACTGTTTTGGTTACAGCAGAGTAGCCCTTGCTATGCTGGTCCACTCCTCTTTCCCTCCATAAAACTTAAAAAAGAAAAGTATAATTTTGTAACCATTCTAATGCTCAAGCCAAGTTCTCCCTTCATCCCAATCCTCCTCTCCTGCTGTCACTCCCTCTTTGTTGTAGGGCAATGGTCCTCAACCCAGTCCACAAGTACCCCCCAACAGTCCAAGAATTAGGAATTAACCAGTTGTGTCTAAGGTGTTTTTAGAAAGTAGAAAAAAAAAACACCTTAGACACAATAGGCTAATCCCTATATCCTGGACTGTTAGGGGTTACTTGAGGACTGGTTTGGGAACCTCTGTTGTAGGGGAAGGATGGGATGAGAGGAGAACATAGACAGTACAGAGGTAGGGCCATGTCGTTATTGGACATCTGTGGCCAGCATTCTGTGTGTACGGACTTCAGACATCCAATTTGCACAGAATTAACACTCTTGTTCCGGGCCGGCTAATGGTTGCAGAGGTCTTAAAATCTGAATGTGGAGCATATCATAGTGCACATACAGAATCCAGGCACCGTGACCACTTCAAATCAATAAAGTGGTCATGGTCATAAGAGTAACCATTTCACTAGAAAAAATGATTCCCTAATCCTGCTGACTGCTGCAGACATAGCATTAATAAAGGGCCTCCAGTGCTGTTTAACCAAGTAAGGAGGTAGTATTCTAAGCTTAATAAAATATTATAATTATCAAAAAACCTTTATGTGTGACTTCTTTCTTTTATTTTGAAAATAGTGCAGAGAGTGAAACTGTCGATTTTTTTGAGCCTTTGCAAATTGCATACTATATTTTCATTCCACTAAGATACAAAAATTAAGTGAAAATGGTGCCTGTATATTAAGACATTCTTGTAACAATAAAATACATTCCTTTGAAAGAATGGATGGTTATTGCAGTAAAGGAATTGCAAAAGATCCATGATAAACATAAGACAATACAATACAAGAGGCCTGGACAATATTTACTCAAATCATAAAAAACAAAACAAAACTAAAAACATTGCGATTTATAAGTTACCAATTAGAGAATAAATTAAGTCTTGATCCCTTCTTTAGCAGCTCTGCAGCAGTGAGAAGTTGGACCACCAGGGAGCATCAGAGTCCACTGGGGATCGAGGTAAGGAGGCAAAACACTGATAAAAAGTTTGCCCAATTACTGGGGAACCAGGCAACCTGGCCAAACTACTTCTGACATCATAACCAATACAGCAGAGCAACCTTTTAACCTTGCATGTATTTACACAGCTGCATACAGCCACTATACTGATAGATTTAAACACAATGCAAGCACAAATATGTGCAAACATACATATAAATGTAGGCAGTTATCAAATATCAATACATGTTGTTTGGACATGTTTATGCCTGCAATGTCCTCCAATAAGTAAATTCATCAAACTCACTATGTATGCGTACCTGCCAATTATTTAGGTGGGCAGGGGTCACCTTACAATTTTGTGCCTAAAGGTTCTTGAAATGTACATTCGACCCTTGATGTAGGGGTCATGTTGCATTGAATGTTCAATGTATTTTAAAAAGTTGGTATAATGCTTCCTGATGAATCAGCCTCATCACCAAAAAAAAGATTACTTGTAATACTTCTAAATACACTGCCTGGCCAAGAAAAAAGTTGCCACCAAGAAAAAAGGTTGGACTGGCTTTAGCTTTGCTTACAGCATGCATTCGCTGTGGTATTGCTTCAGTAAGCTTCTGCAATGTCACAAGATTCAAACCATCCGGTGTTACATAAATTTTTCACCAAGATCTTGTATTAATGATGGGAGAGTTGGACCACTGTGCAAAGCCTTCTTCTGCACATCCCAAAGATTCTGAATGGGGTTAAGGTCTGGACTCAGTGGTGGCCAATCCATATGTGAAAATGATGTTTCATTCTCCCTGAACCATTCTTTCACAATGTGAGCCCGATACATCCATCTTGGAATATGCCAGTGCCATCAGGGAAGAAAAAAAATCCATTGATGAAATAACCTGGTCATCCAGTATATTCAGGTAGTCCGCTGACCTCATTATTTGGGCACACAATGTTGCTGAACCTAGACCTGACCAACTGCAGCAACCCCAGATCATAGCACTGCCCCCACCGGCTTGTACAGTAGGCACTAGGCATGATGGGTGCATCACTTCATCTGCCTCTCTTCTTACCCTGATGCACCCATCACTGGTGGTTCCCCACTATCCTTCCAGTTTTTAATAATACATTGGACAGTTCTTAACCCAATTTCAGTAGTTTCTGCAATCTCCTTAGATGTTTTCTCTGCTTGATGCATGCCAATGATTTGACCCGTCTCAAACAGACTAACATCTTTTCCACAATCACAGGATGTGTCTTTCGAAATGGTTGTTTAAGAAATGAGAAGCTACTCATTGCATCAGTTGGGGTTAAATACCTTGTTGCCAGCTGAAAGATAATCACCCATGCAGTAACTATCCAATAGGAGGCTCTTACCTATTTGCTTAGTTAAATCAAGGCGGCAACTTTTTTTTTGTCCAGGCAGTGTATAATGTAATAATGGGTCACTTAGAGTTCAATAATTCTTTTAAATAGCTAAATGACTTCTAAATAGCATTCATTTTTGCCTGGCTGTCTAGGCTTACATGTATCGGCAGTACAAAGTATAATCATCTTTGACAATGAGTTTTTAAGATATGTTTTACGTATTCAAAATTCTAAATTTGAGGAAATAAAATTGACTAAAAATAACTGAAAATAAAAGTTATTTTAATGTAATTTAGGTTGCTACTACAGACATTCAAACAAACAAAATAAATCAATAACAAAGTTTGCAGAAGACTTCACTAGGACTGAGACATATGAACATATTAAAGGGGTATCCCAAAACCCAAAACCCCTGCTACATCTTATTGGTGAATAACGGATATGGCGGCAGACCATTTTTAGTGAATCATTTTCTATTGGTGTGACAAAAAAATGGGGGACTTCTACTCACCCCAACCCCAAGCCAATCAAAGATTCTCACTGACATCAAAATGAGGAAGCCTAATTATTTACCAACATTACTTGTATTGGTTAGTAGGATTTCACTGTGTCGAATAAGTAATTTGAAATTATGTTATTTGGACAGAAAGGTTGAATGGCATACCAGAAACAGTCGATCAATCTTTTAATCACTTATCCTCATTATGTTAACCCTTTCATGTGCACAGTGGGGCAAAATCGTTATAACAATGACATTGCTGACATGTCATTGGTCCTAAAAGGATTAAATGGGGTACAAAAAAATAGGGATTAAGCGTTATAAATGTTTATTTTTTTTATAAACAGTACATTCAAATTCAAAGAAAAAATAAATATATAGGTAAACCCGTTAGACATTTTTCTTCTTTTAGGGAAGAGAACAGAAGTGATATATGACATATTTCTTTTTGTTCAAGTATTATTACTATAAAAAAAAAACATTAAAAATCTAAAATAAAAAAAAAAGAAGATTGTCATCAAATTAAGGATTATTCTAGCCTCGGTGAGGGAATAATCGAAATTTTATTAAAGACAGGAGGCGAATATTTGCTTTAGCTTCTATACTGAAATCTCCAGCAGCAGAGAAACAGTTAACAGAACTTTTCAAAACAACCAATGAGAACAAAGCAACAGTAGTATAAAACCCCTAAGCAGGCTCTTCCACTGTCATGCAGTAACACTTCCGGGTCCGGCACTCCGCTGTGCGGAGCTGGCCCCCGCCCCCCTCTGACGCGGCTCTGACAGTATTTAGAGAGACCGCGCCAGAGAGAGGGTGCTTGGTGATTGTGTGGGACCTACTTCCAGGTATGCACGCCGGCTTCTTGGACACGCCGGTACCACAAGCTCTGACAAGCCGTCCTAACCTTCGGAGCTAATGCAAGTATGCTTCATGCCATAGAGGATTACTGGAGAACGGAAACTCATTTACTTTACAAGTGGACCCTACCTCTGAACTCTTGGAGGACAACTCACATTAACCTTAAGTATATATTTCAGCTATTTGGCTGCAATCTCATTTAATAATGAACTAATGCCTGCTTGCAAATCTTCTCTGCTTCAAGCTACTAATTATATGGAGGACAACTCCCATCATGCATATTCACTATGAACTGTTTCTTGCTTTGCAAATACTCTCAGCTACTTGCTTAACGTTTCTATTGAAGACTATGCCTATGAACTTAAAGAATCTTATTTAATGCTTCTCTGAGGAAATACTTTAATGAACTTTGTATTGTTTATTACTTGCACTTCTTAAATGCAATTAATTTAAGTTAACTATCATTAAAACTTCGTTTGAATCAAATTGCCAGCAATCTCTCTTTTCTTAAAGCTACAGTATTGATACTTTAAAGTTTCTCAGTTTCTTCACTATTGTAATTAATGAGTTCTACAAGCAGCAGTTGAGTTCCAATCCAAATAACCCAAGTAGCATAACATTCACTTCCTCTTTCTTTGATGAGGTTGAGCAGGAGAGCAAGGAAACAAACAAATCCACCTTGTAGCAGACACATCCAGAGAAACAATCGTCAAGCCCAGAGAGAAAAGAGATTACACAGCAAGAAAACAGAAAACATTGTGAAAGTAAACTGTCAAGGCAAGATGTCATATCCATACAATATCACTTGCACATCATAATACCTGATGAATAAACAAAGTCTACAGATCTTATGAAGACCTAGTATCTAGTATGTACCTAAACTAAAAGGCATTGACGAAACATAATTACAACACAAACATGATGAATAAAACGCACACGGACAATCATCACTGAATAATAGAAATAACCTTTATTATATCAAACCATGCATTCACAAAACAGAACAATATCCCCAATTATTTATAATAGAATAAGACCCAAATCCAGGGAGGGAACGTAAAAAAAGGGGGGGGAATATTCGTCTCCTGTCTTTAATAAAATTTAGATTATTCCCTCACCAAGGCTAGAATAATCCCTAATTTTATGGCAGAACAGGAGGCTTCATATTTGCAATTTTAATGCCCAAATAGTAGAACCAGAAGCAATATGAGAGAGGACTGAAATAAAAAGAGAATGGAAAAAACGATTCCCTAAACCAAGCAGCGGTGTAGAGAAAATGCAGAAGGGACCCAATGACTTCCAAAGTTGTTGAGGTGACAGCACACCAAACCAAAAGTGTCCCAGAGGAACTCTCAAGGTCAGCCAATGAGAGCATCCACCAAATCCAACGGGCGAACGAAGATGCAGAAACAGTCCAAAACGGCCGTACGCAGAAGTCAACAGCTGTCCATGAGTAGACGGACGAAAGAACCAGATCCTGGATCTACATTGTCGTGTACAACCTGTCAGAGCCGTGGCCTATCCGAAGAATAGGGGTACAACACAGAGGACAAATAGAAATGAAATATGTGGAGCAGAAGCCGATGTACTGAACGGCAAGAAGGAAGACGACACTACGTCGATACCATGAAGTCAGAACGCGATGAAATACAAGATGTACTGGGGAAAACCGTAAGCGGAAAAAACTGTTGCAAGGCAAGTCCTTGTCATCAGGTCATTCCTCAAGGAAATGCAGAACACACGATACCACTAGAATTGAGGAATAGCGAGAAATAGGGCTCCCGTACGGTATAGTCCTCTTTGTAGACTGCAGACCAAGAGATCCTTAGCAATGACAGAATCTTGAGAAAACACACATGGGTCGTCCACTAGCTGACATAGGACGTTAATGGCCCCATACGATCCAGCCTGAGAGGGCAACTTAGCCAGACAATGGGGACAGCCATGATAAGGACCGCCATAGGGACCCAAACATCTCTTCAGACACCAGTCGTGGCAGGCTACCCCTGTGGATCCCACACATGACATTAAGAGACAGGGAGTCATAGATTGCCTTCGCATGGCAAACTCCAGCAACAAAGGGAAAGCACGGAGGACTCCTCCGAAGTGCGGTGGCCAAGCGAAACGACACTTCCAGGAATTCGGTCTGAAGCAAAGCCCAAAGTATCCTGTAGGTAAACAGGATGCATACGCCCCGAAGGAGACCAAGCTTGGAAAACGCGTCCCTCGCCTCGCTGAGGGTCCGACAGCCAGCTGGAGAACCGCTCCGTATGGCGGTTCGCACCGAATGTAATCATGCCAGTACTCAAGACCCCAGAGGGGAGGCAACCAATCACTGGGGTCTCTCCATGATCGGGTGAAGCCGTCCACCACATGAGTGTCTCATCCCGCAGACATTCTGTCACAAATGACGAATACTTGTCCAGAAGCTATAGATGGCGATCCTACGTGAGATCTGACTGCAGTCCGTAGTGGGCAACTGGTGATAAGTCCATGACAAATGGAGGTCATTTAGTTGCTCCAATGGCCATTGGAGGGAATGCCTGCCTGCCAACGTCACACAGCCTTGTTACAATGCTGCAGGCCATCCCATGTGTTCCCTATTTAGGGTTAATAAGTATATAGGGGTGTATATAAATTATACCCCTATCTGTCTCATTAGAGATATCTTTGCCAGAAGCTCAAGGAAGCAGGCTGAAGGGTCAGTGTTAGGACCCGCTTAGGGGGGTCTGCCTTGATGTTGGCAAGCGGGCATTCTCTCCAATGGCCATTGTAGCAACTAAATGACCTCCATTTGTCTAAATATACATAGGGATTAAGGAGAGAGCGCAGGTAACTTTTTCTTTTCTTTTTACTATATATTGGGGCAGATGTGTGCTGTAGTCATTGCTGCAGGCCCAGTAGTGATGGGAGTGAGCGCAGGACTTCTCTTTTTGTATTTAGATTACATTCCTAGTCTTCCAGCTAAAAAAAGGCCTCTATTTTGTGCACTGTAATATCCTCAGCTTACTACCAAAAATCGATGCACTGCAAGTATGGTGTTCACATTACAAACCCCAAATCACTGTGCTTTCTGAATGGCTAACCGCAAAATTTTTTGACTTTGCCATTAGAATACATGGGTATACATGCCATAGAAATGACAGAGAAAAAAGAGGAGGCAGCATTGTAATTTATGTTGACAATTCCATAAAGTTCACCCCCTTACAAAACTTTAGCTCTCCTGCCACCTTTAATTTCCTTTCTGGCACAATTGAGATCACGTGCAGTAAATCAATCATTGTTGCAGAAATCTACCGACACTACAACTGCCCTCTTAAAAGTCTGCAATGACATCCAAACTGGCATGGAACAAGGAGAACTAACTGGAGCTATTTTCCTTGATTTTGCAAAGGCCTTTGACACAGTAGACCACAACATTCTACTTTACAAACTACAAAACTCAGGTATTGGTGATTGTCTGCTAACCTGGTTTCGATCATATGTATCGGATCACTCACAATATGTGTCCATTTCTGACAGCGACTCCCTCCCTCTCCCAGTGACGTGTGGTGTTCCCCAAGGTTCCATTCTTGGCCCACTACTATTCACATTATTTATAAATGATCTGCCTAATATCTGCAAATCCTCAAATGTACACATGTACGCAGATGACACAGTGATCTGTGCAAGCATATCCAATCTACTGCAGCTTGAGACTGTGCTCCAAGACCAGTTTACAGAGGCAGAAAAGTGGATCGCAAAAAACAAACTCTTCCTAAACACTGACAAAACTGTCACAAAGATCTTTGGAATAGTGCCTAAATTACACAAATTACACAATTCCCACCTATCCATCAAAACAAAATCAAATAGCACACTGACCGCAGTCCACTCTTTAAAATACTTGGGTATGTTGTTAGATCACAATCAATCTTTTGGCCTCCACATTGCAAAACTTGCATCAAAATTTTATCCAAAACTAGGTGCCCTGTGCAGAATCAAATCCTGCCTAAGCCCTACAGTAAAGGAAAAGATTGTACAGCAAATGCTGATGCCAATTATTGACTATGGGCATGTAGTATATGCACCTGCACTGCAAACCCACCTTAATAAACTCAATGCATTGTATAACTCGTTCTTCCGATTTTTGCTACAATGTATTTACAGGACCCACCATTGTGACATGCTAAAAGATCTAAACTGGTTGTCGCTGGAATCCAGACACACCCTTCATCTTTCCAGCTTTGTGTTGAATAGCTTTTCTGGGACGCTCCCACCCTACCTGAGCAGAATGCTCAATCCCAGCTGTTCCCACATCCTATAACCTCTGATCCAGTACCAGCACTTTATTTAGTCTACCTCAATACAAATTGAAAGCAGCCCAATCTCCCTTTTCCTACAGTGCACTGCAATTATGGGACGACCTCCCGCACACTTTCAGATCTTCCCCAAGCCTAAAGTCCTTTAAGAGATCCCTCTCTACATACCTCAAAACAGAACGCACATGTCAGGGTTGATTATATATTTCCTACCTGTTCTATGTTAAATTTTGTATATATTGTTTATTAATATTGTTTTCGTATTTTATTGTACCCTATTGTATCAATGCAAAGTTTTGTGGACCCAGGACATACTTGAAAATGAGAAAAATTGCAATGTATCTTTCCTGGTAAAATATTTTATAAATAAAGTACAGTTGTTATAGTTTGTAGGGTACGCATCATGTATTAAAATCTTTTAGTCGCAAATACTGCACTTTTATTAAATATAACCATACACAGAGTTTCTTTGAGAAGTTACACATAGAATTCTACCTTAAATGCTCCCTATTCCCAGCTGAAAGTGAACGCACAGTGACACATACACACAGTGGAGCAGGTAGCCTCATGGTAGAGAATACATGTAATTATACCCTAAATGCTCTATACTCCCTATAGAAAGTGTAAGCTCTTGGTCACATGCACACGGAATGGCTCATAAATAGAGAATAAAAACTCTCTAAATCATCTGCAGAACCTTTATACTGAGAGTTTTAACAATATCCATATTTACGAATTACAGAGACACTTATTCGCTTTGTAAGTACTGACTACATTTTATATATTGTAACTATTTTATTTCAACAAAATTAATGAGTAGTTTGTGTTTGTAAATTACTAACTTTTCTCTCAAATATATGGTAACTAAAATTGACATTTAATTGACTTAAAATAAATAGGAGATACACAATATAGCAACCCTCACAATCACACTTTATTAGATTATATACTTCATTTACATCATATGGATCCTCTAACTAGCGGTTTAATTAGCTTTGTTTTCTGTTAATAAGTTAATTTCATAATTAACATAGTTGTCTTCTGTGCCAATGCAGTTGTAAAATTTAGGTCAGATGAACTAAGTTAAAACATTTCTTTAAGTAGACTAATTATTCTGATCAGCCACACCATTAAAACCACCGACAGGTGAAGTGTATAACATTGATTATTTCATTACAATGGCACCTGTCAAGGAATGGTATGCATTAGGCACCAAGTGAACAGTCAGTCCTTGAATTTCATGTGTTAGAAGCAGGAACAAAATGGGCAAGCGAAAAGATCTGAGTTACTCTGACAAGGGCCAAATAATGATGGCTAGATGACTGGGTCAGAGCATCTCCAAAATGGCAAGTCTAGTAGGGTGTTCCCAATATGCAGAGGTTAGTACAACCAAACGCATCTGTGGTATGTGCTGGAGCTGATATGTGTTTTGCCACCACAAGGGGGACTTACACAATATTATGCAAGTGGTTTTAATGTTGTTGCTGATCAATGTATATAGACTGTTACACACAAGTTCTAACGAGTTTCTTCAGTATCATGATTAGGCAACTGCCTTGCCCGGAATTAAGGCTGAAATAGTAGAGATGACAAACATATTCAACTAGAAGTAATTATAGATTTAATCTGATACTTTTTTTGCTGGACCCAAAGTCTGCACTGAAAACTGTTGAGCTGATAACCAATAATCATTCATCATGTAAACTGATTAGCTATACTGGAAAAATTTTACTTCCATAGCTTTGCCCGGTCCAACATTAGCCTTGATGTAATATTTTGGTTAAGCTTTTTCAGTGATTTAATATTTTTGGATAAACCTTTAAAAATGTAATTGCTTAATATATTTTATTTTTTATATATTGATATTTTTTATGTATGGAATCGTTTTTCTATGGAGTTTATCTATTAACATCTCTTCCAAAGAAGGTTCTCCATCAATGTAATAAGTAGAGGTTATGATTTGGCTAAATTAAAAGGCAGAAAGTCATTATTAGATCAGAAGAATTATATTAAACAATTAACAATATAATGTACATGTATTTTTTAAGCCTCTTCTGTGAATGGGAGAGCTACCTATTGGGTTAGAACTTCAGCTGACCACCTAAGCCAATCCACTGAGCCCCTTCCAAATGCTGCCCAAGCCTTCCATTATAAAGAATTTTGGAAAAGAAAACTGGGGGCAGAGCGATCTGGCACCGGAGCACAGACTTTGGGATTAAACATTGCAAGCAAAAATTGTTGATTTGTATGATTGGTCATGTGTATATAAATGTGTATGTATACACCCTCTGAATTCTATGGTTTTCCATATCAAGACATAATAATAATCTCTGTTCTTTAGCAGCTTTTAAAATTAGGTAAATACAACCTCAAATGAACAACAGCACATGACCTGTTACACAGCGTCATGACTTCACAAAAATAAAGCCAAAATGACAACATTTTAAAAAGCCAAAATGGAGAAGCCATGTGTCGAAAAGTAATTACCATGAAACCGTGTCTTGCTTTGTAGACAAGAAGATTAAAAATTATGTCAGAAAATGAATCCAGTCTAACTGAATTCACTGTACAGGGTTTTTCAGACTTGCCACAACTTCAGTTTCCTCTATTTATAACATTTTTATTTGTGTATCTCACCATTGTCTTCAGTAATCTTATAATTTTTGTATCTATAGTTTTGTTCTCTCATTTACACACACCCATGTACATCTTCTTGTGTAACCTATCAGTCATTGATATCTCATACACTTCGACCATTCTACCCAAACTGTTGGTCATTCTCCTCACTCAGTGTAAGACCATATCCTTTCTAGAATGCTTTATTCAGGTGTATTTTTTCATGTGCTTTGCTTGTACAGAAGTCTTATTACTGGCCGCTATGGCTTATGATCGCTATGTAGCAATCTGCCACCCTCTTCATTACTCAATTCTTATGAGTCCAAAGCATTGTGCTCGAATAGTACTTTCAGTTTGGGTCATGGGTTTATTTGATCCTGTTCTACATGCTATTTTAATTGCTAACTTTTCATACTGTCGCTCTCATCAAATAGACCACTTTTTCTGCGATATAACCCCATTGCTTAAACTTACCTGTAGTGACACATTTACTATTGAGTTATGTACCTATATTAATGGGGTTCTTCTGCTTATCAGTGCATTTTTATTAACTTTGGTATCATATGTCTTTATTATCACCGCCATCCTAAATATTCAGTCAGCAGTTGGTCGACATAAAACTTTTTCTACCTGCGCCTCCCACATGACCTGTGTTATCATCTTTTATGGAACAATGATCTGTTTGTATATGAGACCAACATCTACATATTCTCCACAAGACAAGTTTTTTGCCCTTTTATATATTATACTTATTCCGATGCTGAATCCTCTTATTTACACCCTGAAGAATAAGGACTTTAATAAGGTTTTCAAACATTTCAAGTTTTATTAGAATCCTAAACAATGAACTAGTGAATAAAAAATTGTGACAATTTTATTTTCTTGAAGAATAAGAACTTTAATTAATTTACTCCAAGAATCGAGTAATCATGTTTTTACTCTTATTTACATTGCAAAACTAAATTTAGTCAGCAAAGCCTCTGATCACCCAAACTTGAATTTTATTATTTATTTATATACTAGCCATGCATTCCATGTGTCAGATACATGTTACGCTAATAGACTTTCAAACACAAAATATGTTTTTTTTACTAGAGACGAATAAAACATTGTTTTATCCTAAGCTATACATTAATATAATTCAATAATCCATTCCTTCAGGCATGAATTATAAGGTAACATTTGAACCAGTAGTAGGCTTATAAACTAGATAGAGAACATATTACTGGAGTTTGAGGAGTCAACAGGTGTAACACATGACTAATGATGTGATACTGTTTGTTTAAAATGCTTTTTCATTCCACATTATTGAATGCATTTAACATCTACCTACAGCAGATGTTTAAAGTCTATAGTTTTGAATTAGGGCCTGTTATGCAAACATGTCATTGTATCATTTTAAACTTTAACTGTCTTCTAAAATTTTTAGTTTTTATACCTTTATGTCTTTGTCATATTGTGAAACGTCAAACAGGGCACTTTCTATAGATTGAATATTTGCATTTCAGGTCCAGTATAAAGCATCAATTTCATTTTCCTTGAGATTATATTTTTTTTGTAAATTTCATAAATGCTCTTGAAATGTCATAATTTTTTCAGGTTGACATCTGTCATGTAAAGAAACTGAAGTGATATTTTTAGATATCATTTTATAGAACTGCCACTTGTGGACATCACCACACAGCTGTGTCCTTGTGTACTTAGAGGAGTCAGTACATGCAAATGCATTTCTTATGGAAAGAGCACTTATTTTTAACATTTTCCGATAATACTGCTCTATGTGTCTTTTTATTGTATTTTTAAGGATATATTGAAGATAATTGAAGCTTGTTTATTTTTACAAGTGTCATTTTTTATTGAATGTCAGTATCCTTTGTGTACAGGGTCCTTGTGTTTGTTCTGGGTATCATTTAAAGGGTTTGTGTACTCCTCTTTTGTTGTTCATGCAATGTTTTTGTTTTTAAAGTGCACTGTAAAGTAACTATGTCTGAGTAGCATTTAATGGAACCTGAATATTATACAAGCCATTATATATATATATATATATATATATATATATATATATATACACACACACACACACAAAACATTTCAATACAATGGGTTACATTCCCTTATAAAATTAAATTACCAATGTAGAGCTAACTGGATTCTCCTAAAGGGGAAGAATGGAAGCCGGGACTGCATGATCGCGATCGCCCAGTGGAAGAGACACCCCTTGCTTTTTACAGGAACATATCTCACTGAGTTGGACTGGAAGGATAACTCACAGGATTTACATAATACTAGAAAGGAAATACAAGAGTAAAAAGGAAATAAGGAATAAAAGAGTAAGAATAAAAGAGTAAATAAAACATATCCAGAATTATTTAATGTATTAAAATATATAAATGTAATAAATATGATTGTATTCATAGTTTCCATATGAAAATGTGTAATTGTGAGGTATTATGCATTAAACATAGTCACAGTATTTTCTAATTTGTAAGCCTAATGACAGATATACTTGCATATTATAATTGGTACATCTTGTACAAATTCGGTGGTATAAACCTACCAGCAGTGTTCACTAGATGTCTCCCTACACTTTAGTGAAGAAATCTGCAGGAATTTACCTCAGTTTTGTATAGATAAGGCATTAAAAAATGCAAAAACAAAACAAAACAAAAACAAATACATTTTGAATCGAAACTTCTAAAAATGCAAGCCACGTGGTCCAAAAGAAGCAACACTAATCAGAAGTGTCTCTTTCTGGTCAACCCCATTAATCCTGTATTTTGTAATTTTTTTGTTTTTTTTCTGCTGTTTTAACAAAAAAACTGGGATGGGATATGAAATGTTGAATTACATTTGACCCATCTGACGTGACAAAGGGTTAATACTTGTATTTTGGGTTTTCAAACCCTTATTCCAGTTATTTATAAAATTAATCTTGGAATTAGTTTTTCCGACTGCTAGTGGAAGATTTTGTTCTACACAAAAAGGCTGCTGAGAGAATGAGAAGTTAAGCGCCAATGAAAACATGAACTTAAAATTTCCAAAATGTTAATAATTAGTTAATTCAAAACAAGCTTTAGGAACATGTAGAATATTATATATTATTTTTTCCTATTAACTAGGTACGGATGTCTGGATTGACATAAGTAACAGGTTGTATCAATAAGTCACAACGCTTTTTTTTTGGTCTGAGAAGTCTGGAATGTAGCAATTGATGGTCGTGTCCTTACATGAGTTAAATTTAAAAGGACTGACGTCATTATGGTCATAGCTGTATAAAATAGTGGACAAAGGACCATGAGGTTGTTGCTTGTTGTCTGTAATCTAACTCTCCCTCAGTACAGCAATTAACTGCTGGCAAGAGACCTGTACGCCAAAGACTGACTGGCAGGTAGGCAAAACGCCAATGTTTTAAAGGGTATTAAGTTAAAATCTAGACACTTTAAAGAATTTCTGATAGCACAATGTAGCTGTAATGTAATACTCTATAATTTAAACCTAAATAATGTGTAAAATGACAGGTGCACTTTAATAAAAAAAAAAAAAAAAATCAGTTACTTTCTAACTCCCCTCTCTACAGAGAAGAGGTGAGAACTGTTTGACCTGGCTGGTTATGTCATCTGCTTTATTATTCAGTTATTCAGATTAAATTAAAATGCTAAATTATCATCGGAGGAAAAAAACAGGCAATTTCCAATATTCAGTAACTATATGATGCAAATGCAATTTGTGATATAGGGGGCCATGTGAATCATATGACATTTTGAAAAAAGTACATTTACATGAACACACAGATCACAGTTGTTTGAATGTTTCGCTGAAAGGAAAACTATAGCCAGGTGTATGTCATACTACTTTATAAAGTTTAATTCATTCTTACAAGACTATAAGAAAGTAGAAATTTGAACTACCAGAAAAATATATATATTTTTGTACAATACAATATAAATAGTACAAATTGTGCTGCCCCAATTAAAACGCCAAACAAGAAATACATAATAAATAAAACAATCAGGGTTGGACAAAATAGTGTTCTTAGTTCATTCAGAAAAAAAAAAGATAATCTTATTTTACACATAATCTTACTTAATAAATGTTTTATTGCGTAAAAGCCCAGGAAATGGCCATTTGTGTAAAACAACACAGGGACTGATTTATAAAAATATATTGATTACAATGAGAGCTCTCACAGAGAGAAATCTTGTAAAGCTTGTACATGTAAATGCAAAACAAGCAATTCTAGGTTAAAGTAAAGGTACCACTTTTCTACTATTAGAGTTACTCAAACAAAAAAACTGTGTTTTCATAAAACACTGTTTTGGTTAGAGCAGAGTAGCCCTTGCTATGCTGGTCCACCCCTCTTTCCCTCCATAAAACTTAAAAAAGAAAAGTATAATTTTACCACCATTCTAATGTCGAAGCCAAGTTCTCCTCTCCTGCTATCACTCCCTCTTTGTTGTAGGGCAGTGGTCCCCAACCCAGTCCACAAGTACCCCTCAACCCCTCAACAGTCCAAGAATTAGGAATTAATCAGTTGTGTCTACGGTGTTTTTAGAAAGTAGAAAAAAAATAAAACACTTTAGACACAACAGTCTAATCCCTATATCCTGGACTGTTAGGGGGTACTTGAGGACAGGGTTGGGAACCTCTGTTGTAGGGGAAGGATGGGATGAGAGGAGAACATAGACAGCACAGAGGTAGGGCCATGTCGTTATTGGACATCTGTGGCCAGCATTCTGTGTGTATGGACTTCAGACATCCAATTTGCACAGAATTAACATTCTTGTTCCGGGCTGGCTAATGGTTGCAGAGGTCTTGAAATCTGAATGTGGAGCATTTCATAGTGCACATACAGAATCCAGGCACTGTGACTACTTAAAATCACTTCAGTGGTCATGGTCATAAGAAAAATTGATGTCATAATCCTGCTGCAGATATAGCATTAATAAAGGGTCTCTAGTGCTGTTTAAGTAAGGAGGTAGTATTCTAAGCTTAATAAAATATTATAATTGTATCAGTCAAAAAACCTTTATGTGTGACCTCTTTTATTTTGGATAGAGTGCAGAGAGTGAAACTGTCGAGTGTTCGAGCCTTTGCAAATTGCATCCTATATTTTCATTCCACTAAGATACAAAAATTAAGTGAAAATGGTGCCTGTATATAAAGACACATTCTTGTAACAATAAAATACATTCCAGTGAAAAGAATGGATGGTTATTGCAGTAAAGGAATTGCAAAAGATACATGAAAAACATAAGACAATACAATACAATACAAAATACAATACCACAGGCCTGGACAATATTTACTCAAACCATCAGAAAAAAAAAATCTTAACTAAAAACATAGCGAATTATAATTTACCAATTAGAGAATACAATAAGTCATCCTGGTCATCCAGTATATTCAGGTAGTCTGCTGACCTCATTCTTTGGGCACATAATGTTGCTGAACCTGGACCTGACCAACTGCAGCAACCCCAGATCATAGCACTGCCCCCACCGGCTTCTACAGTAGGCACTAGGCATGATGGGTGCATCACTTCATCTGCCTCTCTTCTTACCCTGATGCACCCGTCACTGGTGGTTCCCCACTATCCTTCCAGTTTTTAATAATGCATTGGACAGTTCTTTTTTTCTCCAATTTCTCCAATTTCAGAAGTTTCTGCAATCTCCTTAGATGTTTTCTCTGCATGATGCATGCCAATGATTTGACCCTTCTCAAACAGACTAACATCTTTTCCACGATCAAGGGATGTGTCTTTCAAGAAGCTACTCATTGCATCAGTTGGGGTTAAATACCTTGTTGCCAGCTGAAAGATAATCACCCATGCAGTAACTATCTAATAGGAAGCTCTTACCTATTTGCTTAGTTAAATCCAGGCGGCAACTTTTTTTGGCCAGGCAGTGTATAATGTAATGGAAAGGAAATGTATATATGATAATAAGTTGCTTAGAGTTCAATAATTCTTTTAAATAGCAAAATGACATTCATTTTTGCCTGGCTGTCTAGGCTTACATGCATTGGCAGTACAAAGTATAATCATCTTTGACACTTCTTTAAAAGATGTTTTTTACCTAAGTCGTACAAATTCAAAATTTGAGGAAATAAAATTGACTAAAAATAGATTAACTGAAAATAAAAGTTATTTTAATGGAATTTAGATTGCTACTACAGGCATTCAAACAAACACAATAAATCAATAACAAAGTTTGCAGAAGACTTCACTAGGACTGAGACATATGAACATATTAAAGAGGTATCCCAAGAACCAAAACCACTGCTTCATCTTATTGAAGAATGACGGATATGGTGGCAGAACATTTTTAGTGAATCATTTTCTGTTGGTGTGACAAAAAATGGGGGACTTCTACTCACCCCAACCCCAAGCCAATCAAAGATTCTCAGTGACATCAAAATGAGGAAGCTTAATTATTTACCAACATTACTTGTATTGGTTAGTAGGATTTCACTGTGTTGAATGAGTAATTTGAAATTATGTTATTTGGACAGAAATGTTGAATGGCATACCAGAAACAGTCGATCAATCTTTTAATCACTTATCCTCATTATGTTAACCCTTTCATGTGCACAGTGGGGCAAAATCATTATTACAATGACATTGCTGACATATCATTGGTCCTAAAAGGATTAAATGGGGTACAAAAAATATGGATTAAGCATTATAAATGTTTATTTTTTTTTATAAACAGTACATTCAAATTCAAAGAAAAAATAAATAAATAGGTAAACCCGTTAGATATTTTTCTTCTTTTAGGGAAGAGAACAGAAGTGATATATGACATTTATTTTTGTTCATGTATTATTACTATTAAAAAAAAACATTACAAATCTAAAAAAAATTCAAATTAGGGATTATTCTAGAGTACAAAACAACAGAGAAATTTGGGATACGGCTGTAAATCTAGAACAAACAAAAAGCATACATAGTGAAATATAGTTTTAAAAGGACCAAATAGTATCAATATAGTGCACTCACAAACTTCCGTGAGAATAGCGCTCTAGGGTGCCTCCCCCGATAGCAATGGGGGGCTAAATAATCCCTTCTGTTGTTCACCGGTGGATACACAATGCAGGACTCCAGTGGTGGTGAAAAAAATTGCAGCTTTATTAGTAAAGTGGAAGAAATGCCACCAAATAATTATAAAAGTTATATAAAAATATAGTGAACCAAAAGGTCCTACGCGTTTGGTTCAAACATATGAACTTCCTCGGGGACCATAGAATAAAAGCAATAACAATAACAATAAAAAAGCAACCTAATTCCCCCATCCCCACAGTCCCAATATATAGGGCTACTCCCTGTGTCCATATTGAGATTCATGAGTGTCTTCCTGATCTTCATTGGTCCAGTCAGATTTCTTCCTCAGCTATTCAGGATTATTTTCTTTTTTTCAATTAGAAAAAAACGCGTTCATATCGGCAAAACCGGAACCGGAAGTGACATCAATCCCAAGCTTCAGCGTTCCACCATGCGTATCACCATTGAAAATGGTGTAATATCCGGGCTGTGCCCTCTGGTGGTCGCCAGGAGAGTAGTCCCATAGTGTGGATAGTAAATGTACCTGTCTGGAATCAAATAAAAAAATTGGCAGCAACAGAGTATAATCGATATAATACACCCGCAAATATATGGGGAATTGATAGAGCATATTTTATCAAAAATTAGTCCTTTTGATAATCAAATAAATCTTTGTGTGGAAAATTGCACTGTTTAAACAATTTGATATCAATACAGATGTTTGTTGAAGATATTGTTAAAGAGTTAAGAGAAAATGAAGAAAAAAATAAAATATATACACATGTCTACATTTTAATCATGGTGTACACTCTATTAGCGTACAGATATTGATATGCATCAAAAGTAGCAACAATCAATATAACCACTAGCTACTTAATTGTGAAAAATACTAAAGAGCAAAAGTATTATTAATCCTTAAAGGCACAGTAAAAAATACACAGAAAAATATACAAAATTAGCCATATATTAAAAAAGGGGAAAAAGGAGAAAAAATAAAACCCCTAAATGGATATATATTCCCAAGAGGATAAGAAGGACATAAGCAGACAGATGAAACAGGACAACACATAGATTATAAAAAGCAAACCAAATCAATATCTACATTGAGTCCATTGGGCTCTAGTGTTCTAAGTTTATGGATCCAAAAAGTTTCTCGTCTAGAAAGTTGTTGGACTCTGTCCCCAACCCGCCAATGTGGGAAAACTCTCTCAATGCCCATGCATCTAAAGTCCCTCAAAGAAAAAGAGGGGCATGTATTGCAATGCACCGGGACCGAGTGGGTTGTAAGTCTTCTTTTAATATTATTTAAATGTTCCAAAAGCCGAGTTTTAAGGGCTCGTTTGGTGCGACCCACATATTGCTTGCCACATGGGCATTGGAGTACATATACAACAAAGTCCATGTGGCAGCTTATGTCTGACTTCATATGATACGTGTCACCTGTTGTATAACTAGAAAATGTATTGGACCTCTGCATAGAAGTCGTACGGCAAACTTTACACACATTACAACCCCTAAAGAAACCTACATCTCTCGACTTAGAATCTTTTTTAATGGCATAGCTTGCAGCTAACATATTTTTAAAATTTTTGTTTTTTCTGTAAATAATCTGTGGGTAGTTGGATAAATGAGCCCCAAGTATTGGATCCTGTAACAATATAGTTTGCTAAACTTTTTCTAATCTTATGATGGTCAGTATTGTACTGAGTCATAAAAGCAGACCTAAACAAATTAACGGAAGAATTATGTTGAGGTTTGTCAGTTAGGAGAGTGTTCCTCTTTATCTTAGACAGATGATGAATGTCCCTATCCAGGGCATTTTTCTCATAACCCTTCTCCAGCAGTTTCTTTTTTATGTGTTGGGACTGAGCCAGGAAGTCTTGGTCATGTGAACAATTTCGTCTCAGACGCATGAACTGGCTTCTGGTTATTCCCTTCAACCAAGGTTTATGATGGCAACTTTTTTGATGCACAAAGCCGCTGCCATCAGTTGGTTTGAAGTAACATTTAGTGCGAATGTGCCTCCCTTCATTGAACAAAGTTAAGTCCAAAAAATTAATTTCTTTGTTATTCCATACAGGTGTAAAAATCAGGTTATATAAGTTAGAATTTAATAAATCTACAAACTCAAAAAAGAGAGAAGACCCCTTCCAAATTATAAAAACATCATCGATATAACGTCGCCAGAGCACCAAGTTTTCCCTCCAGTCATGGTCAGTCAGACCACACAAAGAGATCTTCCCATCTCCTAACATAGGTGTTGGCATAACTGGGGGCAAACCTGGTGCTCATAGCGGTACCCGTGATTTGTAAATAAAAACTCCATTAAAAAAGAAATAATTGTGCTCCAAAATAAATTTAACAGAGAGAAAAAATTAATGTTTTTAGACCACTTGAGAGATTAGGATCTCTGGTCATGAAATAATCAATGGCCTCCAATCCAAGTTGATGACTAATCACCGTGTATAATGACGTGACATCTAAAGTCGCCCAACTATATTCCAGATCCCATTCGATACTCTCTATCTCCTGCAGGAATGATTTGGTATCTTTAACATAAGATGGTGCATTTTGGGCATATTTTTGTAGATAAGAATCCACAAAAGCGGACAAATTAGCAGTAATGGAATGCATGCCACTGATAATTGGGCGGCCAGAGGGGTTGGGCAACCGATTGTGTGTTTTTGGGAGGAAGTAAAAAATAGGAGTAATATGGTGTTTTTGAAACAAAAAATCAAAAAAATTTTGAGAAATGATGTCTTGATCTTTAGCTTCCTCCAATAGATTTTTCAAAACGGCATTAAATTGACAAGTTGGATCAGTTCTCAAAACTGTGTATGTTTTCTTGTCATTAAGAATATTTAATGATTCCTCCAAATAATAACTTGTAGTCATCAAAACAATCCCCCTTCCCTTATCAGCTTCCCTAATGACCAGGTCATTTCTCACACTAAGATTCTTTAAAACATTCGACTCGTTTTGTGTGAGATTATAAATAGAGTTTTTGTGTTTATTTTTCCATGTTAAAGTTTGAAATTCCAAATCTACCATACATTAAAAAATTTCCAAATAAGGCCCTTTGCTCTGAATAGGAAAAAAAATGGGACTTAGGTTTACATTTGTAATTCAAATGTGTACCTGTATTTGACACATTTGTGTCAACTGGAGACCACCACTGGAGTCCTGCATTGTGTAACCACCGGTGAACAACAGAAGGGATTATTTAGCCCCCCATTGCTATCGGGGGAGGCACCCTAGAGCGCTATTCTCACGGAAGTTTGTGAGTGCACTATATTGATACTATTTGGTCCTTTTAAAACTGTATTTCACTATGTATGCTTTTTGTTTGTTCTAGATTTACAGCCGTATCCCAAATTTCTCTGTTGTTTTGTATTCTTGCTGTGTAAAGGTCACTCTATCTGGGTAGTGACCTGGGAGGCTGTCGCATTATATCTTTGAGATAAGTATTAACTCTTTTCGCTTTGGGAGTATATCTAATGTTTATATACTGTTTTTCTATCTTGCTATACCTAGGGATTATTCTAGCCTCAGTGAGGGAATAATCTAAATTGTATTAAAGACAGGAGGCGAATATTTGCTTTACCTTCTTTACTGAAATCTCCTGCAGCAAAGAAACAGTTAACAGAACTTTTCAAAACAACCAATCAGAACAAAGCAACAGTAGTATAAAACCCCTAAGCAGGCTCTTCCACTTCCTCTTTCTTTGATGAGGTCGAGCAGGAGAGCAAGGAACCCAACAAATCCACCTTGTAGCAGACACATCCAGAGAAACAATCGTCAAGCCCAGAGAGAAAACAGATTACACTGCAAGAAAACAGAAAACATTGTGAAAGTAAACTGTCAAAGCAAGATGTCGTATCCATACAATATCACTTGCACATCATAATACCTGATGAGTAAACAAAGTCTACGGATCTTATGAAGACCTAGTATCTAGTATGTACCTAAACTAAAAGGCATTGACGAAACATAATTAAAACACAAACATGATGAATAAAACGCACACGGACAATCAGCCATGATAAGGACCGCCATAGGGACCCAAATAACTCTTCAGACACCAGTCATGGCAGGCTACCCCTGTGGATCCCACACGTGACATTAAGAGACAGGGAGTTGTAGATTGCCTTCCCATGGCAAACTCCAGCAAAAAGGGGAAAGCACGGAGGACTCCTCCGAAGTGGTGTGGCCAGGCGAAACAACACTTCCAGGAATTCGGTCTGAAGAAAAGCCCAAAGTATCCTGTAGGTAAATGGGATGCGCACGCCCCGAAGGAGACCAAGCTTTGAAAACGCGTCCCTCACCTCGCTGAGGGTCCAGCAGCCAGCTGGAGAACCGCTCCGTATGGCGGTTCGCACTGAATGTAATCATGCCAGTACTCAAGACCCGGAGGGTCAGGCAACCAATCATTGGGGTCTCTCCATGGTAGAGTGAAGCCGTCCGCCACATGAGTGTCTCATCCCGCAGACATTCTGTCACAAATGACGAATACTTGTCCAGCAGCTATAGATAGCGATCCTACGTGAGATCCGACTGCAGTCCGTAGTGAGCAACCGATGATAAGTCCATGACAAATGGAGGTCATTTAGTTGCTCCAATGGCCATTGGAGGGAATGCCCGCCTGCCAACGTCACACAACCTTGTTACAATGCTGCAGGCCATCCCATGTGTTCCCTATTTAAGGTTAATAAGTATATAGGGGTGTTTATAAAAAACACCCCTCTCTGTCTCATTAGAGATATCTTTGCCAGAAGCTCAAGGAAGCAGGCTGAAGGGTCAGTATTAGGACGCGCTTAGGGGGGTCTGCCTTGACGTTGGCAGGCGGGCATTCCCTCCAATGGCCATTGGAGCAACTAAATGACCTCCATTTGTCTAAATATACATAGGGATTAAGGAGAGAGCACATGTAAATTTTTATTTTCTTTGGTTTTTACTATATATTGGGGCTGATGTGTACTGTAGTCACTGCTGCCGGCCCAGTAGTGATGGGAGTGAGCGCAGGACTTCTCTTTTTGTATTTAGATTCCATTCCTAGTCTTCCAGGTAAAAATGGCCTCTCTTTTGTGCACTGTAATATCCTCAGCTTATTACCAAAAATCAATGCACTGTAAGAATGGTGTTCACATTACAAACCCAAAATCATTGTGCTTTCTGAATCGTGGCTAACCGCAAAAAATCTTGACTCTGCCATTGCATTACATGGGTATACATGCCATATAAATGACAGAGAAAAAAGAGGAGGCGGAATTGTAATTTATGTTGACAATTCCATAAAGTTCACCCCCTCACAAGACTTTAGCTCTCCTGCCACCTTTGATTTCCTTTCTGGCACAATTGAGATCACGTGCAATAAATCAATCATTGTTGCAGAAATCTACCGACACTACAACTGCCCTGTTAAAAGTCTGCAATGACATCTAAACTGGCATGGAACAAGGAGACCTAACTGGAGCTATTTTCCTTGATTTTGCAAAGGCCTTTGACACAGTAGACCACGACATTCTACTTCACAAACTACAAAACTCAGGTATTGGTGATTGTCCACTAACCTGGTTTCGATCATATGTATCGGATCGCTCACAATATTTGTCCATTTCTGACAGCGACTCCCTCTCTCTCCCAGTGACGTGTGGTGTTCCCCAAGGTTCCATTCTTGGCCAACTACTATTTACATTATTTATAAATGATCTGCCTAATGTCTGCAAATCCTCAAATGTACACATGTATGCAGATGACACAGTAATCTGTGCAAGCATATCCAATCTACTGCAGCTTGAGGCAGTGCTCCAAGACCAGTTTACAGAGGTACAAAATAGAATCGCAAAAAACAATCTCTTCCTAAACACTGACAAAACTGTCACAATGATTGGTGGAACAGTGCCTAAATTACACAAATTACACAATTCCCACCTATCCATCAAAACAAAATCAAATAGCACACAGACCGCAGTCCACTCTTTAAAATACTTGGGTATGTTGTTAGATCACAATCTGTCTTTTGGCCTCCACATAGAAAAACTTGCATCAAAACTTTATCCAAAACTTGGTGCCCTGTACAGAATCAAATCCTGCCTAAGCCCTACAGTAAAGGAAAAGATTGTACAGCAAATGCTGATGCCAATTATTGACTATGGGGATGTAGTATATGCACCTGCACTGCAAACCCACCTTAATAAACTCAATGCATTGTATAACTCGTTCTGCCGATTTTTGCTACAATGTAATTACAGGACCCACCGTTGTGACATGCTAAAATAACTAAACTGGTTGTCGTTGGAATCCAGACGCACCCTTCATCTTTCCAGATTTGTGTTTAATGGCTATTCTGGGAAGCTCAAACCCTACCTGAGCAGAATGCTCTCCCCAGCCGTTCCCACATCCTATAACCTTTGATCCAGTACCAGCACTTTATTTAGTCTACCTCAATACAAATAGAAAGCATCCTCCTTTTCCTACAGTGCACCGCAATTATGGGACGACCTCCCGCACACTTCAGACCTTCCCCAAGCCTAAAGTCCTTTAAGAGATCCCTCTCTACATACCTCAAAACAGAATGCATATGTCAGGGTTGATTATATATTTCCTACCTGTTCTATGTTAAATTTTGTATATAGTGTGTATTAATATTGTTTTTGTATATCATTGTACTCTATTGTATCAATGCAATGTTTTGTGGACCCAGGACATACTTGAAAACGAGAAAAATCACAATGTATCTTTCCTGGTAAAATATTTTATAAATAAATAAATTATAAACTCTACAAAAAAGTATAGTTGTTATAGTTTGTAGGGTACGTGTCATGTATTAAAATCTTTTAGTTGCAAATACTGCACTTTTATTAAATATATGCACACACAGAGTTTCTTTGAGAAGTTACACATAGAATTCTACATTAACTTCTCCCTATTCCCAGCAGAAAGTGAACGCACAGTGGAGCAGGTTGCCTCATGGTAGAGAATACATGTAATTATACCCTAAATGCTCTATACTCCCTATAGAAAGTGTAAGCTCTTGGTAACGTACACACGGAATGGCTCATAAATAGAGAATAAAAACTCTCAAAATCATCTGCAGAATCTTTATACTGAGAGTTTTAACAATATTCATATTTACAAATTACGGAGACACTTATTCGCTTTGTAAGTACTGACTACATTTTATATATTGTAACTATTTTATTTCAACAAAATTAATGAGTAGTTTGTGTTTGTAAAATTTACTAACTTTTCTCTCAAATATATGGTAACTAAAATTGACATTTAATTGTCATAAAATAAATAGGAGATACACACTATAGCAAGCCTTACAATCATACTTTATTAGATTATGTACTTCATTTACATCATATGGATCCTCTAACTAGCTGCTTAATTAGCTTCCTTTTCTGTTAATAAGTTAATTTCATGATTAACATAGTTGTCTTCTGTGCCGATGCAGTTGTAAAATTTAGGTCAGATGAACTAAGTTAAAATATTTCTTTAAGTAGACTAATTATTCTGATCAGCCACACCATTAAAACCACCGACAGGTGAAGTGTATAACATTGATTATTTCATTACACCTGTCAAGGAATAGTATACATTAGGCACCAAGTGAACAGTCAGTTCTTGAATTTCATGTATTAGAAGCAGGAAAAAAATGGACAAGCGAAAAGATCTGAGTTACTTTGACAAGGGCCAAATAATGATGGCTAGACGACTGGGTCAGAGCATCTCTAAAATGGCAAGTCTAGTGGGGTGTTCCCAATATGTAGAGGTTAGTACAACCAAACGCATCTATGGTATGTGCTGGAGCAACAAATCCGATCCATGAATGCCCCACCTCGCAGCTTGAAGGACTTAAAGGATCTGTAGCTAATGTCTGGCTGTCAGAAACTAAAGGACAGAGCTGTTTTGGCACCACAAAGGGGACTTACACAATATTATGCAAATGGTTTTAATGTTGTGGCTGATCAGTGTATATAGGCTGTTACACACAGTTCTAATGAGTTTCTTCAGTATCATGATTAGGCAACTGCCTTGCCCAAATTAAGGCTGAAATAGTAGTGGTGACAAACATATTCATCTAGAAGTAATTATAGATTTAATCTGATACTTTTTTTGCTGGACCCAAGGTCTGCACTGAAAACTGTTGAACTGATAACCAATAGTCATTCATCATGTAAACTGATTAGCTATACTGGAAACATTTTACTTCCATAGCTTTGCCTGGTCCAACATTAGCCTTGATGTAATATTTTGGTTAAGCTTTTTCAGTCATTTAATATTTTTGCATAAACTTTTAAAAATGTAATTGCTTAATATATTTTATTTTTTATATATTGATATTTTTTATGTATGGAATTGTTTTTCTATGGAGTTTATCTATTAACATCTCTTCCAAAGAAGGTTCTCTATCAATGTAATAAGTAGAGGTTATGATTTGGCTAAATTAAAAGGCAGAAAGTCATTATTAGATCAGAAGAATTATATTAAACAATTAACAATATAATGTACATGTATTTTTTAAGCCTCTTCTGTGAATGGGGGTGCTACCTATTGGGTTAGAACTTCAGCTGACCACCTAAGCCAATCCACTGAGCCCCTGCCAAATGCTGCCCAAGCCTTCCATTATAAAGAATTTTGGAAAAGAAAACTGGGGGCAGAGCGATCTGGCACTGGAGCACAGACTTTGGGATTAAACATTGCAAGCAAAAATTGTTGATTTGTATGATTGGTCATGTGTATATAAATGTGTATGTATACACCCTCTGAATTCTATGGTTTTCCATATCAGGACATAATAATAATCTCTGTTCTTTAGCAGCTTTTAAAATTAGGTAAATACAACCTCAAATGAACAACAGCACATGACCTGTTACACAGCGTCATGACTTCACAAAAATAAAGCCAAAATGACAATATTTTAAAAAGCCAAAATGGAGAAGCCATGTGTCGAAAAGTAAGTACCATGAAACTGTGTCTTGCTTTGTAGACAAGAAGATTAAAAATTATGTCAGAAAATGAATCCAGTCTAACTGAATTCACTGTACAGGGTTTTTCAGACTTGCCACAACTTCAGTTTCCTCTATTTATAACATTTTTATTTGTGTATCTCACCATTGTCTTCAGTAATCTTATAATTTTTGTATCTATAGTTTTGTTCTCTCATTTACACACACCCATGTACATCTTCTTGTGTAACCTATCAATCATTGATATCTCATACACTTCGACCATTCTACCCAAACTGTTGGTCATTCTCCTCACTCAGTGTAAGACCATATCCTTTCTAGAGTGCTTTATTCAGGTGTATTTTTTCATGTGCTTTGCTTGTACAGAAGTCTTATTACTGGCCGCTATGGCTTATGATCGCTATGTAGCAATCTGCCACCCTCTTCATTACTCAATTCTTATGAGTCCAAAGCATTGTGCTCGAATAGTACTTTCAGTTTGGGTCATGGGTTTATTTGATCCTGTTCTACATGCTATTTTAATTGCTAACTTTTCATACTGTCGCTCTCATCAAATAGACCACTTTTTCTGCGATATAACCCCATTGCTTAAACTTACCTGTAGTGACACATTTACTATTGAGTTATGTACCTATATTAATGGGGTTCTTCTGCTTATCAGTGCATTTTTATTAACTTTGGTATCATATGTCTTTATTATCACCGCCATCCTAAATATTCAGTCAGCAGTTGGTCGACATAAAACTTTTTCTACCTGCGCCTCCCACATGACCTGTGTTATCATCTTTTATGGAACAATCATCTGTTTGTATATGAGACCAACATCTACGTATTCTCCACAAGACAAGTTTTTTGCCCTTTTATATATTATACTTATTCCGATGCTGAATCCTCTTATTTACACCCTGAAGAATAAGGACTTTAATAAGGTTTTCAAACATTTCAAGTTTTATTAGAATCCTAAACAATGAAATAGTGAATAAAAAATTGTGACAATTTTATTTTCTTGAAGAATAAGAACTTTAATTAATTTACTCCAAGAATCGAGTAATCATGTTTTTACTCTTATTTACATTGCAAAACTAAATTTAGTCAGCAAAGCCTCTGATCACCCAAACTTGCTATTTTATTATTTATTTATATACTAGCCATGCATTCCATGTGTCAGATACATGTTACGCTAATAGACTTTCAAACACAAAATATGTTTTTTTTACTACAGATGAATAAAACATTGTTTTATCCTAAGCTATACATTAATATAATTCAATAATCCATTCCTTCAGGCATGAATTACAAGGTAACATTTGAACCAGTAGTAGGCTTATAAACTAGATAGAGAACATATTACTGGATTTTGAGGAGTCAGCAGGTGTAACACATGACTAATGATGTGATACTGTTTGTTTAAAATGCTTTTTCATTCCACATTATTGAATGCATTTAACATCTACCTACAGCAGATGTTTAAAGTCTATAGTTTTGAATTAGGACCTGTTATGCAAACATGTCATTGTATCATTTTAAACTTTAACTGTCTTCTAAAATTGTTAGTTTTTATACCTTTATGTCTTTGTCATATTGTGAAACGTCAAACAGGGCACTTTCTATAGATTGAATATTTGCATTTCAGGTCCAGTATAAAGCATCAATTTCATTTTCCTTGAGATTATATTTTTTTTGTAAATTTCATAAATGCTCTTGAAATGTCATAATTTTTTCAGGTTGACATCTGTCATGTAAAGAAACTGAAATTATATTTTTAGATATAATTTTATAGAACTGCCACTTGTGGACATCACCACACAGCTGTGTCATTGTGTACTTAGAGGAGTCAGTACATGCAAATGCATTTCTTATGGAAAGAGCACTTATTTTTAACATTTTCCGATAATACTGCTCTATGTGTCTTTTTATTGTATTTTTAAGGATATATTGAAGATAATTGAAGCTTGTTTATTTTTACAAGTGTCATTTTTTATTGAATGTCAGTATCCTTTGTGTACAGGGTCCTTGTGTTTGTTCTGGGTATCATTTAAAGGGTTTGTGTACTCCTCTTTTGTTGTTCATGCAATGTTTTTGTTTTTAAAGTGCACTGTAAAGTAACTATGTCTGAGTAGCATTTAATGGAACCTGAATATTATACAAGCCATTATATATATATATATATATATATATATATATATACACACACACACACACAAAACATTTCAATACAATGGGTTACATTCCCTTATAAAATTAAATTACCAATGTAGAGCTAATTGGATTCTCCTAAAGGGGAAGAATGGAAGCAGGGACTGCATGATCGCAATCGCCCAGTGGAAGAGACCCCCCTTGCTTTTTACAGGAACATATCTCACTGAGTTGGACTGGAAGGATAACTCACAGGATTTACATAATACTAGAAAGGAAATACAAGAGTAAAAAGGAAATAAGGAATAAAAGAGTAAGAATAAAAGAGTAAATAAAACATATTCATAATTAATGTATTAAAATATATAGATGTAATAAATATGATTGTATTCATAGTTTCCGTATGAAAATGTGTAATTGTGAGGTATTATGCATTAAACATAGTCACAGTATTTTCTAATTAGTCAGCCTAATGATAGATATACTTGCATATTATAATTGGTACATCTTGTACAAATTCGGTGGTATAAACCTACCAGTAGTGTTCACTAGATGTCTCCCTACACTTTAGTGAAGAAATCTGCAGTTTTGTATAGATAAGGCATTAAAAAATGCAAAAACAAAACAAAACAAAAACAAATACATTTTGAATAAAACACCCTCGAAACTTCTAAAAATGCAAGCCACGTGGTCCAAAAGAAGCAACACTAATCAGAAGTGTCTCTTTCTGGTCAACCCCATTAATCCTGTATTTTGTAATTTTTTTGTTTTTTTTCTGCTGTTTTAACAAAAAAACTGGGATGGGATATGAAATGTTGAATTACATTTGACCCATCTGACTCGACAAAGGGTTAATACTTGTATTTTGGGTTTTCAAACCCTTAATCCAGTTATTTATAAAATTAATCTTGGAATTAGTTTTTCAGACTGCTAGTGGAAGATTTTGTTCTACACAAAAAGGCTGCTGAGAGAATGAGAAGTTAAGCGCCAATGAAAACATGAACTTTCAATTTCCAAAATGTTAATTAATTTATTCAAAACAAGCTTTAGGAACATGTAGAATATTACATATTCTTTTTTCCTATTAATTAGGTACGGATGTCTGGATTGACATAAGTAACAGATGGTATCAATAAGTCACAACGCTTTTTTTTTAGGTCTGAGAAGTCTGGAATGTGGTAATTGATGGTCGTGTCCTTACATGAGTTAAATTTAAAAGGACTGACGTCATTATGGTCATAGCTATATAAAATAGTGGACAAAGGACCATGAGGTTGTTGCTTGTTGTCTGTAATCTAACTCTCCCTCAGTACAGCAATTAACTGCTGGCAAGAGACCTGTACGCCAAAGACTGACTGGCAGGTAGGCAAAACGCCAATGTTTTAAAGGGTATTAAGTTAAAATCTAGACACTTTAAAGAATTTCTGATAGCACAATGTAGCTGTAATGTAATACTCTATAATTTAAACCTAAATAATGTGTAAAATGACAGGTGCACTTTAATAAAAAAAAAAAAAAAATCAGTTACTTTCTAACTCCCCTCTCTACAGAGAAGAGGTGAGAACTGTTTGACCTGGCTGGTTATGTCATCTGCTTTATTATTCAGTTATTCAGATTAAATTAAAATGCTAAATTATCATCGGAAGAAAAAAACAGGCAATTTCCAATATTCAGTAAACATATGATGCAAATGCAATTTGTTATATAGGGGGTCATGTGAATCATATGACATTTTGAAAAAAGTACATTTACATGAACACACAGATCACAGTTGTTTGAATGTTTCGCTGAAATGAAAACTATAGTCAGGTGTATGTCATACTACTTTATTAAGTTTAAATCATTCTTACAAGACTATAAGAAAATAGAAACCTATCACTAGAAATAATCTGAAATCTCTAAAAATAACCACTCACATATGCATACTGAGCTAAAAATACAAATACACGTATAAAAGTAAAAATAAAAATACAGATGATGAAAACACTAGGTGCCAGCCTTGTGAACACAGCTCACTACATCAAAGAGTGAATGATCAACTAAGCAGTGAATACTTGAAAATAGACACAATAACTGGAAATGAAAAAATAAATCACTCAAAAAATCAGGATCAAGATGGGTAATCCAAACAGATGTACAGTCCCATAGAGTCCAAGATTGAAGAAGTCTAAAGCGAGGTCTAGACTTAAAGTATGGTTAAAATCACAGTTTATTAACCCCTTCACGCCGTCACGGCGTTCTATGCCGTCCCGCAATAAGTGGGCTTTAAAGCCATTGTGGCGGCATAGAACACCGTAACGGCTTTGAGCCCTGGAGCGCCCGGGATACTTACCTACCCGGCGCTCCGCTTCGGGAGGACTGCCTCACAGCCCAGGCAGCCCTCCCACGGCAAGTGAGGCCCCCGGGGCCATGTGATCGCTCTCAAAGAGCGATCACATGGCCCCCTATAGCTGGCTATGGATCTACCAGCAGGGGGCTGTCTACTGGTGGAAAGTGTAAAATAAATTAATTAAACATGTTTTAAAATAAAATATATATATTTATAAATATATAATATATGTATATATATTATTTATATAATATATATGTAACGTCATAGGTAATGTATTTTAATATTAATATAAGTATATATATTAATATTAAGATACACTTAGAATGACGTTACATATATATAATATGTATATATAATATATATATATATAAAATATATATACACATATATTATATATATATATTATATATATATACGTATAATTACAATAATAAATAAATAAAATAATAAAAGTAATAAATAAAATATTGAAACAAAATTTAATATAAATTATATATTCATATGTAATTTTATTCTAACTGTATTTTGTTATTAATATATATATATATATATATATATATATATATATATACATATATATATATATATTGGTAACAAAATACACTTAGCATGACATTCTATATATCTATATCTATCTATATATAAAATACAAATAACCGCAAATATATATACATAGATAAATACATATAATTACATAAAAGATTACATTAGTATACACGTAGAATTTAAATACCTATAAATGCATATATATTAAAATTCTATGTATTGTATTGTATTACAACGATGATATTTTAAGTAAAAGTGAAGTTTTTTGCATTTTTTACAAACGAATGGCATTTTATGGACTATATTATTGTTGTAATATGTTTTACTGTTTTAAAACACTAATATTTGTGTTAAGTGAAGTCTCCCGAGAATAACAGTACCCCCCATGTACAGGTTATAGGGTGTTTTGGAAAGTTAGAGAGTCACATATAAGGCTTGCATTTTATTTTTTTTGACATTGAAATTTGCCAGATTGGTTATGTTGCCTTTTGTAGCCCAGGAATGAGAATTACCCCCATGATGGCATACCATTTGCAAAAGTAGACAACCCAAGGTATTGCAAGTGGGGTATGTCCAGTCTTTCTTAGTAGCCACTTAGTCACAAACACTGGCAAAATATTAGTTTTTTGCTTTTTTCACAAAAAAACAAATATGAACGCTAACTTTGGCCAGTGTTTGTGACTAAGTGGCTACTAAAAAAGACTAAACATACCCCACTTACAATACCTTGGGTTGTCTACTTTTTCAAATGGTATGCCATTATGGGGATAATTCTCATTCCTGGGCTACCACACCGTCTCAAAGGTAACACTGTCTCAAAGGTAACATTACTAATCTGGCAAATTTCAATTTGAAAATGGAATGTTCTATATTTAACCTTGTAACTTTCCAAAACACCATAAAACCTGTTAATGAGGGGTACTGTTGTACTCGTGAGACATCGCTGATTACAAATATGGGCATTTTTTTACAGTAAAACCTAACAGTATTATGACATTAACAGCTAAAATGTCAGACGGAAATACAAATTTAAAAAAAAATCTTATTTTCTCACATTTGTTAAACTTTTATTCATAATAAATTATGTTCCATATATGAAAAGTTAATGATAAATTAAAGCCCTGTTTCCCCTGAACAAAATGATATATAATAAGTGTGGGTGCACTTAATGTGACAGCGGCGAATTACGGTTGAACAGACATATGGCGCAAATTCCAGTGTTTGTTTACGTTTTGTTTTGATCAGAACGTGCACTATTGACTAAGTCATGAAGGGGTTAACACATAGCAGTATCACATCCTGCACAATATGCTTCTGCTCAATGGAAACAGCAGTAGCAATAAAGTGTCACGGTGGAATTATAATGTAACCAATATTGGTATTCTTCAGTAATAGTATCGGATAGCAGTAAAAGATAATAGTTGCTCATATACCACTAAATACAGGTATATAGCAAATAGTTGTTAATACTTAGCAGGTAAGAGTGGAAGAACGCTGAAAGTATTCTTCAATAAAACTTCTTATTTATTAAACATACAAATAAAAATTGGAATACACTCACAAATGAGAGATTGCCAGCAAAAGAGTCTTTCGGGTAAGCAGAAGTCCGGTGATGTTATGCACTATTTTGGGAATGTATTCACTCCGGCCGGTGAGTTGAACTTGATGTATGGAGGGAGGTGAGATACCTCTCACGTGCGTTTCACTTAGTGCGCCCGGTCTGCGTTCCACGGTTGCTCGTAGCTGGATACAATCTACGGCAATTGTCGAAAAAAGCCTTACGCATTTCGTGACAGTTCACAGTCACTTCATCAGAGGCGGATAAAAGTCTGGGGCTGCTAATCCGTTTTATATAGTGATTACCTCTGTTGTAGGGGAAGGATGGGATGAGAGGAGAACATAGGCAGTGCAGAGGTAGGGCCATGTCGTTATTGGACATCTGTGGCCAGCATTCTGTGTGTACGGACTTCAGACATCCAATTTGCACAGAATTAACACTTTAGTTCCGGTCTGGCCAATGGTTGCAGAGCTCTTGAAATCTGAATGTCGAACATTTCATAGTGCACATTCAGAATCCAGGCACCGTGACCACTTCAATACACTGAAGTGGTCATGGTCATAAGAGTAACCATTTCACTAGAAAAATTGATGCCCTAATCCTGCTGACTGCTGCAGATATGGCATTAATAAAGGGCCTCTAGTGCTGTTTAACCAAGTAAGGAGGTAGTATTCTAAGCTTAATAAAATATTATAATTATATCGGTCAAAAAACCTCTATGTGTGACCTCTTTCTTTTATTCTGGAAATAGTGCAGAGAGTGAAACTGTCGAGTGTTTGAGCCTTTGCAAATTGCATACTATATTTTCATTCCACTAAGATACAAAAATTAAGTGAAAATGGTGCCTGTATATAAATACATTCTTGTAACAATAAAATACATTCCAGTGAAAGAATGGATGGTTATTGCAGTAAAGGAATTGCAAAAGATACATAATAAACACAAGACAATACAATACAAAATACAATACAACAGGCCTGGACAATATTTACTCAAACCATCAGGAAAAAAAAAACTAAACTAAAAACATAGCGATTTATAATTTACCAATTGGAGAATACATTAAGTCTGTACCCCTTCTTTAGCAGCTCTGCAGAAGTGAGAAGTGTGTCATTGGACCACCAGGGAGCGTCAGAGCCCACTGGGGATTGAGGTAAGGAGGCAAATCACTGAAAAAAAGTTTGCCCCATTACCGGCCAAACTTCTTCCGACATCATAACCAATACAGCAGAGCAACCCTTTAACCCTGCATGTATTTAAACAGCTGCATACAGCCACTATACTCATAGATTTAAACACAATGCAAGCACAAATATGTGCAAACATACATATAAATATAGGCAGTTATCAAATATCAATACATGTTGTTTGGACATGTTTATGCCTGCAATGTCCTCCAGTAAGTAAATTTATCAAACTAACTATGTATGCATACCTGCCGATTATTTAGGCGGGCAGGGGTCACCTTACAATTTTGTGCCTAAAGGTTCTTGAAATGTAAATTCGACCCTTGATGTAGGGGTCATGTTGCATTGAATGTTTATTGTATTTAGTTAGTTAGTATAATGCTTCCTGATGAATCAGCCTCATCACCAAAAAAATATTACTTGTATTACTTCTAAATACACTGCCTGGCCAAGAAAAAAGTCGCCACCGATAAAAAAGATTGGACCGGCTTTAGCTTTGATTACAGCATGCATTCGCTGTGGTATTGCTTCAATAAGCTTCTGCAATGTCACAAGATTTATTTCCATCCAGTGTTACATTAATTTTTCCACCAAGATCTTGTATTAATGATGGGAGAGTTGGATCACTGTGCAAATCCCAAAGATTCTCAATGGGGTTAAGGTCTGGAATCTGTGGTGGCCAATCCATATGTGAAAATGATGTATCATTCTCCCTGAACCATTCTTTCACAATTTGAGCCCGATACATCCAGGCATTGTCATATTGGAATATGAATCCATTGATGGAATAACCTGGTCATTCAGTATATTCAGGTAGTCTGCTGACCTCATTCTTTGGACACATAATGTTGCTGAACCTAGACCTGACCAACTGCAGCAACCCCAGATCATAGCACTGCCCCCACCGGCTTGTACAGTAGGCACTAGGCATGATGGGTGCATCACTTCATCTGCCTCTCTTCTTACCCTGATGCACCCATCACTGGTGGTTCCCCCTATCCTTCCAGTTTTTAATAATGCATTGGACAGTTCTTAACCCAATTTCAGTAGTTTCTGCAATCTCCTTAGATGTTTTCTCATGCCAATGCATGCCAATGATTTGACCCTTCTCAAACAGACAAACATCTTTTCCACGATCACAGGATGTGTCTTTCAGAATGGTTGTTTAAGAAATAAGAAGCTACTCATTGCATCAGTTGGGGTTAAATACCTTGTTGCCAGCTGAAAGATAATCACCCATGCAGTAACTATCCAATAGGAGGCCCTTACCTATTTGCTTAGTTAAATCCAGGCGGCGACTTTTTTTGGCCAGGCAGTGTATAATGTAATAGAAACATTTAAATAAATAAAGGGAATTAACACAGTAAAGGATGAGACTATATTTAAAAGAAGGAAAACTACCACACAACAAGAGGACATTAAATTAGAGGGGCAAAGGTTTAAAAATAATATCAGGAAGTATTACTTTACTCAGAGTGTAGTGGATGAACGGAATAGCCTTCCAGCTGAAGTGGTAGAGGTTAACGCAGTGAGGGAGTTTAAGCATGTGTGGGATAGGCATAAGGCTATCCTAGACTTAAGATAAAGCCAGGCACTAATTAAAAGTATTTTGAAATATTGGGCAGACTAGATGGGTCGAATGGTTCTTATCTGCCGTCACATTCTATGTTTCTATGTAAGAGGAATAAGGGAAGGAAAGGAAATAAGAAAGAAGAGAGGGGAAAAGAGAGGATAAAATAATATAATTTGCTAAGCTCTGCAGGATACTAAATAAAATTGGATGTCTATATTGATTATTTAATGCAATATATTATTTCAGTTATTGGTCAACGTAGATTAATACTTAGAATTGTATTTATCCGGTCAGTCAGACATAGATACAAGTTTTCAGTTTATCTTTTATAAGCTCCTATATTTAGAGTTTAGTTAGTGTCTATATAGGGAAGGGGGGTAAGACAGTCACAATCACTCAAATGAGGGTGTGCATTCGTGATTTCCCTAGATTTTGTGATGTTTTTTATGTTAACTTAGTATATTATGAGGAGGAGAAAAGTTGAGGAGATTTTAGAACTTTTAGGACCGCGATCTGGATATATAGATATGGATCTGTACAATTATTTAAGAAAAACTAATCCAAAATTGCCCATAATATTTACCCTACCAAAAATTAATAAAAGTCTACAGAAACCACCAGATCGCCCTATCGTTTCTGCAATTAATGGAGTGTTGGAGCCCATTGCAAAATACCTTGATTTCCTATTTAAAGTGCCGGTGGAACAACTTCCCACATGCATGAAAGACACACAAGAGTTGATTAACACATTATCTTAAAGATAAGACCAGACAACCCTTATTTAGGGTAGGTGTCCAATCTTTAACTTTATTGTTCCAATTTTAAGGTAAATTGCTTTTTGGCTTTTTACCATTTTATTGGCCACACAGGGCCTTTATGCATAACCCCATGCAAGGGGTCTACCACACAATCATACATGGTCACATCCCAAGATCCTCCCCCTCCCTGGGGTGCCAGTGCGGCCAGTGCAGGCAGTGTATAACGTAATAGAAAGGAAATGTATATGTAATAATAAGTCACTTAGAGTTCAATAATTCTTTTAAATAGCAAAATGACTTCTAAATGGCATTCATTTTAGCCTGGCTGTCTAGGCTTACATGCATCGGCAGTACAAAGTATAATCATCTTTGACACTGAGTCTTTAAAATATATTTTTTACCTAAGTCTTATGAATTCACAATCTGAGGAAATAAAATTGACTAAAAATAGATTAACTGAAAATAAAAGTTATTTTTTTTTTTGTAATTCTTTATTTTTGTTATGCATAGTATATCAAACATGCTTGCAATGCCACAACAGCAATTACAAGCTGGCTTATCGATCATATGGTAATACTGTAACATGGCACATAGAGTAATGGCACAGTGTATGGTAAAAGCAGTATAATAAGGTGCCTGTTCGGGCTAAACATATATATTTTGACGGCGTGTTGGGTAGTGGAGAAGTAGTCTCGTCTTGCAGCTAGTTAAGGTGTAGCTCATTAATTGTGTTTGACCATAACCACTATAGTGATACAATGTGTAGTAGAGGTTATTAAATAGTGGAGCCGCTTGTAGGGGACTCAACCTAGTAGATGCTGCCGCACTCATAGTATATACAATTGAGTTTACACCCTCCCAGCGAAGGTCGCTGTTCGGGCGGTAGTTCTGGTTTTGAGGTTATGTCAGCCTTCAGGGTTTGGTGCAGTTTTGTAAGCGTTTGAGCAGTGTAGTTTCTCGTTTGGTTTCTGATTTGGTGGTTTTTACATGCTATAGGCCTGCAGTAAGGTTGCCTGCTGCTAGAGTGTCACACAAGAAAGAGTGGCACAAGCTTTTCTTTGTACTATAGTCTGAGTGTTGGGTGTGTGTTCTCCGTTAGACGTCAGGACCATTTTGTTGTTTGCTTGTGTGTGTTTCGTTTGGTCTCTGTGGTCAGTTGCATCGTCTTGGGTGCGTCTGAGTTGCGTTTGCGATGTTAGCTGCGGCTTGTTCCAGTGGTCAGGGGTGGTTGTCGTGTCTTGTGGTTTTGGGTTCGCGGTGTTATTGTGTGTATAGTCTATCGTGGGTATATTATGGGTAGCTTGTGTATGGGGATAAGGCATCGCGCCTACAGGGGAGAGGGGGGAGAGTGGGGGGGATGGAGGGAAGTTACAGAGCGGCCGGACGTCCCCGACCCCGTCTTACACTCCCACAATGTGTCTCATAACCCAAGGGTCCCAGATTTTGTGGAAGTGTTTTGTCGTGTCATGTAGAATGGCTGAGAGTTTGTCCATTTCCATGGTTTCATTGGTTTTTTGGATCATCTTCGCCAGTGTGGGTGTGTTGTGGTTACCCCATTGCTCTGCTATGGTGCGTCTAGTAGCGAGGGCTATTTTCGCTACCAGTTTGTTTTGTGCTCTTGTTAGGCTGGGTAGGGGTTTGGAGAGTAGCCACGTCCAAGGGTCTGTGGGTATGTCTTCGTGCAATATTCTGGAGGTGAGGTTAGCAACCTCAGTCCAGAGTTGCGAGCTGCAAGGGCAGTGCCACCACATGTGTATGTATGTACCTTGTTGTCCGCATTTTTTCCAGCACGTGTCTGTTTGGGCTATGCCCATCTGTTTGAGTTTCAGAGGCGTTAGGTACCATCTAAGCATGGTTTTGTACGCCTGTTCTTTGTGGTTCACGCATATGGTTAGTGAGGCGGTTGCTTCCCATATGCTTGCCCAGTCTGTTGGGTCATCCGGTGGGCCTATGTCTCTTTCCCATGCTTTTGTGTATGTAAGTGTGTCCGCTGGGGAGTTGGAGTTTAGTACGGAGTATATCAGGGAGATTTGTCCTTTATGTGTGGGGGTTTGTAGGCAGTTTGTTTCGAATCGAGTGAGTTTTGCGGTTGCTGTTTTCCTATTCTGAGGTTCTGTCAGGAAGCTGCGTAATTGTAGATATCTAAAGTGGTCGAAGGTGTTCAATGGCGTGGTACATGGGAGTTCTGGGAATGGGATTAGTTGTTGGTTGTTGTAGAAATCTCTGAGTCTGATTAGTCCGTTGTCTTCATAATGTGTGTAGTCACGTGGCGTCATGCCTGGGGGGAATTGTTTATTTCTAAGGATTGGGGTAAGTGGTGAGGGGGAGTTTATGAGGGGGTATCGTGCGGTGGTTCTGTCCCAGACCTGTAGTGATGTAGTTAGGGCGGGTGTTGTTGGGGGAAGTGCCAGTCTGTCTTTTTTTGGGAGCCAGAAGAGGAGGGAGGGGTGGTCTCTGCCGAGGAGGTCGTGCTCCAGATCGACCCAGAGTTTTGTCCCCGGGGGGGAGTGGAGGTGTTGCACTTGGGCTAGTTGGGCTGCTTGGTAATATTGGATGAGGTTGGGTAGGCCCAGGCCTCCGGTCTTAACTGTTTTGTACATTGTTATCCGTTTGATCCGTGGTCTTTTATCGGCCCAGATGAATTTATCTATTTTTGATTGGAGGGCTTTGAAGTCCAGCCTAGAGATGGGGATGGGTAGGGTCCGGAACAAATATAGGAATTTGGGCAGGAGGTTCATTTTTATGGATGCGATCCTGCCTAGCCAGGAAATATGCATGGGTTGCCACCTTTGTAGGTCTATTTGGGCTCGTTCGATTAGGGGGGTATAGTTGAGTGAGTACATTTCGGAGAGGTTCGCTGAGATGTGTGTGCCTAGGTAGTGGATACTTTGTTGATTGTATCGGAATGGGTGAGAGCATTTTATTTGGGTTAGGAGTTGTTGCGGGAAGTTGAGGGGAAGGGCTTCAGTTTTTTCTAGGTTAAGTTTGTAGCCGGAGACGCCGGCATATTTTTGGAGGAGTGTGAGTAGGGGGGGCAGGGAGTTGGTGGGGTCCGTGAGTGTCAGTAGGATATCATCTGCGTACGCTGCGATCTTATATTCTTCCTGTCGGACTTTGAGGCCCAGGATTTCGGGGGATATGCGAATGAGTTGAAGAAGGGGTTCTAGGGAGAGGGCGAACAGGAGTGGGGAAAGCGGGCAGCCTTGTCTGGTTCCATTTTTTATTGTGAATTCATGCGGGCCAGTGTTGGGGAGAAGGAGGGTTGCCGTGGGGTTGGAATACAGTGTTGTGAGGGCCGTGATGATGGCGTCGGGGAAGTGGAATTTTCGTAGGGCGGCAAATAGGAAGGGCCAGAGTAAGCGGTCAAACGCTTTTTCCGCGTCCATCGAGAGTAGGAGGGTGGGGATGTTCCTATGTTGGGCTCTCCATATTAGGTCTACCGTGCGTCTGGTGTTGTCGCATGCTTGGCGGTTGGGGATGAATCCTACTTGGTCTGGGTGCACGAGTTTTGGAAGGAGACGTTGTATTCTGTTGGCCAGTGTTTTCGTGAGGATTTTGATGTCTGTGTTGAGGAGAGATATTGGGCGGTAATGTCCAGGGTCTAGGTGTGTTTTGTGTGGTTTGGGGATTAGGCATATGTTGGCCTTGAGCATCTCTTGTGGTACCTGGTCGCCTTCCATTATAGAATTGCAGAGTGCGGTCAGATGGGGTATCAATGTGGCGCTGAACGTTTTATAATAGAGGCCTGTGAAGCCGTCAGGTCCTGGGCATTTATTGGGTTTAATGTGCTTTATTGTGAGGGCTATTTCCTCTTCAGTGATTGGGGACGCGAGGGTGTTTCGTTCTTGGTCTGTTAGTGCTGGGAGGGGGATTTCCGATAGGAAGTCGTGAATTTCTTGTCCTAGCGTTTGGTGAGTGAAAGTGTGGTTGGGTTTATGGTCGTATAATTTGGAGAAGTAGTCAACGAATATAGAGGCTATGCGGTCAGGGTCTTTATGGGTTCTGCCTCCAGGCGATGTGATTTCGTCTATGTGTTTTTGGAGAGTTTTATGTCGGAGTCTACGCGCAAGGAGGGTGTCTGCCTTGTTGGACTTCTCATAATATAGTTGTTTGGTCCATTGTAATGCTTTTTGGGAATCTTTGGCCATATAGGACTTTATTGCGTGTTGGTGCAATTTAATTTGGTCGAGCAGTGATTGAGATGGGGTGCGTTTGTGTTTGGCTTCTATTGTCCTTAGGGAGGTCAGGTGTTGTTCTAATTCCCGGAGTGTTTGTCTTTTGTGGGCGCTGGCTGCGCTAATTATGCTTCCTCTGATTGTTGCTTTATGGGCTGCCCATAGTGTGTTCGTGGATGGGACCGATCCCGTATTGGTCTCGAAATAGTTTGTGAGCTCCTGTTGGATTGTTTGTCTGATTTGGGGGTTATGTAAGAGTGTGGGGTTTAACCGCCAAGTCCACGCTTTGGCTGTGCGGGGCTTATCTATGTTGAGAGAGATTTCGGCGTGATCAGACCAAGTGATTGAACCTATCGAGGTGGAGTGTGTATAAGGTACTAGGGAAGGGGATATTAAAAATAGGTCTATCCTGGAGTAAGAGGAGTGTGGGTGCGAGTAGAAGGTGAAGTCTGGGGTTGTGTGGTGTTGGAGTCTCCATATGTCTTGGAGGCCTATCTGGGTGGCGAACTCCATGAGGAGATTGTCATTTTTCCTGGTAGGGGGTTTGCGTGATTTGTTTCCCTCCGTACTTTTCCTATCTATAGATGGGGTTAGGACTGCATTGAAGTCCCCGCCTAAGATAATGTGGTGTGAGGGGAACAGTTTTAGTTGTGTGCGTAGTGCTGTCCAGAAGGTCGGTTCGGGTGTATTTGGGGCATAGACTGTGGTAATCGCGTATTTGTGATTGGCGAAGTGTCCCGTGACTGTCAAATATCTCCCTTGGGGATCTGGGAGGCTTTTTAAGATTGTGATCGGGCAGTGTTTGTGAACCATAATGGCTACTCCGTTTTGTTTGCCGTGTGGCGAATTTGCTAGGTAGCATTGCCTGTAGTTTTTGTTGATGAGGGGAAAGGGTTTTTTCGTGTCAAAATGGGTTTCCTGGAGGAGGATTATATCTGCTTTTGTTCTATTGGCCCAGCGAAGTGTGCGGTGTCGCTTGGCTGGATTGTTAAGTCCCTTGCAGTTGATGGATATGCAGGAGATTGTGTCCGGTCTGGTCGTGTGTGTTTGTGGTGGTGGGTCGTTGGTGGGCATTCTTTAGTGTGGTGTGGGCTTCGGGTCGAGGGGGTGACCTGGCGTCCGTCCGCTCTTATTAGGGGGGGGTCCGGTGGGGGTGGGTGGTGGGAGAGGGGGATGGGTGAGGTTTACAAAACCCTTGGGGGTTTGGGTTGCAAAGTGTCTATCCTGGTCTTATGTGGTAGTTGCCAGGTAAAGTGGGGGGAGGCGGTGTTGTACACCTTGGGTTGGTCGTGTGGTTGGTGTCGCCCGGGAAACCCGGGGTTCAGGGGTGGGGAAGAGGAGGAAGAGTTTCACGTTCCTGTTACTCCTCTCCCCCCCCGCGCTAGGTGTGGTGCAGCACTCACGATTTGGCGGTGCGGTGGTATCTGTCTGTGGTGTAAGGTGCCAGTCGTGGTCCCTCCATTGGTGTTTGGAGTGTGTCTCATGTTGTCCTCATCTGTGGTCCTGTGGATGTTGTTTCAAGGATCCTGTTGTCGGTGTCTATTATAAGTAGTAGAAAACATTAGGTAACATAGTAGAAAACATAGTAGAAAACATGGTATCAAAAACACAGCGTTTAAAACAGCATTTAAAAACATTTAAAACGTTTCTGCTATAAGTGTGTACACAGATCCGGAGTTATCGCATGTGTACCATCTGTGTGAACATTAAGCTATATAACAGTTTCATGCTAGTGACGGATCCGGATTGAGTGGGTTTACCCGTCTATCTTGCTTGGGTCGGGGGGGGTGTCTGGGGGTCGTCCTGTCCTGATCAGTGGGAGTCCGTGTAAGTGGATTTGTGGTGTTGCGTTGTGTTGGGGGGGTAGGTAGGTTTGGGGGGTTTTCCCCGGATTAGTCGTGGGATGTCCCCTTTTACACATTTGTAAATAGCTAATGGTGTTGTGATGGTCTATCCTGTGTGGATGTGAGGATTCGAGTAGTTATGGGGAAGGTGATACTGTCTGGTTGGGTTGTTTAGTGGAGTTCATCTTGGGTTCCGGGGGGGGGGATGGGGTGGGTAACAGTGCGTTCTAAGGGGGTTCGTCTTGTGGGGTCGGGGCGGGGACTGGCTAACTAGTCCTGGGCCATTTTGGGGGGGTACCTGCAAAATAAGAGATGGTTAGATTGTAAGTCCAGTAATCAGCTAGAGAGTCCCCAAATCAGGCAGTGGATAGTTCTTGGGTAGCACGTCAGGCTTGCTGTTGGATGTGGTTTCAGGTGAGGTGTGTAGAGGTATATTGTCCGTGCTCTGTTGTTCCAGTGTGGTGGGGATCTGGATCTGTGCCTGGAGATGAGTAGGGGATCTTGTAGCGGTTGGTGGGCTTTGTTCAGGGCTCCTCCCGGATATCCCGAGTGCTTGGGTTTCAAGTGAAGTGTGGTAGTTATACGTATCCAGTGGCCGATATGTCCAGGGTCTGGGCCAGTTCGTGGGTTAAGAAAGAGTATTCGTCCTGAAGTTGGGGGTGGGTGGGGGCAGGATGGCATATGGCGGAGAAGGTATGGGGTGTTTTGTTGGTTGAATGGGGGTCGCTTACTGCACCTGGATAGCTCCTGCTGTTGGTGGTGTGAAGGCTTCCAGGTGGCAGGCGATCAGACCCGTTAGGATTGGTGGCGGCTGTCTCGGCGTTGCCGAGGGGGTTCTCCCGGGCTAGCAGGTGTTCTCAATTTCTTGGGCGGCCTAGAGTCTTCAGGGTCGTCCTGTGGTCGCCCATCTTCACGGTTTTTGTGGAAGGGGGCCAGTTGTAGTAGTTGTATTCCTAGGGATTCTGCGAAGGGCGACATGTCTGACACTGAGGTGAGGATGTGCATTTGATCGTCTTTCTTGATCATGAGTTTGAAGGGGTGTCCCCAGGTATATTTGATGCCTTGTCGCTGGAGGGCAAGTGTCAGAGGTTTGAGGTCTCTTCTTTTTTTGAGTGTGGAGGGGGCTAAGTCTTGGAAGAAAGTTAGACGGGTTTCTTTATAGCGTGGGGGTTTGTCCCGTGCTATGGCTAGTAGTTTCTCTTTAGTTGTGAAGAAGTGTAGGCGGGTGATCACATCCCTTGGGGTGGAGGCGCCCAGATTTTGCGGGCGGAGGGCTCTGTGGGCCCTGTCTAATTCCATCTCTTGAGGTGTGAGGTCAGGGGCCAATGTTTTAAAAATGCTGTGAAGTGTGGGGACAAGTTGTTCCATGGTGACGGTTTCGGGTAGGCCGCGGATTCGTATGTTATTGCGTCTGGACCTGTTGTTTAGGTCTTCTAGGCCATCTTCTAGTGCAGCCATGTGGCCATATAGGTATGCTATGTCTTGAGTGTGAGATGTGGAGGTGGCATATATGGAGGCAATCCGGTTTTCTACCTGGTCTGTGCGGGCGGTGAGGCCTACTACTTCCTCTTTAAGGCCTGCCACATGTCTTTCCATCTCGGCGGCTACATGGGCTTTAATGTCGTTGGTGGCTTGGTGCAGCATGTCTCTCAGTACCGCGATGGTTATGGGGGCCGCCGGGTTCATCACTGTGTCCAGACTTTCAGCCTCCGACCCAGATTCCTCTTCTGCCTGTGAGGAGGTTGGTCTCCGCTGGTCTGATGGCGTGCGGAATATGGAGGCCACCGATGGGTTCGTGTCCCTCCGTTTCTTGTTGCCGCCCATACTTGGTTTTCCGTACCGGGCGGGTGCCAGCTGTGTTGGGGTTGCTGCTGGTATGAGGGCAGACTGTTTCGAGGCGTGAGGGATGCGGATGGCAGGGGATTTAGCGCGTGGGGGGATCGGAGCGTTAGGATCAGGCGTCCGAGGTTAGGCCACGCCCCCCCAATAAAAGTAATTTTAATGGAATTTAGGTTGCTACTACAGACATTCAAACAAACAAAATAAATCAATAACAAAGTTTGCAGAAGACTTCACTAGGACTGAGATGTGACGAGAGCAATCTCGCCACATTGCATTGGAGAAGCCTGGTTGCTCGCCTGCTGCCTTTGGACTATGGCCCCATGTTAAAAGACATCTTTTTCACTGCAGAAAAGACTTATTCGTGCTTTTCTGCCCGGTGTTCGGTAGATTCTCGGATTTACTGATTGAACTCCTATATCCCAGATAGGTATGCCATGGAGCCTATTCATGTAATAAAAGACTTTGGCTCCATGGCAATTGAACTGTATGTGTTTGTGGTCTGAGCGCCATTCAGTATTAATGTGCGCTCAGACCTAAGCTATCTGGGCATATGTTGCATGTCTGTATTTTATGTCATAAATGTAACCTTGTGTATTTTATTGTATTTTACTGTCTTTTTGCTGACATGTGTTCAATGGAGTTTTGCCTCTGTCTTTGGAGATAATTGGATTACTTCTAATTATCTCCAGGATAGAAGACTCTGTGGAACTGATTTTGGGCAGAAAAGCCATGCTTCCTGTGGTCACAAAGGACTACGATCTATCTTATGAACCACTGGACCAATTTGTATGTTTATATTTGGAGTATGCTGATTCTGAAAATGTAAGTTTTATGTGAATGTGATGCATACTTTTCAAGTTATGAATAATGTGGAAAAATTGTATTTCTCTGCTTGTGCTAAATTACATTACCCATTGTGTAAGGTAATTGAATCACATGCAGAGGGGAGGAATTTGTGTGGGAGTGTCTGAGTGTATTGTATATGTTTATTGGTTGTGTTCCAAAACCCTGTGTGTGGTACTAATGTGTAAGAATGTGTACATAAGCACAATAAACCCACAGCTCTGACTGTTCACTGCTTGACCCTCAACACGGAGCTTTGTCTCGTTCTTGGGGGGATTTATTGTATGCTGTTCCAGTTTGACTGCTAGGAGTGTAAACCTATTCATATGGTTTTTCCTATTCGGCTGTTTACAGCATTCATATGGTTTCCTGTTCGGTGGATTGGTGTTCTGCAGTAGCTGTGCCTGCATCTCTGGAAAGGGGGACGATCGCCTAAACGGTTTTTACCCCTTGTGTGCAAAACGGTCCGTTACATGAGACATATGAACATATTAAAGGGGTATCCCAAGAACCAAAAGCACTGCTACATCTTATTGGTGAATGGCGGCAGACCATTTTTAGTGAATCATTTTCTGTTGGTGTGACAAAAAATGGGGGACTTCAACTCACCCCAACCCCAAGCCAATCAAAGATTCTCAAAGACATCAAAATGAGGAAGCTTAATTATTTACCAACATTACTTGTATTGGTTAGTAGGATTTCACTGTGTCGAATGAGTAATTTGAAATTATGTTACTTTTACAGAAAGGTTGATTGGCATACCAGAAACAGTCGATCAATCTTTTAATCACTTATCCTCATTATGTTAACCCTTTTATGTGCACAGTGGGGCAAAATCATTGTTACAATGACATTGCTGACATATCATTGGTCCTAAAATGATTAACCCCTTAACGCCGTTACGGTGTTCTATGCCGTCGCGGCTTTAAAGGGCTTTAAAGCCGCTGCGGCGGCATAGAACGCCTTAACGGCTTAAGTCCCCAGGAGGTTTGATCTACTTACCTCCACCGTGATCCTCTTTGGGAGGGCTGCCAAATGAGGCCCCCTATAGCTGGCTGTGGATCTGCCAGCAGGGGGACTGTCTAAAATATCAGACGGTCCCCCTGCTGGTAGGTAGTGTAAAAAAAAATAAAAATTAGACATGTTTAAAAATAAAGTAAAAGTATTTTTATATATATAATATATGAACATATATTATATATATAATTTATACATATTAGATATATGTAACGTCATACAAAGTGCATTTTAATACTAATAGTTAGTGATGTCGCGAACCCGAAATTTTCGGTTCGCGAACGGCGAACGCGAACTTCCGCAAATGTTCGCGAACCGGCGAACCGCCCGAAACGCCATTGACTTCAATGGGGAGGCGAATTTTAAAACACACAGGGACTCTTTCTGGCCACAATAGGGATGGAAAAGTTGTTTCAAGGGGACTAACACCTGGACTGTGGCATGCCGGAGGGGGATCCATGGCAAAACTCCCATGGAAAATTACACAGTTGATACAGAGTCTGGTTTTAATCCATAAAGGGCAGAAATCACCTAACATTCCTAAATCACAATGAATATGGATTGACACCTGACATATGACATATTGACACCTTGACATATGGATTGACACCTGTCCTCAGAGCCCTGATGCACACGGACACAGAGCAGAATAGAGACTGGTCCCCCTACATAGGGTCACTTAGCAGATATGGATTGACACCTGTCCTAAGGATCCCTGATACACACTGACACAGAGCAGAATAGGGACTGTTCCCCCTACATCGGGTCACTTGGCAGATATGGATTGACACCTTGTTGCAAACTGCTATTTGTAACGGGCCCTTTAAATGGCAAATTGCCCTGTTTCCCTGGGTTGTGGAGAAGCCTCTTTGCCAGCCTCCTCCCGCATGACTATGGCCCCTGGGAGATTGTGAAAATGTATACACTTTTATTTGGTGTGTATGGCCCTTTAAGACTGTCGGTGGGCATATTGGGGCTTATGGACTCTTTATGTGACTGGTGCTGGCCCTTTAAACACCTTTTTTTGGGACATCAGGCAGATTGGGACACTGCCCCTTTAAGGCCGTGTCCCCAGACTTGTTGGGGACACGGCCCCTTTAAGACGGTGTCCCCTGTGTCCCCAGACCTGGTGCAAACCCTTTGTGCCTGCCTTGCTATTTCCCACTTGGTTCGGTAAATGGGAAATTATTTCAGCTGCAGAGACTAAGTCCCATTCGGCGATGGGACTTAGTCTTTTTTTCAGCCGTTTTTTTCAGCCTTATTTCAGCTGCAGAGACTAAGTCCCATTCGGCGATGGGACTTAGTCTTTTTTTCAGCCGTTTTTTTCAACCTTATTTCAGCTGCAGAGACTAAGTCCCATTCGGCGATGGGACTTAGTCTTTTTTTCAGCCTGAAATAGACCGACCTCACAGCCCAAATCTATGGAACTGTTTTGGGCAGGAAAATGTGCTTGCGGTCGGTCATAAAGGGACCTCCAGCTAACTTTTTTAACCC
>OW240922.1:86208453-86227905 GCA_933207985.1 Pelobates cultripes
TGCAGTAAAAGAATTGCAAAAGATCCATGATAAACATAAGACAATACATCACCTTTGATAAAGGCGCTTTGGCAGCGCCGAAACGGACGTTAGGTTGATGCTTTTTTATTTTTAAATCACAGCATGGATTTATGTGCTCACTGGGTGGGGAAGCGAGATTTATTTAAGTCGATGGAGCATTAGGTCTATTTAGACGTTCATGCATTAGATTACAGGCAGCTATGCACTCTTCTGCTTAGAGGACCTGGTTACATTTGTAACAGTTTTTACTGCTACATTGATGAATACAGCCGTATTACTTATACTCTCTAGGACAGTGATGGCGAACCTTTTTGTACCCGAGTGCCCAAACCGTAATACATGCCAATTTTTTTTCCCTCAAAGTGCCAAAATGGCAATTAAACCTGAATACTGAGGTTTAAGTTTAGAAAAAAACAACTCATACAGTTGTCCGAACTAATTAACATCTCTGTGTGTGTATTTAGCAGTCTGTCTGTGTGTATTTAGCAGTCTGTCTGTGTACTTAGCAGTCTGTCTGTATTTAGCAGACTGCTGAATACACACACAGACTGCTGAGTACACAGTCTGCTGAAAACACACAGACTGCTAAATACACACACACAGACTGTTGAGTACACACACACACACAGACTGCTAAATACACACACACACACACACACAGACTGCTAAATACACACACACACACAGACTGCTGAGTACACACACACACATACTGCTGAGTACACACACACACATACTGCTGAGTGTACACACACACACAGACTGCTGAGTGTACACACACAGACAGACTGCTGAGTGCTGAGAACATATTAAAGGGGTATCCCAAGAACCAAAACCCCTGCAACATCTTATTGGTGAATGACGGATATGGCGGCAGACCATTTCTAGTGAATCATTTTCTGTTGGTGTGACAAAAAATGGGGGACTACTACTCACTCCAACCCCAAGCCAATCAAAGATTCTCACTGACATCAAAATGAGGAAGCTTAATTATTTACCAACATTACTTGTATTGGTTAGTAGGATTTCACTGTGTCGAATAAGTAATTTGAAATTATGTTATTTGGACAGAAAGGTTGAATGGCATAAAAGTCCTAAAAGGATTAAATGGGGTGCAAAACATATGGATTAAGCATTATAAATGTTTATTTTTTTTTATAAATAGTACATTCAAATTCAAAGAAAAACAAAAAATAAATACGTAAACCCGTTAGACATTTTTCTTCTTTTAGGGAAGAGAACAGAAGTGATATATTACATTTCTTTTTGTTCAAGTATTATTGCTATTAAAAAAAAAAAAATTTTAAATCTAACAAAAAAAAAAAAGATTTTCATCAAATTATGGTTTATTCTAGCCTCGGTGAGGGAATAATCTAAATTTTATTAAAGACAGGAGGCGAATATTTGCTTTACCTTCTTTACTGAAACCTCCAGCAGCAAAGAAACAGTTAACAGAACTTTTCAAAACAACCAATCTTTGCCAGAAGCTCAAGGAAGCAGGCTGAAGGGTCAGTGTTAGGACGCGCTTAGGGGGGTCTGCCTTGACGTTGGGAGGCGGGCATTCCCTTCAATGGCCATTGGAGCAACTAAATGACCTCCATTTGTCGAAATATACAAAGGGATTAAGGAGAGAGCACAGGTAACTTTTTCTTTTCTTTGGTTTTTACTATATATTGGGGCTGATGTGTACTGTAGTCATTGCTGCCGGCCCAGTAGTGATGGGAGTGAGCGCAGGACTTATCTTTTTGTATTTAGATTCCATTCCTAGTCTTCCAGCTAAAAAAGGCCTCTCTTTTGTGCACCGTAAGATCCTCAGCTTATTACCAAAAATCGATGCAATGCAAGCATGGTGTTCACATTACAAACCCAAAATCATTGTGCTTTCTGAATCGTGGCTAACTGCAAAAATTCTTGACTCTGCCATTGCATTACATGGGTATACATGCCATATAAATGACAGAGAAAAAAGAGGAGGCGTAATTGTAATTTATGTTGATAATTCCATAAAGTTCACCGCCTCACAAAACTTTAGCTCTCCTGCCACCTTTGATTTCCTTTCTGGCACAATTGAGATCCCGTGCAGTAAATCAATCATTACAATAAAGATATAGTAAAGAATTCCTAAAGTAAATTGGTGCCACAATCACCTTTGTGGGCCACACCACCACAAATCAAAATCAGTTTATAAAAAGTGTTGTGGTCACATTTTTTGATACCAGTTTGACGCTGTGAATATATAAATGAAAGATCTGTGTCGATTTTTCTGATTAAAGCATTTGGCACAGCAATCCTAGTCCCAAAACGTGGGGGAAAGAATGAGACCTCCTCCTCTGTATGTGCCTGAAATACATGTGTTTCCAGTTTAGATGGTTTACAACTACCAGAAACCCTTGCTGGGGCCATAAAGCACTCGTTATATGATAACTTTATCAGAACTATACAGAATGAAATTCAGTCACTGTATCCCCAAATCCTGGGAATCTGCAGCAATTTCAAATTAATATACCTGACGACTATTTCCCTCTGGCGTCTGAAGTGCCTGAGATCGTTTTTGGATATTGGGGCTGGATGTCTTGGCATAATATATAAATATATATATTGAAAGAAAATCCTTAACGTACGCCGAAAATTGAGTATTCTCTATAAAACAAATTACCACCGTTACAGATTGATTGACAGAGTTTGGGTAAAATTTATATTATTTTTGAGTGCTCTCACCATTGTTATATTTGTATTAAATCAATCATTGTTGCAGAAATCTACCGACACTACAACTGCCCTCTTAAAAGTCTGCAATGGCATCCAAACTGGCATGGAACAAGGATACCTAACTGGAGCTATTTCCTTTGACACAGTAGACCACGACATTCTACTTCACAAACTACAAAACTCTGGTATTGCTGATTGTCCGCTAACCTGGTTTCGATCATATGTATTAGATCACTCACAATATGTGTCCATTTCTGACAGCAACTCCCTCCCTTTCCCAGTGACGTGTGGTGTTCCCCAAGGTTCCATTCATGGCCCACTACTATTTGCATTATTTATAAATGATCTGCCTAATGTCTGCAAATCCTCAAATGTACACATGTACGCAGATGACACAGTAATGTGTGCAAGCATATCCATTCTACCGCAGCTTGAGGCTGTGCTCCAAGACCGGTTTACAGAGGTAGAAAAGTGGATCGCAAAAAACAAACTCTTCCTAAACACTGACAAAACTGTCACAATGATCTTTGGAACAGTACCTAAATTACACAAATTACACAATTCCCACCTATGCATCAAAACAAAATCAAATAGCACACTGACCGCAGTCCACTCTTTAAAATACTTGGGTATGTTGTTAGACCACAATCTATCTTTTGGCCTCCACATAGAAAAACTTGCATCAAAACTTTTAGTTGCAAATACTGCACTTTTATTACATATAATCATACACAGAGTTTCTTTGAGAAGTTACACATAGAATTCTACATTAACTTCTCCTTATTCCCAGCAGAAAGTGAACGCACAGTGACACATGCACACAGTGGAGCAGGTTGCCTCATGGTAGAGAATACATGTAATTATACCCTAAATACTCTATACTCCCTATAGAAATTGTAAGCTCTTGGCCACATGCACACGGAATGGCTCATTAATAGAGAATAAAAACTCTCAAAATCATCTGCAGAACCTTTATACTGAGAGTTTTAACAATATTCATATTTACGAATTACGGAGACACTTATTCGCTTTGTAAGTACTGACTACATTTTATATATTGTAACTATTTTATTTCAACAAAATTAATGAGTAGTTTGTGTTTGTAAAATTTACTAACTTTTATCTCAAATATATGGTAACTAAAATTGGCATTTAATTGTTTTAAAATAAATAGGAGATAGACACTATAGCAAGCCTTACAATCATACTTTATTAGATTATATACTTCATTTACATCATATGGATCCTCTAACTAGCTGTTTAATTAGCTTCCTTTTCTGTTAATAAGTTAATTTCATGATTAACATAGTTGTCTTCTGTGCCAATGCAGTTGTAAAATTTAGGTCAGATGAACTAAGTTAAAACATTTCTTTAAGTAGACTAATTATTCTGATCAGCCACAGCATTAAAACCACCAACAGGTGAAGTGTATAACATTGATTATTTCATTACAATGGCACCTGTCAAGGAATGGTATACATTAGGCACCAAGTGAACGGTCAGTTCTTGAATTTCATGTGTTAGAAGCAGGAAAAAAATGGGCAAGCGAAAAGATCTGAGTTACTTTGACAAGGGCCAAATAATGATGGCTAGATGACTGGGTCAGAGCATCCCCAAAATGGCAAGTCTAGTGGGGTGTTCCCAATATACAGAGGTTAGTACAACCAAACGCATCTGTGGTATGTGCTGGAGCAACAAACCCGATCCATGAATGCACCACCTCGCAGCTTGAAGGACTTAAAGGATCTGTAGCTAATGTCTGGCTGACAGATACTAAAGGACAGAGCTGTTTTGGCACCACAAGGGGGACTTACACAATATTATGCAAATGGTTTTAATGTTGTGGCTGATCAGTGTATATAAGCTGTTACAAACAGTTCTAATGAGTTTCTTCAGTATCATGATTAGGCAACTGCCTTGCCCCGAATTAAGGCTGAAATTGTAGAGATGACAAACATATTCATCTAGACGTAATTATAGATTTAATCTGATACTTTTTTTGGTGGACCCAAGGTCTGCACTGAAGACTGTTGAGCTGATAACCAATAATCATTCATCATGTAAACTGATTAGCTATACTGGAAACATTTTACTTCCATAGCTTTGCCCGGTCCAAAATTAGCCTTGATGTAATATTTTGGTTAAGCTTTTTCAGTGATTTAATATTTTTTGGTAAACTTTTAAAAATTTATTTGCTTAATATATTTTATTTTTTATATATTGATATTTTTTATGTATGTAATTGTTTCTCTATGGAGTTTATCTATCAACATCTCTTCCAAAGAAGGTTCTCCATCACTGTAGTAAGTAGAGGTTATGATTTGGCTAAATTAAAAGACAAAGTCATATTAGATCAGAAGAATTATATTAGACAATAAACAATATAATGTACATGTTTTTTTTAAGCCTCTTCTGTGAATGGGGGAGCTACCTATTGGGTTAGAACTTCAGTTGACCACCTAAGCCAATCCACGTAGCCCCTACCAAATGCTGCCCAAGCCTTCCGTTATAAAGAATTTTGGAAAAGAAAACTGGGGGCAGAGTGATCTGGCACTGGAGCACAGACTTTGGGATTAAACATTGCAAGCAAAAATTGTTGATTTGTATGATTGGTCACGTGTATATAAATGTGTATGTATACACACTCTGAATTCTATGGTTTTCCATATCAGGACATAATAATAATCATCTGTTCTTTAGCAGGTTTTAAAATTAGGTAAATACAACCTCAAATGAACATCAGCACATCACCTGTTACACAGCGTCATGACTTCACAAAAATAAAGCCAAAATGATAAAATAAAAAATAAAGCCAAAATGGAAAAGCCATGTGTCGAAAAGTAAGTACCATGAAACTGTGTCTTGCTTTGTAGACAAGAAGATTAAAAATTATGTCAGGAAATGAATCCAGTCTAACTGAATTCACTGTACAAGGTTTTTCAGACTTGCCACAACTTCAGTTTCCTCTATTTATAACATTTTTATTTGTGTATCTCACCATTGTCTTCAGTAATCTTGTAATTTTTGTATCTATAGTTTTGTACTCTCATTTACACACACCCATGTACATCTTCTTGTGTAACCTATCAATCATTGATATCTCATACACCTCGACCATTCTACCCAAACTGTTGGTCATTCTCCTCACTCAGTGTAAGACCATATCCTTTCTAGAATGCTTTATTCAGGTGTATTTTTTCATGGGCTTTGCTTGTACAGAAGTCTTATTACTGGCCGCTATGGCTTATGATCGCTATGTAGCAATCTGCCACCCTCTTCACTACTCAATTCTTATGAGTCCAAAGCACTGTGCTCGAATAGTACTTTCAGTTTGGGTCATGGGTTTATTTGATCCTGTTCTACATGCTATTTTAATTGCTAACTTATCATACTGTCGCTCTCATCAAATAGACCACTTTTTCTGCGATATAACCCCATTGCTTAAACTTACCTGTAGTGACACATTTACTATTGAGTTATGTAACTATATTAATGGGGTTCTTGTGCTTATCAGTGGATTTTTATTAATTTTGGTATCATATGTCTTTATTATCACCGCCATCCTAAATATTCAGTCAGCTGTTGGTCGACATAAAACTTTTTCAACCTGCGCCTCCCACATGACCTGTGTTATCATCTTTTATGGAACAATCATCTGTTTGTATATGAGACCAACATCTACGTATTCTCCAGGACAGGACAAGTTTTTTGCCCTTTTATATATTATACTTATTCCGATGCTGAATCCTCTTATTTACACCCTGAAGAATAAGGACTTTAATAAGGTTTTCAAACATTTCAAGTTTTATTAGAATCCTAAACAATGAAATAGTGAATATAAAATTGTGACAATTTTATTTTCTTGAAGAATAAGAACTTTAATTAATTTACTCCAAGAATCGAGTAATCATGTTTTTACTCTTATTTACATTGCAAAACTAAATTTAGTCAGCAAAGCCTCTGATCACCCAAACTTGCTATTTTATTATTTATTTATATACTAGCTATGCATTCCATATGTCAGATACATGTTACGCTAATAGACTTTCAAACTAAAAATATGTTTTTTTTAGTAGAGACGAATAAAACATTGTTTTATCCTAAACTATACATTAATGTAATCCAATAATCCATTCCTTCAGGCATGAAGTACAAGGTAACATTTGAACTAGTAGTAGGCTTATAAACTAGATAGAGAACATATTACTGGATTTTGAGGAGTCAACAGGTGATTGAATATTTGCAGGTCAGGTCCAGTATAAAGCATCAATTTCATTTTCCTTGAGATGATTTTTTTTTTTGTAAATTCCATAAATGATCTTGAAATGTCATAATTGTTTGCGGGTTGACATCTGTGAAAAGGAATCCCTACTTTATTTTCATTTTATTTCATTCATCATTATTTTTCAGTTGTGTGTTCTAGCATTGTTTTGATTCATCCTGTAATTTTTCTTATTTATTTTTTATACACTATATCTCATAGTTTTGTAAAGAAACTGAAATGATATTTTTAGATATAATTTTATAGAACTGTCACTTGGGGACATCACCACACAGCTGTGTCCTTGTGTACTTAGAGGAGTAAGTACATGCAAATGCATTTCTAATGGAAAGAGCACTTATTTATAACATTTCCCGATCATACTACTCTATGTATCTTTTTATTGTATTTTTAAGGATATATTGAAGATAACTGAAGTTTGTTTATTTTTACAAGTGTCACTTTTTTTAGTGAATGTCAGTACTTTGTGTACAGGGTCCTTGTGTTTGTTCTGGGTATCATTTAAATGGTTTGTATACTCCTTTTTTGTTGTTCATGCAATGTTTTTGTTTTTAAAGTGCACTGTAAAGTAACTATGTCTGAGTAGCATTTAATGGAACCTGAATATCATACAAGCCAATATATATATATATATATATATATATTTGTGTACGGGACATTACGAGGACGTAAGCAATGATAAGAAAAGAAGCAGTATTAGTAATAGCAAAGTCAGTTGAGGTGTGCCGAAACTGATGTGAGGTTAGGCCTGTAAAAGTGGGCAAAATTATAAGAAGCAATTTCTCAAAATACATATAAGTTTATTTAAGTACAAACATTATTTAGACATGTCATGGAAAGCCATTCTTATTTCTTTTTCAGGGTTAGGAATGTACCTATTGTATGCGGATAATTTCCATCTTCCTATGTTTTTGATGATGTGGGTTGGTACATGGTTACCTGAGGCAGGTGAAGCTGCCACAATGCAAAAGGAATGGCCCGTGAATGCATGTGGGTTATGTCCTAGCCGGAGCAATAATGTACAAATGTAATAAATAAATTGTTTAGTGGTTAGGGGTTTCCCTTGAATAGCTAACAGTGGAAAATCCGGTTTGGAAGTGATATGGGACACCAATAGTTTATCTAAAACTAGGATAGGACACCATTTAGTGGAGGTAGGATAGTATTTAATTTCTACTGGAGGACCTGTTTGGCTTGTTTTGGTATGGGTAATAGATAAGATGTAGTGGTCTTGTCTTTTGTTTAGGTGTTTCTTTTGGAGGCAAAGTTTAGAATCGGTTGCTTTCTCCACTGAAAATTCTTTGGGTCTCAAAAAAATCATAGAAGGCTAAGTAAGCTGCGGATTTTATAATTAGGTTTTTGGTGTGTTCAAAAGGGGACATGTCGAGGATATCGGAGATGCTTTTAAAGAGTTTACTTTCTATGGGAAGTCTTTTGATGGGATTGTGTGCTGATAATCTGTGAACACCTCTTTGGACACTTTTTACTCGGTAGGATGTTAGGAATGGAGTTTTGTTGGGATAGCTGGTCAACATGTAGTGTTGTATGCCCATTAAGTAGAGTTTGATTGTTTTGTAGGCTAAATTAAGAGAAATATGGCAAAAAGTTGTGAATGCAACAACATTTTCAACAGAAAAAACATTTATTATATGATAAGCACAAACAAAACTTTTAAACAACTTGTATGCTCTGGAGTAGGCTTTCCTTGTATTAGTGGACAAGCCTGCTTGTGCAAGAGATCTACTATGTTGTAATAGAGAACTTAAAGCATAATTAGTTATGTGAAGTTTGGAGATTCCCTGCGTTGTGGGTTTGCTGATGGGTGAAACCTGAAAAATTCCTGCAAATTCAAGCATGAGAGAGCATCAGCAGCGTTATTTTGAACACCCGGAACGTGAAAATATGTTATGCAGAATTGCAGATTAGCGACTAGCAGTCAGTTTTCTTATTAAGTTCATAATTGTTAGGGACTGAGAGCGGCCTTAGTTAACTATATTATAGGTAGCTATGTTATCTGAAAAGCGTCTGACTGACTGTCCACTCCATTCTTTATCCCAGACGTGTGCAGCTGCTACTATAGGATAAATTTCAAATAGAGCTGAGGTGGTATTGAAATTTATGAGTGAGGTGGTCTCAACTGGCCAAGAGTCATATAGCCACTCGTCACTGAAAATGGCTGCATACCCTAATGTACCTGAAGCATCGGTCCAAATTACAGGGGAATCGTCAGATATGGGTGGAACAAATAGCGGCCTGCCATTCCAAGATGATAGGAATAGCTGCCACATTTGTAGATCAGCTCTAGCTGATTCGTTTAGGGAAGTAGTGGAGTCGTCGTCGGGGAGGCCATGCAATAATGAGAGGATTCTGGAAATGAAAGACCTACCCTGAGGAATTATTCTCATAGTGAAATTTAGTGAACCAAGTAGTGATTGTAGTTGTTTCCTTGTGCACGTGCCTTGTGACATGCAAGTGTTTATGTAAGAAAGTATCCGGTCTACTTTCTCTTGAGGCAGGCTGACATGCATAGAAACGGAATTGAGTGTAATACCCAGAAACGTAATTACTGTGTTGGGGCCTTCAGTTTTGTCTTGTGCTACGGGAACTCCTAAGTCTTTTAAAGAGTGAGCATGTGATTAAGGCTGTGGGGTGTGTGTTTGTGAGGTTCAATGGTGAGGAAGTCGTCTAGGTAATATATGACTACTGGACATCTGCAAGAGTTCAGTAGGAGCCAGTTTAAAGTTTCGGCAAATATATTGAATAACTTAGGCTACTTTTGAATCCAAAAGTCAGTTTTGTAGCGAAATAGTAGCTTCTTTCCCACTTAAATCCATGCAGATGCCAGAGTTACTGATGGATGGGAAGCAGTTTAAAGAAATTTGTGCTGTCAGATTTACTTAACCAAGCAGCATTCCCGGCATGAATGATTGCTTGGATGGCATCGTCAATTCTGGCATATTGAAGGGAAAAGTCTTCTGACGGGATGAGAGCATTAAGGCTAGGTGTAGGGGATGAGTGTGGTGCAGAAAAGTCAATAATCTGTCAATAAATGAATAAAAACATTTCTACACAAATGAAAACTGTATGTGAAGCTCAGATCATGTTGAAGCACAACATCGCATGGAAAGTTATACATTCAGAATAATTAGAGTAGAAAAATTCCTTAGAAGCAAATAACAATAACGTATCTAGAGTGGAGAGTCCACTTGCTGACACAAGGCCAGATACTAGTGTTGCAAATAAAACAAAATATAAGTGGAGCTCTGGATTACCTGTATGAACAGTAATATATAGATGTGGAAGACAAATATTGTCAAGATAAAAATCTGTGAATAAATGGTAACAGATCTAAGTGTAGACAATAATTACAAATGAAAAGGATAAAAAATAACTATGAGATGGGTAACTCACAAAGGTGGAGCCAAAAGGACACTTCCTCATGGACTAAATTTGGATTTCGAACTATGTCATTTTTTATAGTATAAAGAGAAAATATAATATTCAACAGTTAATGACATTTAATACTGTTTCTTCTCACCCCTCCAGCTTTTTTATGAAATCATTTTTAATAATTTTTATAATTTTAGGGGTATATCATTATAATTTTGCAAATGATAGAAGTAATAGTGTTCTCCAATATTAATATAAATAGTGTTGCCTCTTTATGTTATATTATATTCTATTAGTTTATCTCTCCTTTTCTCTATTGATTCTTGGACTGGTGATTTAAAGACTTTTGTTACAATTAAAAAAGACTATGAAACGCATATGGTGCGTTCCACGGAGAATGCGGAAGTAAATTGGCCTGATCGCACTGTTTAAGACTGTGGAACGCATGTGCGTTCCAACGAAGAAAAAGGAAGTGGAATAGTATAACTATATGATGGACGCACGCGCGCACGCACGTGATTGACGCACGCACGCACGTACGTGCGTTCCAACCAGTGCGGCGTGCGTTCCACGGAGCCAACTTCCGGTCCGACAGATGCCGGCAATTTTATCATTTGGACATGTATAAAAGAACAAGAGGATATGCCACAGACATACCAACTGAGGAAGCCAGTTTACACTGGCGAAACGCATTTTGGGAGTACTTTGGAATCATTTTAAGTATTTTGATTCATTTTTATTTGATGATACATTTTAAAGTTTATGCTTTTATACAATAAATTTTGTTTACACCGTCCTGTGGAGTCTGCAATTCCATTCCTACTCATATGTAAGGAGGAAGACATCAGGAGGAACATAAAGAGGGTGGTGGATCTCCCCTAGAAGATCCTAAGGCGCTTACCACTAGAGCCAAGTGTCCTTTTGGCTCCACCTTTGTGAGTTACCCATCTCATAGTTATTTTTTATCCTTTTCATTTGTAATTATTGTCTACACTTAGATCTGTTACCATTTATTCACAGATTTTTATCTTGACAATATTTGTTTTCCACATCTATATATTACTGTTCATACAGGTAATCCAGAGCTCCACTTATATTTTGTTTTATTTGCATGTTCTATGTTGTGGAGGTTAAGGGATTCCTTCACTTAAGTGTCAGAGCCTGTTTTTCACCTTGCTGAGCTTGTGTGCACCATTTTCATTTTGTATACAGATACTAGTGTTGTTCACACTCACAACATAGGTGTGAAACCGCAAGGGAAATAATTCATGAGTGCTCCCCTGGGTGGCCGCCATTCATATAGACGAACACCAGCCAGGGGGAGCATTCATACCCCGAAAGGAGATGCTTCACTTGTCTGGGTTTAACGCCAGGACCTTTTCCCATGGGCGGTCTTTCTGTGCCTGGGAGACAAAGGGATGGCCTCTTTTCCACGCTTAGACTCCCTGGCACAGAGGATCTTGGGAAGAAGACTCTGGCAGTTGGTGTGGGGAATCCTGTGAATTTAGTTGCATGCTTTGGGGACAAAGGGAACGGAATTCCTTCCTGCACTGGCACACCAGGGAGAGGGAGGGGGAGGATCTTGGGATGTGACCATATATTATTGTGTGGTAGACCTCTTGCATGGGGTTATGCATAAAGGCCCTGTGTGGCTAATAAAATGGTAGAAAGCCAAAAAGCTATTTACCTTAAGAGTGGAATGATAAAGTTATAGATTGGACACCTACCCTAAATAAGGGTTGTCTGGTCTTATCTTTAAGATAATGTGTTAATCAACTCTTGTGTCTTTCATCCATGTGGGAAGTTGTTCCACCGGCACTTTTAATAGGAAATCAAGGTATTTTGCAATGGGCTCCAACACTCCATTAATTGCAGAAACGATAGGGTGATCTGGTGGTTTCTGTACACTTTTATTAATTTTTGGTAGGGTAAATATTATGGGCGTTCTTGGATTAGTTTTTCTTAAATAATTGAACAGATCCATATCTATATATCCAGATCACAGTCCTAAAAGTTCTAAAATCTCCTCAACTTTTCTCATCACTTCAATCATAGGGTCATGTTGTAAGGGGTCTTAAGTTGTCTGAACGTCCAATTGTCTGTTAATTTCAGATACATAATCATTGTAGTTGAGGACAACAATTCCTCCCCCCTTGTATGCTGGTCTGAGGACAATAGAGGGGTTGTTAGCCAACCCTGCAATTAATTTATGTTGTTCCCTTAACATGTTGCTATGGTTGGTCGGAATATTATTCGAACCAGTTTTTAGAGCTGTGAGGAAAGTTTTAATAGTTGGATGGATCTGGGGTGGATCAAACAAGCGTTTAAGTTTAAATATAGGCATCTGATTCTGTAGTCCCTGATTTCTATGTCCCCTTTCAAAAAATTCATTGAGTCTGAGTGTCTGACCAAATTTAAACATCTCAATTTCGCATTGGATTTTATTTCGTTGAGTTGTGGAAATGAATGATAGACCCTTACTTAGGAGGTACATTTCCTGGTCTGTTAATTGTCCATCTGATAAGCTGAATACTCAAGTTATTGTCTTATCTGGGGTTTCCCTTTTGGACCAGTGTGGATGTACTTTCTGGTCTCTCCTAGTGCTGCCCCATTTCAGTTTCTAAACTTGGTTCTGGTTGTGGTACCCAGTGCTGCTCTTGCTGTTATTTCCGGTTCTAAAAAATGACTAGGCATTTGGATTTGTGTATTCTCTGGTTCAGAGCTGAATTCCCCCGATGTTACATCCACTGTAGTGATGTTTGGCTTAATAATCTTCTTACATAGTCTTACATAGACAGGGACATCGCTCACCTTAGAGACTTGATGTTCTCTATAGTCCTGTTGGGCCTGTTCCTGTTTTTGACATTTCAATTTAGTAAGTTAAATTTTGTATTTCAAGGTTTCTTCTGCCAGCTTTAATTTAAGTAAGACCCCGTCTTGTGTGTTCAACAATATAGCATGTTGATTATCCAATTCAATTATCTTCCTTCAAATCTCCATTAAATTCTCTTTGACATCTTTGATGATAATTAACATTAGATCTAATGAACATTTGTTCAAGACTGATGTCCAGTCACTATATACACTGGCTTTAAGCTGACCAATTGTTGGGATGTTACTGACCCTAAATCCTCTTGGGATTTGTTTAGCCCGGTGAAAATTTGAGAGAAACAACCCATGCAGGTCCATGTCCATTTATTTCTATTTTAATTTAAAAAATTGGAAATAAGCATTTTCAGTTGTGGTGTTTGGTAACTCAGCACTGGTCATCTCTCAGAGTATTTCATTAGTATCCTCCTGTGAAAATTGCAGTGGTTGGGCTTGTTGGGCCATGGTGAGGTAGGTTTGTTTTCTTATATATAGTTGATGTGTATTTGTGTATGTTACTATGTCCTGAAGAAAGTTCTATTGTATAAACAGATGTTGACTACATTGGATTGTAACTTGAATTAATCTTTGGATTAAACTTTTCCTTTTTGAGTGCTGGCTTTGTAAACGGTGTTATAATTCATGTAGCTGAGCACCAGATCAAGAAAACCGGGAGGCTGGAGTGCAGAAACTTTTGAAGAGTATATATATATTTATTTAGTACAAAAAAAAGAAAGGAAGGCAGCGCCACTATAAACCACATAAATTAAAAGAGCACAGAATAGGCAGACTAGAATGCAATATATAGAATATATAGATAATAAGCAAATAGAAGTCCAGAATAAATAGTCTGACTGGTAGATGAATCAAACAACGAGGTATATCTTTGTAGAGGTGAATACAGTCTTTTGTAGTGGGGGATTCTTCAGAGTGGTGTAGATGCGTCTTTGTACATCATATGAAATGAGAAAATAACAACTGATGGTATAGTATGTCCCGAAAGGGGTAGAAGCAATAAAAGAGTATATGGTCCTACTCACGTTTTCAAGAGCTATGGACTTAGCTCTAGTGTTGATAACGTACAATGGTATAATCCCCACTTATGGGATACGTGAGGTCTTAGTATTCTTTCTTGATTAGGGAACCATATGTGGAAATAAAAGCGGGAACAACAATGGTGCTCAAAGTATAAAATGCCAGAGGTGAGAAGATAAAAAACCAAGTGGTTACTCACATTTAGTTGAACAGACTAACTGTTCAATGAATACAGCTTGAGTGGTATAATCCCCACCTAGGATTCTTGGGAGTAATATCCTCACTGGAAAGTAGAAACACTTCTGTGCCAGATAAAAGGATGGTAGTAGTAAAAAAGTAAAATAATAATAGTAATAAAAAGTAAGATGGCTAACTCACAGTAAGAAAGTGGCCAAAATACCTTTATTTAAAACAATATAGTTTTAAAAACCACAACGCGTTTCGCCCTTAGGCTTTATCAAGTGGAGATCAGAAAGTACATCCTGTTACATACAGGTTTATATAGGCAGTGACCATATTAGAAAATGGCGCCAAAATGATGTCATAATTTTTTTATTTATTTTTTTCTCAAAAGTGCAAAATGTTATATGTGTAAGTGAGTACATACCTATATGTGAAACATGTGATAGTTTAAAATTAAAAACAAGGTTTTAAACTCACAATACCTTACATATTCTATTTAGATACAACAGTCACATGATCGGTGGCCATTTTTTTTTTTTTTCAAAAGTGCTAAACTTTATATGTATCAGTGAATACAAACCTATATTGGAGACATGTGATAGTCTAAAATTTTAATTAAAAACAAGGTTTTATACTCACAATACCTTGCATATTATTTAAATAGAACAGTCACGTATATAAGTGACATTATATAAATATGTACTTCATGCACAAAATAATTATAGAAGATAATAAAATATAAGAAATATATTATAAAAAATTAATTATAAAAAATTATAAAAAATTATAAAAAATTAAACAGGTCGAACTCTACATTAAGACCTTCGGGGGTAAGGGTTTTTAAAAGGAACACCCAGTGCATTTCTTTTTGTCCCAGTAATTTTTTGAGGTCACCTCCCTCCAGGGTAATTTACATCTTTGGATCCCAGTACATTTTAAAAATTTAGGGTCTTTGTTGTGTTGAATAAAATGCTTTGAAACAGAGTGATTAGGGTAGCCTTTGATAATATTTCTACAATGTTCTGCTAACCTTATTTTTAAGCATCGTGTGGTCATACCCACATACTGGAGGCCACATGGGCACTCCAATAGGTATACAACATTCTTAGTAATGCAACATATTAAATCTTTGATAGGGTATGTAATACCGGTTTTGTTTGAGGTGAATTGTGTTGTCTTTGATGTGCTGTTTTGGTCAGTGGATCTGCAGACAATGCATCTGTTGCATTTGAAAAAACCTTTAGAATTTGATAAAAATTATGGATTGCTTGTATTGGCTTTTTTTGTATAATTTTTAGTAAGCATTGTCTTTAGGTTTGGGGCCCCTCTAAAAATGATATGGGGTTTATCTGGGATGAGTGTCTTTAAAATTTCGTCTTGTTTTAAAATGTGCCAGTGTTTTTGAATAGTTTTTTTCACAATTTTATTCTTATTGTCAAAGTTAAAGATGATCGGCATGGATGGTGGGTCTTTATTTTTATTCGTATTATATTCTAAAAGCTCGAGTCTTTCTTTTTGTTTCACTGCTTTGAGGGATTCTCCTAGCTTTTCTTTTGGGTAATTTTTACTGATAAATTGAGCTTCTAGTGTTCTAGCTTATTCGTCGAAATCTGTATTAAGGGAACAGTTCCTGCGAAGACGTAGGAACTGACCTTTAGGGACCCAATCTAACCATGGTTGGTAGTGGCAGCTTGATCTGTCAATGACTGTGTTGGTGCACACTTTTTTAAAAAAAGTTCTAGTGTTAATATTCCCATCCTGGTTAAAAATTTGGATGTCTAAAAAATTTATTAAATCTTTGCTGTGGTCTGATGTTAAAATGATGCCACTATTGTTGTTGTTTAGATGGTTTAAAAAAAGTTTAAGTGAGGTTTCAGGACCTTTCCAGATAAAAAACAAGTCGTCTATGTATCTAAAATAGGATACTAGGTTTGCTTTCCAGGGGTGATCTCCTCAGATTGCTTTAGACTCCCAATTGTCCATAAAAAGATTGGCATAACTTGGTGCAAACCTAGTACCCATAGCTGTGCCTTGTCTTTGAATGTAAAAAGTGTCTAAAAACCAAAAATAGTTATTTGTTAAAATAATTTTTATCCCTTCTAAGATAAAATTAATTTGTTTTTCTGGAATTTTATTATCCGTTTTTAATCTATTTAAAACTGCTTCACACCCTAATTCATGGGGGATTATGGTGTACAAAGACTGGACATCACAAGTGACTAGAATAAAATCTTGGTGCCAGGTAAAAATTTTAAAAAACGTAAGAGATACATGGAATCTTTTAAGTATGACCTCATAAGTCTGACTGATGGTTGTAATAAAATGTCAATATACTCTGATCAAACTGCCACTACCAACCATGGTTAGATGGGGTCCCTAAAGTTCAGTTCCTACGTCTTCGCAGGAACTGTTCCCTTAATACAGATTTCAAGGAACAAGCTAGAACACTAGAAGCTCAATTTATCAGTAAAAATTACCCAAAAGAAAAGCTAGAAGAATCCCTCAAAGCAGTGAAACAAAAAGAAAAACTCGAGCTTTTAGAATATAATACGAATAAAAATAAAGACCCACCATCCATGCCGATCATCTTTAACTTTGACAATAAGAATAAAATTGTGAAAAAAACTATTCAAAAACACTGGCACATTTTAAAACAAGACGAAATTTTAAAGACACTCATCCCAGATAAACCCCATATCATTTTTAGAGGGGCCCCAAACCTAAAGACAATGCTTACTAAAAATTATACAAAAAAAGCCAATACAAGCAATCCATCATTTTTATCAAATTCTAAAGGTTTTTTCAAATGCAACAGATGCATTGTCTGCAGATCCACTGACCAAAACAGCACATCAAAGACAACACAATTCACCTCAAACAAAACCGGTATTACATACCCTATCAAAGATTTAATATGTTGCACTACTAAGAATGTTGTATACCTATTGGAGTGCCCATGTGGCCTCCAGTATGTGGGTATGACCACACGATGCTTAAAAATAAGGTTAGCAGAACATTGTAGAAATATTATCAAAGGCTACCCTAATCACTCTGTTTCAAAGCATTTTATTCAACACAACAAAGACCCTAAATTTTTAAAATGTACTGGGATCCAAAGATGTAAATTACCCTGGAGGGGAGGTGACCTCAAAAAATTACTGGGACAAAAAGAAATGCACTGTTCCTTTTAAAAACCCTTACCCCCGAAGGTCTTAATGTAGAGTTCGACCTGTTTAATTTTTTATAATTTTTTATAATTTTTTATAATTAATTTTTTATAATATATTTCTTATATTTTATTATCTTCTGTAATTATTTTGTGCATGAAGTACATATTTATATAATGTCACTTATATACGTGACTGTTCTATTTAAATAATATGCAAGGTATTGTGAGTATAAAACCTTGTTTTTAATTTAAATTTTAGACTATTACATGTCTCCAATATAGGTTTGTATTCACTGATACATATAAAGTTTAGCACTTTTGAAAAAAAAAAAAAATGGCCACCGATCATGTGACTGTTGTATCTAAATAGAATATGTAAGGTATTGTGAGTTTAAAACCTCGTTTTTAATTTTAAAATATCACATGTTTCACATATAGGTATGTACTCACTTACACATATAAAATTTAGCACTTTTGAAAAAAAAACAAAATTATGACATCATTTTGGCGCCATTTTCTAATATGTTCACTGCCTATTTAAACCTGTATGTAACAGGATGTACTTTCTGATCTCCACTTGATAAAGCCTAAGGGCGAAACGCGTTGTGGTTTTTTTAAACTATATTGTTTTAAATAAAGGTATTTTGGCCACTTTCTTACTGTGAGTTAGCCATCTTATTTTTTATTACTATTATTATTTTACTTTTTTACTACTACCATCCTTTTATCCGGCACAGAAGTGCTTTTACTTTCCAGTGAGGATATTACTCCCAAGAATCCTAGGTGGGGATTATACCACTCAAGCTGTATTCATTGAACAGTTAGTCTGTTCAACTAAATGTGAGTAACCACTTGGTTTTTATCTTCTCAACTCTGGCATTTTATACTTTGAGCACCATTGTTGTTCCCGCTTTTATTTCCACATATGGTTCCCTAATCAAGAAAGAATACTAAGACCTCACGTATCCCATAAGTGGGGATTATACCACTGTACGTTATCAACACTAGAGCTAAGTCCATAGCTCTTGAAAATGTGAGTAGGACCATATGCTCTTTTATTGCTTCTACCCCTTTCGTGACATACTATACCAGTGATGGCGAACCTTTTTGAGCCCGAGTGCCCAAACCGTAATACATGCCAATTTTTTTTTCCCTCAAAGTGCCAAAACGGCAATTAAACCTGAATATTGAGGTTTAAGTTTAAAAAAACATCTCATACAGTTGTCCGAAATAATTAACATCTGTGTGTGTATTAAGCAGTTTGTGTGTGTGCTCGGCAGTCTCTCTGTATGTGTATTTAGCAGACTGCTGAATACACACAGACTGCTGAGTACACAGTCTGCTAAATACACACACACACACACAGAGACTGCTGAGTACACACACACACAGACTGCTGAGTGTACACACACACAGACTGCTAAATACACACACTGCATTGAGGGGTACAGTGTATGTGTTTGTGTGTGTGGTGATGTGTTTGTGTGTGGGGTGATGTGTTTGTGTGTGGGGTGATGTGTGTGTGTGTGTGTGGGGTGATGTGAGGTGGTGTGTGTGTGTGGGGGATGATGTGTGTGTGTTTGTGTGGGGTGATATGTGTAGGGCAGGGGTGCTGTGTGTATGTCGTCCCCTCTCTCCCCCCCCCACTGTTTTCTTTCCCCCCATCCCTCCCTCATTTTTTTCTCCCATCCCACATTCAGTTTCCCACCCATATCTCTCCCTCAGTTTCCCTCCCCCCATATCTCTCCCTCAGTTCCCCCCCATATCTCTCCCTCAGTCCCCCCCCCATATCTCT